>VZSR01000262.1:1554118-1596096 GCA_013398615.1 Brachypodius melanocephalos | reverse complement strand
AATAAACCCCAAGATGTTTCAAAGTTCTATTTATGTTCACCAGTGGCAATTTTTCTTTTTAATGTTGAATCACTTATTCAGCCAGTAGAGAGCTGATGAACAAAAATGCTGTCTCCTGGAAGGGTGGGAAAATAACTTCTTGTTGGTGTCCTTTCAAAGGCAGGAAATTCAAAACCTGACTTCAATAGAAAGTGACACTTAATTAGGCAGCTTGTGTTCTTAGACACCAAACAGAATAAAAGGTAATGTGAGATGTAAAGCTGAAAGTGAATCATAATGGAATTCAGGTTTTTTAACACACCAGGGAAGGGTGCAATTTGCAATTTCCAGTTCCACAGTCTTCTTCAAATAAAGTCTTCTTTCTCAATTCTTATTTTTAGGCAAATGTGTCTGGGAACCCCACTTAACTGTTCCAGATAAGTAAAAAAAGACCAAATACATCAAAATCTACAGATATGCAACCACATCCCCTGCAGTTCAGTTTTGAAAGGATACAAATGGGAGCAGTTGTCTTACTGCAGATTCTGTTCAGTGTAGTGTTCACTGTTTGTCTACTGGTGCATATTTCACAGACTGACGATTCTAAGTCAGACAATACAATTAAAATAAAAACAAAAATTGCCATAACTTCAGAATAAGGACAATTGTATACTTCCTGACAATAGCATGCCCACAGCATCCATCTCTTCTAATTACAGACCATATTTTATAGATGTAATGATATCAGTGAGGTTATGTCCTCCTATTCATTGGATTTTGATTTTTGTAGTTCTCATTTCTGTGCTTGGAGCATAGGAGTTGGCTCATGAAGGATTCAATCTGTATCATTTCAAATGTTGTTCTTAACAGTGGTTTTTAGACTTGTCAAAAGTAGTCTCTATTCATGGCGTGCTATCTATCTGTCTATCATGGTAATTGTCACATAAAATAGCTTGCCTTTGGCTAAGTTTATAATACAACATATAATATGGCTTTTATATGGGCATCTTGAAACCTCCAAAATTTTTCCATATGTAAATATTCAATTAGTCAAAACATTGTCCCAATATTGTACATGATACCTGGTATGGCTTCTCAGAACACTTTTTAAGAAGAAACTAATGGAAAACATCAATGCTTGCATGAATAATGGATACAAATGACTTGAGAAGTAACTCATTTTGCAAAGAAGTCATTTGACTGTTAGAGTGGAAATTGATAATGGTATGCAGTAACACAGTATCAGGAGAAAAAAAAAAGGCTTTAGTTCCCCTAGCAATAAAGAGACAAAATATTGCTTATTTGCTTCTTCATGCAATTCTCTTCTGTGCTTCTGTCAGCTTCTCTCAAGTCCCTGTAAGCTGAGAGGCCTCAGACAGGTTGGGCACTTTCTCCTGCTTTTAGCAGATACTCCTGTGGATCTGCATCTGGAAACATTTTCCCTGGAAGGTACAAGGCACAGTCTCTGTCTCGGAGCACAATCCACTATAGCTCTCCCTTTTCCTTCTGAAAACAGGAGTGACCATCCACCTTGTCCCAACCAGGCCATT
The DNA here is from genome assembly GCA_013398615.1 of Brachypodius melanocephalos. Lineage (NCBI taxonomy): Eukaryota > Metazoa > Chordata > Aves > Passeriformes > Pycnonotidae > Brachypodius > Brachypodius melanocephalos. Next base: position 1,594,567 of record VZSR01000262.1, on the reverse strand, counting down.
TTGGCAGACTCAAAATATTGCATGACAAATATCATGCACAATGGAGAACTGTGCTGATGGAAACTGTTTGTGTGGCCCACAGGTAGGGATGGTAATTCCTCCCTCAAGGTCTCTCTTCACCTCTTCAGGATGAGATATGCAATTGAATGACTTCAACTGCTCCTTGAGCCAGATTTACTCTAAAGCCAGCACTTCTCTGGTCACCTTTCCCACTGTTAAATTGTTAAAAGACATAGGTTTACCCTAACATAAGAGCTCTAATGTCAGCTCCATGATAGTAAGCTCTGTACAGAAGTTTAAAAGGGAGATCTTCTGTATATTACAGACAGATGTGAATAGAGGAAAAAAGGTAAGACAAGGCAAAAATAAAATAGACATGATTAGTATGAAGAAGTAAGCCATGCTGAACTGTGACTTTCTCTCCAGACTGGTCTTTCAATCTGCATTATTAGATCCTGCACAAAAATGATAAATAATCCTGTCAGCATTTTCACATAGGAAACGATTCTGATTTTTTTTAAGGCATCAGGTTAATAACACACACATCCTGCACTGAGGAATGTAACCTCTTGTTGCAAAGGGAAAGGAATTGTTTCTTCCAAGCCTGATTATTACATTCTGTGTGTCTGTGACTCATCAAGAGGAAGCTGCTCCATATGCAAGACAGAACATGTACACACATACACATATGTATGTATATTGTTCAGACACATTCACAAAGACATACTGTATATATTATGGGATGGGAACACAATACTGCCAATAGGAAAACTAGTGTTTTGCAAATTTTGTTTATTTGTCTTTTAAATTGGATTTAGAGAGACCACAGGGATATATTGGTACCACTTACATTGCAATCCTCAATGAGGTAGCCATGTTTTCCAAAATTAGCAATAACACATACAATGTGGAATCTTAATTACTGCTCTGTAAAGAAAAGTCACTGAATTATACGGAGTGTTACTGTCATTATTTAGGAATTAATTTCACACGATAACATATGGAAAACAGAGTGCAAAAGAGAGCAGGATGAGATAAGACACATTCCCTACATCACTATCGTGTTCTACTTCTCTTTTCTGTATGGCACATCAGGAAGTTTTCCCTGAATTTGTATGCTCTGCATGTAGCTCCCTGAGAATACCTACCTGGCTTTGGCTAATGGGAACATGAGCAGAGTGGAGTGCTTGACTTGGTGAATGGCAGTTGAAAATTGCTCAAAGGTAGTTTTTAACCAGTGACTCATTTCTGAGTGGGCTTCAGGAGCCTGACCATCAAAGGAGATCTTTATGTCTCATTTTATCTCCCTGGGACTCTTTGAATACCAACATGCCTGGGCAAGGGCAGAATGACTGGTGAGGTCGATGGTTTAATTTCTGTTCCTGCACCAGAAATACGAGTTGCTAACACACCAGGAACTTTTCCTCCTTTGCAATGATACTGCCATAACTTTGAGTGACAAGTAGAAACCATAATACTGCTACAAATCTCTCTGGGTTATTGAAGAGCACTAATCAGAAAATAACATTCCACAGCTGTTGCATTCCTGAAGTACTCTTCACTGTTTACCCTGGGAACAGCTGTCATTATCTCCTGTTAGCAGAAAGCCTACACAAAAAGGTCCTTTAAGGTAGTCAACATCATGCCCATGATCTCTTCTTGTGGCAGTCCCAGAGCTTCCTGTGGGTGCTGAACACACCTTTCTCCTTTTGCCTCTTCCCACAGTATTCTATGGGACACCCAACTTAACTGGAGAGAGATACCTCTTAGTAGATAGGTATTGTAAAATGGTAGACACTTCACAACCACACTGTGGATGGGTCTGTCCCCACACACCCAAATCACACACATGCTGCTGGGTTTTTGCATTGTCCACAACAGCAGGAGGCAATGGCTACCAGTGAAACAAAACAATGTAAAGCAAGCAAAGAGGATATGAGTATAAATCCTACATCACACAAGATAGTGACATGGTTTTGGATAAAGCAGAAAAAACTTCCTATGGGTTCAACATTTTATATGTGAGTAGAGGCATATTTAACTTTAAATGAAACATTTAATAGGTTCATGAAAAACAAGGGGATTCGCTCTGAGCAAGATTGAAACACTACAATAATCTTCATGGTTCTTTTTATACATGCTGTTCTCTAGGCACAGTTCAAGATTTATCTTAACTTTCACTTTAAATCCTTTATTTTAAAGGGAGGCCGGTGACCACCCTAGGGGAAAACAAAAGAAAATCCCCCTTGTTTGCTTTGGGCTATATGCTTTTGACACTGCCACTTGCTTCCTTACAAAAGAAAATTCCAGAACCTATTTAAGATGAACTTTTCACACAAAATTTCAAAATGATTGAATGATATTTTCTTGCAAGTCTTCCAAGTCAGAGAAAATGTAGGTTCAGGAAAAATACTTTGGTAGTTCAAGACTCTTCAGTATCTAGGGCAAATTCAAGGGACAATTACTTTGGAGATTTTAGGTCAACTCAAAATTTGCTATGGAAGCTTCAGGATTTGTTTAAAACTAGAATCTAAACTAGAATGCTGATTCAAATTGAAACAAAACCACATATTCACTCCTTTATGTATTAAACTGGATTCTCAGGGATATCCACACAGCTCCCTTACCCTTTGTGCATTCAGATTCACCATTGCTGGGTCACAGAGGTTCTCAAGAATCTTGTCGTGCTGTTAGTATGTCACACAGGACAATGCAAGGTTTATGTTCTCATCATTCATCATGCAGAAAACTGCTGAAGCAATTCAGTTAATAAACAAAGACCCAGTGTAAAACAAAGCCAGAGGGCCAGATTTTAATTGTATAAAATCCCTGGATGTCATCAGTGGGAACTACCCTATTCTTCGGCAATGCTTTAAGCAGTAAGTTATTAAGTATTACTGGATGTTCCTGGTATCCCTGGCTCCCTTTCTGTGACAGAGAGAACTGAGCTAAGTCCCATAGTGGATATGAACAGAAAGGGTATTTGGTATAAGTTCTCTGGCAGTGCAAACACAGGATATTTTAGCTTTTCATGCATGTGAATGCATCCTAGGCTCTCAGAAAACCTGTGGTTACCTTTCTCTGTGAAAATTTGTTGGTTTGTTTGTCAGGTTTTTTCCCCCAGCACCAAATATCAATGATTTTCCTATCTGCCATAGCAAGCTTATTAATCAATCTGGCACACTGCCTAGTTGAGATGGTTTTGAACCTTTGGGACTGGCAGATCTCTTTATGGCTGTGACCTGAGTGATTAATCATGTGGAGTGGTCATTTGCTGAGAGTGGGAAGCTTTTCACGATTGATGGAAATGGGCCAGGCTAGAGGAAGAAGAAGCTGAGAAGTAACCAGATATTGATTTGAAATCCCATTCATCCTGTATGAGATAGAAATTATAGTAACAAATTCCTCCTTCTCCTCAAGCATTTACTTGCAGTTCTACAGCAGAGGAAAGAGCAGTGAATGGCAAATCAATATGATCTAGTGGACAGAGCCTCTAAAGTTTCCTTAGGAGGAGAGAAACTTCCATAAGCCTTCCTGCAAAGAAATCATACCTGTATGTAAATACAGGCTCTTCTGTGCCTGGATTAGCCAGCCACAAGTATTACTTGGCTCTATGCAGTTGCAAAGTCAGTTGTCAGAGAGAAGGTTTGGGGTGCTTGCCTGGCATGAAGGGATATCCAACAGCAGACAACTTCAGAGCACATTCAGCTATGCCTTTGGCACCTGAGGAGTGGTGGAGGGGTACACAGAGAGATACCAGGACATCATTCCCATGGTCACCTGGAAGGCTGCGTAGCAAACCCAGCATATCTGATCACACTGTGAGGTGCCCATGGAAATGCAAGTTACTGCATGAAGCAGAGCAAGAAAGGGCTCTTTTAGATTAGTCAGGTCACACATACCCATCAATCAATCACAAAGGAAGCAGGGAGAGAGATCAGGAACACAGCACATGTTGAACTTTCATATCCATTCTGGCAATCATGGATAGCCCCCCACAAGGTCCCATGCTATTTAGCAGCTCGTGCCTCGCCAGCACAAGGGGCTGAGTTTTGCTGCTCTTCACTGCTTAGAGCCCTGGCTTTGGTATTGCCTCTGCCAATCAAGCACACCATTTTTCTAATGTATCTATGGCACATCCAAGCTCATCACCACTGCATGAAGTGCTCCTGGTGTTCCTGGCCTGCCTCTTGTTCTGTTTCTCATGTCTTAATCTAGCCTCTTAATTCCATCCAGTAAGTACATTTTCCTGCTTCCACATCAAGCACCTAGAGCAGACTTCGTTTTTTGACATGTTTCTTTCCTCAGAGGGCTTCTCCTCTGAAACAGTTTGTTATCACTGACCAAAGTCACAGTCCATAATTTCACACTGACTGGCCATATAACAGCATATCCCCTTCCTGACCAGCTCCCTCATCAAGGTTTTCCTCAAAACCAGCACAAAGTATTGTGGACAGGAAAACTGAGGGTGGTTCCCAAGCCTTCTTCAAGTCAGAGTGCTCCCACAACACAGTGAAGGAAGGGTAGTTCTCGAGCTTTCCTGTATTCACCACTGTCTGCAAAGAGCAGCATAGCATATCTGTTTAATAACAGATGAGGTGGGTACATATCAATAGCTGAGCACACGAATAAGTAAATAACAAGGCACATGCTTGCAAACCTCTGTCTGTCACTGCAAACAAATCCTACCCTCAGAAGGTCACCTCCCCTTCACGCCTAAACACTCTGCATTTGTCTGTAGTGGTTTAGAACTCTGCTCATCATACTGATCAGGTTTCTTGTCTCAGCACCAGACGTCCCCCTAGACACCCTGGATGGTGAAGTTGGCAGAGAATTTCACCCAGGCATAGGACACCTAAATACATTTAAGAATCTATTCTTGAAGATTTACATCAAACTTGGCTGTGGGCAAAGGAATCACACTTGAAATATTGGTTTCAGAAAAAAAAATTAAGACATTTTCATGTAAATCAGCATATCATTGATCCAATAGATATTGTATTCGGGGAACAAAAGTGACAGGCATACATTAGCACCTGTCACACCCTTTTATGTTCAGCCTCCCTTCTCCATGCCCCTTCCCTCTAGAGCTTCACCCCACTAATCACTATGCAATGTCACAGCTGTCTGGAAAAAGCATCGCCTGAATATAACTAGCAGACACATGAAAAATCAGTCTCAGTGGATGTTATTTGCTTTGGCGCTGCTTTTATTTGTGAAAATTCTCAGCTTTTAAACTCTGTACAGACTCAGTGACCTGGAGGCAGAGGAGAAATGGTAATGGAATAGGTCAGCTTTTCTCTTGCTTTTAAGGAAAAGCTCTAGTGCTTATTGAACTGATGAAGTCTGGTTGCCTATGGTTATTCTTATCTTGTGGTTGATTGCAAGCTCTGATTAAAGCTTCTCCCAGGGAAGGGGCACTTAAAAGAGCTCTCTCCAGAGTGGGCTCTCTACTATATGAGTTCACTCTTCAGCCTTTAGTCAGAGTACTTCAAGAGTCTCCAACCTATCCGGCCGGCCAATTTCGCAAAATTTATAATAATTTAATTATCCTTGAATTCATTTATTTGTCTTTAAATCGTAAAAAAATTTCAAAAATTATTGCTAACAGAGAAGCCCAGCATGATTAAATAAGGGACTGGGCTAAAATCCACCACAGGGCTTTCCTCTTTCCCTCTCTCATGTACATGAACCTGCATGCACACATTCAAAGTGGGAAGAAAATGTGTGTTAATGCCTTAACATACTTGATGAAAGAAACCAACCCTGATAGGGCAGGCTGTCCCCATCTGTGCTATCACCCCTGAACTGCAGTGATCTCTGAAAATTTTCCTACCAACCTTCAAGTTTGTGGGAATTCCTTTTGCTGCATCTTCTTATCCAGTGACCTCCTCTCTGCTACTTTCAAGCAAGGAAAGGCTCTCCACCAAAACATGACTCTCCACTGCAACCATTGCTGGAGAAACCCCAGCTGCTGCCTGCAGCACTAAGCCCTCAAGACCAGACCCACAAAGCTGAAGGATCTTCCTGTCAGGAAAAATATATCGTGACCTGGGGAAAGATAAAAAGAATCCTAAAAAGCTTTTCTTTGTCTTCCTGGGGTTTTTTGCTATTCTGTGTCATTGATGCTTTATGTGGAGGGAGAAGTGGAATTAATTTTTTTCACTAAATCTTGTCTTTTCTCACCATAAAAATAGGCCAAGCTCAAATCTGGGGGGGTTGTGCCTTCAATATATTTTCTGCCATAAATCTAGCTTGTGCTCCACTGTTTGCAGCTGCAGTCCACTAATTATTCAATCTCTTAATCGCAAGGCATTTCATTACAGTCCCGGTAGTAATTACTCACAACAGTTGGAGTGCTGTCTCCATCCAGTGGTGGAAATGTTAAAATGCTGCTTTCCAGGAGCTTCAGTTTTTCAGACTTTTTGCAAAGCATGAAAGATATGATGTCTTGATTTCAAATTGCCCAGCTAGCAACCCAATAACTGCTTTCAAAGATCCTATATGAGACCTAAAAATGCATATTCCATATATTTAAAAAAAAATCCTTGGTATTTTTATCATAAAAATCTCATCAGCAAATGCTGTGGATTTTAATTCTTATCCCTCTTTAGATTTCAGCTTTGTCTTTGAAAGCTGATATTCTTCTGTCATTGTAACTCTTTCTGGAGACAAGAATGCAGAGCCTCACTCACTTCCCTTGCCCCTTCCTCCTCCAGTTTAATACAGCCACATCAATAGCCTCCTCTTTGCTAATGTAAAAAAAAAGGCTTCTGGCAGTTCACATTTTTCATATGTTGCAACAGGAGAACACCACTAAGGAGAGTGCAGGGTTAGAATTAATGTGGCTTTGCCAGCAGAGACTTGGTAATTAGTTAAGCTCCTGGTTCTTTGCCTTTCTTATACCACATTGATTTCAGCTGGCATGGACAGAAAAGAACAAAATGCAGCAGAGTTGGCTAGCAGTACCCAAAGGAATGCCAGGTTTATCCCTCACTGTAAAAGCTTGTGCTTTAAGTCTTTCAAAGACAGGATGCCCCAGCTTGACTCTTACCTTGGCCTCCAGGAACACATTCTTGTTTTCCTTTCTCTTTGTTTTTGGCCTGTCCTGAGGAAATATTCACTCTCAGATTCTCCCCACAAACAACAGAAAAAATGTTGTTGTCTCAGCAGCACAACACCAACTTTATCAAAAAATGGTGTGAAAGGTTAATTCAGACAATAAATGGCCTGTGCCAAGCTTTCAGCAATATTACATTGACCTGCTCTTTGTTTTGTTTTGTTTTTCCTAATTGCTTTCAAGTATGCCAAGGCCTGGCTGACGTCCAGAATCCTGGAGCCGAAAAACTGTGCAAATCCATTTCTAACCCATCTCCTTGGACTACCCTCAAGGCAGAGCTGGCACACTTCAGACTGTGGTTCTTTGTATTCTGAGGACACTATTGAAGCTTGTGCAGGTTCACTGTATGTGCTGTTTGTCTACGAAGCTGCAGTATGGGACTGGGAAGAAATCAAATTTTTTTCAATGTTTCAGCATTTTAAACCCATGTATGGTCCATTTTCTTCTGAAGGTATGATAGCTCTGAAGTTGATAAGAAGAGTTGTCAGTAAAGCTATGCCTGAGATATCTGGAGAGCCACTGCTGAATGCTCATTTGTTACTCCCTTCAGCTGCCAGGTAAACCCGATACCAAAAGGTTTTGAAACAAGTCTTGCCAGAAAGTTCAGGAGTGTTTGGACCCCCTCCATGTTTTGGATCAGCTCCTAGATAACAGCATTCATTCAGATAGTTCTTCTAAACTGAACTGAACTTGGTACTATTAGCACAAGAAGTTATGTATGAAAAGATGCTGAAAATCTAGTTTTAATTTCTCGTTAGGTCAAAGCACAAATCTGGAAGTACTGAGGATGATTCTCCTTTCATTATTTAAGTGGTAAGAAAAGATATGAATTTTTACAGAAGGAAATCTACCTCACTCAGCAATATCATTAGTTTATTATAAAACTAAGAGTTAAGCAATTTCCCTTTTTATTTCATGTGGATTTCTTTAAAATAGATAATGTAGTTCTTTGAAAAGCTGTGACCTTTTGAAAAAATGTTCTCCCAGTCCCTGGCACTTTTCTCTATCTCTTCCTGGCAACAGTACCTCCATATATGCCAGCACCCATCCTCAGGCTACATTGTCAAGGAAAGCATTTAGGCTGGACTTGGATGGTTCTGCTGGTCCTTTGAAGAAGATACTGAAGGACATCTGCATTCCTTAAACAGCCAGATGGGAGCACCTGAAAGCTGTCTCCTCTGCTTAGGGCAGTTCTGTAAGTCTGGCAACAGTGCTATTGGAGCCAACCTGCCTCTGCACGGGGGCTCCTGCCCCTACTGCTGTTTAGGTGAATCCCACATGAACTGCATTGCCTAAAAAGTACACATATTGCAAAACAATCATACAAAGTTATTAGCCTTGCCATTCAAGGATTAAAGTATGGTGCCAAGGAGCTGGTTTAACTCTTAATGAGAGCTATCAGCAAGAGCAAGTAGAACCCCGACTACTTACTGAACAGAGTGCATTCAGTGGGGCTGTGAAGAAGGCTCTAGCCCCTCTCATCACATTTTATTTTTCACAGTCACCTTCATTTTTCACCTCCTTTAACAAGATGCATTCTGCAACGGTTTTGAGTTCACCAAATTTTCACCAATTCTCCCAAAAACTTGCTTTAAGAGATATTTGTAATCACCTACCTGCATTTCTAGACAACTGGACTGTTCATAAATGCTGAACACTTGATGAGACAGAGGCTGTCTATGATATTCAGCTGATTTATCAGTTGCCAACCTTGTACCCTGTGACTCACAAATCCCCTGGTCCCATCAGCCTGCAATGACCTGAGTTCTCCACCATACTTTACTTGGAAGTAACTCTGGCCAATTTACAACGCCCCAAGAAAAAGGCTCTGAACTACCCAAACTCTCATATAAGTCACTCATTCTATTTAAATCCTCTAGCCCATGGAATTATTCATGCACTCTTTGTCCAAGGAAAGAAAACTGAGGTGATAGAAGTATTTTCATGGAAAGCTTCCTCCATCTGTTAAGCTAAAACAAGTCAAGACAGCCATCACCCATTTCTTCATTCTGATTGAAGAGCTTCCAGATTCCCACAGTTACTACAGTGCAGGGCTTTGCTTAAATCATACCAGACTTGTTCTGAGTAACCAGAAGAATTGACAGCAATCATGAATCACTGGATCCTTGCCTAGTTTTGTTTCTCAGATATCTCTCTTGCCCATAACTGCAAATAACTCCAAGCTCAAGGTTAAGTGGAGTTGAAGCTTTTCCATGCTTACCCCCAGCAGAGAGTGCTGTGCTGTCACTTTGGGGATTCAGAAAGCTTCCTAATCCCTGCTAGAGAACCCCTCTAGAGGGATTTTTTTTCCTCTCCTAGTCCAGACGACAACTTTGAGGTAGTCCTGTAAATAGGTAGTAAAGAGCAAGCAATAGCAACCCCAAATGAACTTCCAAAGAATCCTTCCCCTGGAGCTGTCTGCATATCTAAAACAAAGTTTACTGCCTGTCCTCTAGGTACCTACTGTAGTTCACTGTGCTGTTCTGTGCTAATCAGAAATATTCTGAGACTTTCCAGTATATCATTAGCTACAGGGCTGGTAAACATTGACTTTGCTCCTATGCCTGGAGGATTAACTTCTTACAATTGCAGCTTGCAATAAATAAATGAAACTTGAGGGTAAAAACAATGTGTTATCAGAAATCCTTGCTGTCAGGGCATTATTGTGCTGGGAGCTGGGATTTCTCCAGCCCTGTTCCAGCATTTCCAGACCAGGACATACCTGTGTCTCTGGGAACTCAGTTCAGCATTGCTCTGCTGCTCTTTCAAAACAATCACTAATTCCTGATGGCTGGGGGACAGGACACCCTTTGATGTGACAGCACTCCCATGTCTCACAGCTATGCATGGCTGTATTGGTGCTTACAGTTCTGCATCACAGATAGTGACTCAGAGCACAGTGGTGCACAATGTCTGGGAGTCCTGACAGCCGCCTCACAGCAGCACCAGGCACTCTGTGTCTCTGTGTGTGTGTGCATGCTCCGTATTTCCCATACACATTTCTAGCATTCTGCAAAAAAACATGATGAGTAATGAAAATAGAACTCAAATTCTTCAACTGCTCATTTAAATATATTTCTATATCTTTTAACCTGATCTAATTCTTTAATTTTTCTCTTTGATCATAATCTGTAGAATTCAGATTGTGCAACTTACAGCTATCCATTGATTTTACAATCTAGCTGTCACAAGACCAGACACAGTATCTTAGGCCATAAGAAATTACCAATATGGGCGAAAAAGAGAACAAGACTAAAGTTCTTTATTTTACTAAACAACATTAATGAATAACTCTAAGTGTGTAGGCAGAATTTGTTTTGACAAACCACAGTACTAAAAGAGAATCTTATAAGAGTGACAGAAGACAGACAGCTGTACCTGCCAGAGGACATTACATCAAGCTGAGCGTGAATGCACCTGTAAAATTACACTTGCTAGAAGGCGGCTTGCAACAAGCTGGAAGGTGAGTGTAAAAAACCCCAACAAAATTATTAATAAATTTAAATATAATATGGAATTTTAAGTCTTAAACCATTGGAATGGCTGCTCAAACCAAAGGTCCTTCAAGTTTAATACTCTTTCTTCAACTGTTCCATTAGCAAATGGCTTGGAAGGTTAGCACAGGGTAAGCACATTTGCTGGTGTTCCCTTCTACTCCTCTTAGCTCCAAATATTTTCTCCTCAGGAAACTTCTAAGCTTGAAGAGATTCATATGTTTATTAAACCCCAACAGAAAACTCTTCCAAGATTTGCCCAGTTTCAACTTGAGCCTCTCTCATAGTCTTGTCATCATCCTATTTTTTGCAAATTCTGTAAGTCTACTATCTCTTGTATGAAGAACTGCTTACTTTCTTTATTTTCCTGGAACTGACGAGTCCTTGTAGCCCAAAAGACTACAAACAGTCAATCCCTATCCATGACCTCAGTACCACTGAGGAGGTCTGTGCATTACCCTATAGTCACTTCTCAAAGCTGAAGAAAGATAATCTGCTCAGTCTAACCTCATATGCAAACTCTTCCATCTAGTTATCCCTGTGGCCATTTCCCAAATGCATTCCAGTTTTAACATTGAGTCTCAAAGATCCAGGGATCAGGACTGGCCAGAGTCAAAGGTTAGGTAAACCATGGATTTATATGGTGGCATAACCATGTTCTCTTCATTATTATTTATTCCTTCCTAAAATCTGATTTGCTTTGCCCAGTTCTCCTAGACCCAGAGCTGATATTTTCCTGGACCTGTGTCCTACAACTCCAAGGTCTTATTAACAGTGATCATCAAATCTAGGCTCAGTAATTTACATTTTACCCCATGAGCATCACCTTACACTGATCTACTTCAATCTCCACTTGCCACTTCATTGTTTAATCATCCAAGACTTACTGGAAGTAACAACATTCACTGATATTGCTAACTTACTTATAAAATAAATAAGTGTGAAGTGATCACCCTTACACCCATTCTTTCACATTTTTAATCAAACAAATTTTCAGAGGTGACTTTCCCTCCTATAGCAGCTCTTTATAAGTTTCAGGAAGAAGAAACAGTTTCTACAGAAAGATCAGCTTGTCATAGAATTTATTTTTTAAAAAGGAACAAAACAAGCAAAAAAATCTACAATTTTCTTGTCATGCAGAATCACCTCGCATGTACACATCAGCTTGAAACGGAGTAAAACCTTTAGGCACGTACAACAGAAACAAGCCTGTACTTCTAGACTGTGTTAAGTGACTAATATATTTTCTGAGCCTAATTTGTGTATTTGTTTGCCTTCAAAAAGAATTGCCTGACTTTAAAAAAATGCACTAAAGATGGCTTGTTGCTTATTTCATAGGGGAGTACTGCTGTGCCATGTAGCATTTCTGTGGTTCTTAAGCTTCATGGACAGCAAGTAAACAGATTTATGATATTGTTGGAATAGACTGTGGGTCTCATGAGGTGTGACAGCTGTTATTTTACAGTACTTAAGTCAGTGTGAAATGACAGTCAGCCACCTACTGGAAATGCTACATACAGGCATAAATAATGTGTATCCACAGGACTCCTGCAGCACATAAATGCAATAATGCAGTCATATCCCCTCTTTCAAATGCACTCTCCTTGGAAGATCAAGACCACTTATTGGGCAGCTGTGATGCTCTGTGACCAATTGCCCATTCTCCATGCTTACCCATTCTTTATGGCACCATCCACCGTTCTCATAGTCCTTTTGAGCTTGCAATTTATTCCATCCACATTCTTTTCAGTACATAGACCAATTAAATTACTGTAAATCCACAGACGTGAAAATAACTACCTATGTCTTTCTTCTTCATTAAAGATCCACACATTAAAAAAATACATTATTTTCAACATAAAATGGGGGTAGTTCCTGATCCACCTTTGTAACAGAAGAAAAAAATTCAATAGAAGGACCTTATACACAGGACATGTTTTGTAACACAGCCAAAAACATTACCTGCAGCAGTCTGTTAATTTGACACTGGTTCAGGAGGCAGGACCTGATTGAATAGAGTCAGAACAGCTTCATGATAAGAGTACAATGTCAGGATCAAGAAATCTGGCCTCTCCTCATTGCTCTGTCTCAGATTATTTATGCAACCACACGTAACTCAGGTCAGGGTTCAAATGCATAACTGAATTATGAGCAGGCAGTAAGTTACTGTGGGGCTAAGCAGCAATAACTCATGATAAGTCCTTGCACTCTCATAGCCAGTGAAGGATACGTAAGATGATGCAAGTACTTCGAACCCGGGCAGATGCAAAACAGTACTTAGAAAGTGTAACTAATACTCGTTTGACAAGAGTGCCCCGTGTTGATTAGATGCCCTTAAGTTTAAATAAATCTTTTTATTTTAGCAAGCATAAATCTACCTGTGGAGGTATAATTGCTCCAGTCACTTCCTGCCATTATCTCTTACAGATATTTATCATTTGTTAAAAAGCCTGTTTCCCTCAACACAGAAGAAATTTTGTAAAATAGTTACTCTGCTCAAGTTATCCTTCACACTCAGCAAGGCAGTGGGTTTGGTTTTTGGTTTAGGTGGGTGGGGTTTCAGGTCTGTTTCATCTTTAACCTTCAAGATTATCATGCAAAGTGTCAATTAGACAACCTTATTCTGCCAGGGACATTTTTCCAAAAATTTGTAGGATCAGCAGATTTTATGTAAGATATCATCTGTCAGCACCTGTCTCACTTTATGCCCAACTAGGTATCATTTGTCCTCCCAGAGACAGAATAAAAGCAGAAAACCAGTACAAAACCTCATGCTGTACATGTAGCTAACTCAAGAGGATATGGGGAAAGACAGACAGGAGGAAATTAGGTCTCATTTAAATGGTTTGCACTATTAAAAAACCCCTAAGGCCATTTAAATTGGATTTGCAAAATAGGTTTCCTATGTACAGACTAAAGTCAATTGACAGGAACTTGCAAAGCAAGTAGAAACATAACTACTATAGCCACTGCCAAATGGGGAAAATACAGCAACTGGAGCAGTCGTCAGCCATCAAAAGCAAAAAAAAAGAAAAAAAACACAGAGGGGAGGAGGGTGTAAGAAAAGGTGAAGACAGTATGTGTTGTTGATAGTAATAATATTTCCACCAACAAGCCACAACCCATAACTGCCTTCAGCTCCCAGCAGAAGCAAGTTATATTTATGCTCCATCTGCACAGGTAACGATTTAATTTATTTGTACACAAGTGATAACATCTGCACTCTGCTCTCAGCCATAGTCTGAGACCTTCCTCTGTCCTGCCTCTCCACCTGTCTCCAAGTCTGAGCTACCAGGAGATGGCAGAACCACCCGCCCAAGCAGGTGCTGGCTGCCTGACAGGCTGAAGATCCATATTCTTTTAAAACAACTTTCAATGCAAAAATTTACACATTAGAGCAGAAAGACTGAATCAAATTAATTGTTGGGATTCATTAAGCAATTTGGGCCAAGAGTTCCCTCTCCCTCAGCTGGAGCTCTGCAAGCTCAGCATTAACAATCATGGCACCACAATGGATTCCTCTGCTTCAGCCAGGTGGAATCTGGCAAGCACTGCCACAGCACAGGCACTTCAGCTCCACTTTATGACTTGAGTTCCCTAAAGTGCCTGTTGCTGCACAGCAGGAGACAGGTATGTTACTACTGCCATGTGGGCATAACACACAACTTATCATGAGGTCACTACCTAAAATCCTGCATACTGAAGGCTAAAAATCTTGCAAGTTCCAAGTCCTAAAGTAAAATGGGTTAAACTCCATTGCAACCTCCAGACAGCTCACTTCATCTTTCCTAATTCACATTCACTTCCACATCAGTAGGAGATGAACAGCTTACAGCAATAACATCCAACAAGCAATCACTAAAACTCCATTTTCTTTCTCCTACCTAGATAAAATTTTAGTAAAAAGTGGTGCTTAAGAAGAGCATTCAATGTGGAATTAGAAAAATCTTCCTAAGACAGCAACACAGGTATAGCTTCAGGGTCCCTTGATGTGTATAACTCAATATTCTGTACTTCTGTTTCTTCTAAATCCAGCATAACTATCTGGACTAACAATAACAGTCTCTGCTTGTGCTTCTGGCTACCATATGTACATTGGCCAGAATTCTGCAGCTTAACATATGAGATGTTACAGCCCCACCTAAGACAGGTTCATGATTCAAGCTATTGACAGAGCCAGACACCAGCACCACTGATCAACAGTTCCACCGCATCAGCATCACTGAGCCAATTGTCAGCACCCATTCCCAGCTGGAGATCAGGTGTCAGGCTGAGCAAAGGTGCATCAAACACCCCTCTCCCCTCATGGATGCCTTTGAGAGAAGCATCAGTTTTTGCCAGCCTAGAGAAACACATAACTCAGATTCTCAACAGACCAGCAACACAAGTCAACACAACTGCCTCCCTTTTTGTGCAAACACACAAAAAGGTACAATACTGGGGTCACATTCATTCCTTGGTGGACTGTCCCAGAAGAGCTGCTTGGACAAGATGGTCTACCATCTCCAGTGTCTGAGAGCCTTGGCAGAATCCTGCAGCCATCCTAGGGGATATGTGTTGCTGCTCCACAACAAGTTTTGGTGTGACTGCAACCTCAGTAGGAACAACCCAAGCTGTATTGTTCATTTCAGTGCCACTGTAGTTCACAAAAATAGGTGCTGTTGAATTATATGCCACTGCATAATAGGTAACATGCCCCAAATTAAGTCTTGGAGTATATCACTTCAACAGAGTTTTGTCAGGCTTTGGTATTTTTTTTTTTACTATTGTGTCAATTTTTTTGTTTGATTTTGAAAAAGTTTGTTGTTTTGAAAAACTTTTCAGAACAAGGAACTGCAATCAAGGATGAAGCATATCCATTAACCTAGAACTGATTCAGACTTATACCAGGAGTGACTCACAGTCAATGGGTATCACAGCTGCTAAGTGGCCTCTACAGAGCTGGTCTCTGCCCATTCCTGAAGGAACAGGTGCCCACAGGGCAGAAGCAAGCAGCACGGCTGTGTGAATCACTCACTATCCCAGGGCAGACCAGTCAGGCTCAACCACAACAGCTGCCAGAGCCAAACAATCCTCTGAACAGCATTTTATTCTGAAAGAAGCCTCATACATGGCACAGCCAATAAAATGTACCCAAGGCTTTTAAGTTGAACATACACTTCTAATGAGTTTTCAATTTACAATTTTTTTAAACCCCCACACTCCTTACCATAAAAAATATAATCTTAGATTGTTTCCAACACATTCAGTCCTCAAAATCTAGGTTTGCATTATTAAGATGACAGTTTGTTTGGGTTCCAAGGAAGATGATTCTAATGAGAAACGGCCAGACGAGACAAACCAAATCCCAAAATTTTCATACTCTCCACCTTTTAAAGATCACAGAACACAAAAACTTTCAAGCAGTCTTGTGAATCAGCACAACAGCACCAGACATTGGCTTCAGAACCTGCAATTCCCTGCGGCACTCAGCCTCTAGCACTGGCCAATAACTGCCCTCACACACCTCAGCAGGGCAGAGCACAACTCCAGGCAGAAGCTTTCAGCTCAAACACGCCCTGGTTCTCAGAATAAAAGTCCATTTGCACAGGCTTTTTTGTCTGCTTTGTTTAAAGGCATAATACCTTAACTCCAAGCCATTGCCAACATCTCCAAAAAAATACAAAACAGGTGAAATTGACTCCCATTTTTTTCAATTCCACGCTCTTCTTCCCATCAACCCCATCATCTCATTCAAGGAAATTGCAGTGGTCAAAACATTCCATAAAACAAGCACCACATAAACCACTTCAATTTGGTTTCCTATCTATACCTTGAAGAAAAAAAAAAAAAAAGACACATCACACAATTAATATTCACATGTTTAATGTAATGGCACTCTAATTAATTTTACAGTACTTTTATCTCCACTAGATACTGTTTCAAAAGTATAATGGGAAGAAAACAAATATGAAAAAAACACTTGTTTGGTAGTTTTAAAAACTAAATCATTTGGAGTCACATATGCATAAATTACTTTCAAAAAATTGTTCACAATTTTATTTTTCACTTTTATCTAACAAAAGCTGGGTTTTTTTGTTGGGTATTTTCGTAAGATTTAAAGAGAGCGAATATGGCACTTAAACCCTGAAGTCAGGGGTGTCATAAGGTTATACCAGGACTTCCGCTGGAGCCTGCCACACAGCAAACACTATAAATAGGGAAAGAATGTGCAAGTGCTCCGAATAAGTGAGAAGCACAACATGTTTTGCAAGCTTGTGTTCTGAGGGCCATGAAAGTGAAGACTCTTGCCTGAGGAAAGCCTGCCCAAATTTCCCCAGCTAAAGTCTATTCAAAGCAAACCCATCATAGAAAACCACAGAGACAGCCATACACTGGTTTCTGCAATACTCATGACAAGCTTTCCTTTGGATTTGACCTTGAATCGACAACAAAAACAACAAGAAAAGTGACTTGGAGAAGCCACAGAAATAATGGAAAGCATTTCTTGTTTTTCCCCATGATAAATAATTAAGAGAAATAATATGAAATCAAGTTAAAATAGACTAAGCAGTGCTTTTTTTAAGGTGGATCAGCTAAAAAATAGCAACGCTACTGGTTTTCATATCAGTTTCATACTTACACTTTAAAGAGATCAGAAAAACAAGTACACTGTGTACTAAGTTTGGAGGATTCTTAAAGATAGAAAACCAGTCTAAAAGCAGCCAGGACCCTTATTTTCACCTAAAAGTTTAGCTCAAAAGATTGTGAATTTATAGTCACTTAAATGACTTGAGTTTTTGGGATGAAATGTGTTTCCTACAACTTACAGTGTTCATTTTAGCTTTCATTCCCTCTAATTCAGAGTTCAGGAAGGGACCCAACTGAACTGCTCATTCTACTATTACCTTTTTTTTTTTAGAAAATATTCACTACACTAAGAAAGGCATTAATATTTTACCTTTGCATCCCACTTCTAGAGTTGCCTCTCACCAAATGACATTCACAAATACTCTCATGTTTAATACTTAGACTTTGTGAGAGAAAGTAATTAGTAACTTTAAGTTAATAATTTGTTCACTTGGATGCCCATATGATATGAATTGGGCAGATAGTTTGCTTCATGCACAGGACTAATGGAGTATGTTAAAGAAAATAAATGCAGAAATCTACACAAAGTACAACTCTTGCTTGAATCATATATTAATTATACAGAAGAAACAAAAATCTTTACTTAGACAGGAAAAGGGTGAAAAAAACCACTCAATCCAGCACTTTTCCTACAATAATAATATTGCACATTCCGATAATGTTGCACAAATTACTGGCTTTTAATAAGACCATATATGAGGTATTAGTCTATTAATAAATAAAGAAGAATATGGAAAAGGAAAAGCACGTAATATAACGCAACAATCCATTCCAAGGATTAGGCAATGAAAACTGAACAAGTGATAATACGTACACTTGAGGGGAAGGCTAAAGTTCCTTCGCAAATAGGCAGCTTTCAATATCCATCTCAGAAGCAAAAGGTTAAATCTCCTAATAAAGATTTTAAGAACTCAAAGCCTATTTAGAACACTGCTAGTTAAAATGCTTATTTTGCTCATGCAAACAACCTGAAAAGTAAATTCTTACCTCCCATTACTAAAAGGGCAGCCAATTTAACATACTGAACCTGTATGACTAATTAAGAGCTAAAAATGTAACTTTTTGATTGACATCAGCTAAAGTATTTGGAGGTTGCAGCATTTTCTGGTGGTTTTTCCTTCCTTTTTAGTTTTAGGTAATTTACGCTGGTTGTGGATTTCCATGGTCCTAAAATCAATACCCATTAGTACTGTCCTTTATTAGCAGTTTCCAGCCCCAGAAGGTATTGGATGAATACAAAGACTGTAATTTTCAGTTTTACTCTGTGGTTAGGCTAAGAATTTACCTTTCAAATCACAATGCTGAAAAATTCCTGCTGACAGGTAATAAATCTGTCAATCTAAACACTGTAGCTTTTACTTAGACCCTTTCAGGAACACCATAAATCTGTAGGCAAGCTTATCTTATTGAAGTTCCTAAGATCTCAGAGGGATATTTTAGTTCAACAAAGTGAGTTCTAAGTGAGTGCACATATGGTAATATAGTAAGCATAAAACAAGAGTGTTTTGGGTGTGCCCTTCCAAACCTTGTTAGAGAGATATTTGTATTGTAGAAGGGGGAAAAAAAACCAAAACAAAAACTTTGTGTGCACACAAGCTTACATACATGAATATCTCTACATCCCCTAAATAAGTCAGGGGTTATTCAAATCATAAGATCATTTCGGGCCAATTCAGAAACAAAACTAATTCCTACATCACTCACTGTCTTAACATATTCCCTCGCTATTTTCCAACTTCAAAAAGTAAGAGTTTTGCTAATACTTTTGCAATGCTAGAGAGAGGAACAAAGACCCAGGGAAGTCATATTTCTGCTGCTATTTCGTGTAAATTATGTAATTTGCAGAGTAAATCTGTATCATGTAAAAACTGCAAGTGCAAACTTGGAAAGACATGACTTAAAAAAAAAGCAGCATGTCAAAATTAAAGTATCTCCTCTGCTTCAATCCACACAGTAATTCAATCAGTCTTATATTGGCTTTTATGAAAAAAATTATATCACATTTCTGAAATGAAAAATATATATCTTGCACTCAAATTTAGGGAAAGTGTTTACTAAACTGAAATATATATAATTTTTTCTGTTACATGAGATTATTTCTCTCCCATTCTGAGTAGTTGTTGACACATTTACTTCCCAACAGGATGTTGTTTCTATTCTGAAGGTTAGTTTCATCTACAACTTCTTTATAGTAGTTTAAGTGTTTTTAGAAAACACAGTTCCGAGAATTTCTTCCATGTTAGCACAAAATCAAGAAAGATTATGAGTATGTTGAGAAAAGAAGAAAAGTTTAGAAGAAAGGAAACATTATTGTCCAGAACAGTCAGTGTATGTGGTAACCATGTTTCCTCGTCTCTGTGTGACAGTCCTGCAGTGCTTGCTGGATCCATGAAACCTGGCATCAGTTCGCACCGCATGTCTGTGTGCATTTTCAAAGTCACTGAATGAAAACATCTTTTCCATATTTTCAAAAACATCATCAAACAGTCCACCTCCAAAAGAAAACTCTTGGAAAGAGCGTCTTTGCCGATTATGAGCCTCCCGATGACTTCGGAAGTGATTTTCAAAGTGCTTTTTTGACCGTGAGTTTTGACTAAATAGGTCAAAGTCTTTGAACAGATCGTCAAAGTCAAAATTAAATGACTGATGGAATGGGCTTCCATTACTTCCTCTTCCTCCATGACGGCCAAGCTGATCATATTCTCTTCGTTTATTCTCATCTGACAATGTTTCATATGCTATTTATGTTAAAACAAAAAAAAAGTTGTTACAGTTCATTTCCATTTAACAGAAAAAAATAAAATCTTACACAAATACAAAGAACAGCAGCTTTCTCTCCCAGTCTTCCTGAAACTAACAAATTTCAAACAAGATTGGCATTCAATGCCCAAGCCCAATCAAGCTCAATGTTTATTTACCTTTCTCTGAACCAAAATAAACTCCTTCAAAATAGCTACTTACAATAGTAAACAAACACAGCTATATTATGAGGACAGTTACACATAATACAACATAGTTGAACCACAAATGTTAGTATTTAGTGGTGATCGGAATGATCACTGAGAAGTGGTGATCAGAAAGCCTGAAGGAAGAAGGATGACTTCAGAGCTCTATCTCACAACACAAAGGATCTTTTGCACTCCTATCACAGAGCAACATCTGCAAAGCTTCTTGCCAGCCAGCAAGTTCTAGCAACACCAGTTACTGCCAAGTAACAACATAAACATCGAGGAGATAAAGAAAATTAATTTCACCATGTGCTAATTCTCAATTTTTCAGAAGTTCAGCAATAAACATAGATTTGGTGAGTGGATATAGTCAAAATGAAATTCTATTTCCCTCCAATCTTTGGTTTACAGTTACTGGTATTACAATGCAAAAACTGACAGAAAATATACCTATTTTGATAACTAAATATATTAAAAACTCATTTTCATTTTCTTACCTGTCAAAGACTTGACATTACTGTAACTCAACATTTAGAGTTCCTATTTCCTCCTGTAGTAGGTGCTAACAACTGCAGTAAGTATCTAAAAAGGCTCTTGTTCCCTTTCATTATATTACTAACTACTTTTCTTTCAAAATAACTCTTCTGCAGACAAAAAGGTAAAAGCCAGAAATCCCATTTAGCCTAGTTAGGAGAACTAAACAAGATAGAGTGATGTTATACCCGAGTCTACAGGGAATACAAGCGGATATACCTTATTTTTCAGCAAGTCTTTCTGTTCTTAATTATCCACTTGCACCATTTTACTTATCACACAATATCTATAAATAGTATATTTGTAGGATCACAGGATAGTTCAAGTTAGACATTACCTCAGTCTATACTCTAACCTCCTGATCAAAGTAGGGTCAGTTATGAGATCAGAGTAGGTTAGTCAGAGCTTTCAGTCATTCCTGAAATGTCTAAGGTTGAAGACTGCACAACCTCCCTAGGTAATCTGTCCTAGCACTGGCCTGTAGAACAGAATCACAAAATTGTTAAGACTGGAAAAGATCTCTGAGATCATCAACTCCAACCATTATCCTCAAGCTGAAAAAGTTTTTCCTTATAACCACTCGAACGTCTTGCACCTGTCCTCTTTTGTATTTCCACCCTGAATCACTGAAGCACCCTGCTGTGTGTTTTCTTATAATCTCCCCATAGTTACTGCAAGGTTGCTGTTAGGTCTTCCTGAAGACCTGGTAGTAATCCTAAACTCGATCTTACAGAACAGATCAAAAGCTAACAATTAACCTCCTAGGGCTAAAGCTGTCCTACTACCAAGTATTTTTTTGTGAGAAGAGGAATATGCCAAAAGCCTAATAACCAGAAATGTATAAATTGTGTAAAAAAGCCTTCCTACGTGCAAGAACATGGAAACAACTCAGATTTTTATGCTGGACATTTGACAGCACTTAAGTAGAATTCAGGAAAAAAACCCTTTATGTCTCTTACTCAGTAAAAACAAAATGGACTTAGATTATAGATATAAGACATGTATCAAATTATTAAGATAAAAGATAGTGCATATTACCTTCAGCAATTTCTCTAAATTTTGCTTCTGCTCCAGGACTCTTATTTTTGTCTGGGTGGTATTTCATAGCCAGCTTGTGAAATGCCTTCTTAATCTGGCGGTCAGATGCATTTTTTGGAACTCCTAAGATATCATAATAGCTCTCTGTAGCCAGTATTAATTCAGTTATCATTAAAATGCAGAGAGCAAATGTGAAGACAGATTGTGTAGTGGCCATTTCTCCAGTCCTAAAAAGAAAAGGGAATATACTTGAAGAACAAGTTATTTTACATTCCACAACAACTTATTTACAACTGTAGGGTGGCAGAGGAAGACCAGGATGTTCCAGGAGTCAATGACAGACTTGTAAGTGCACTGTTTTACACCTGTCAAACTCCATTTCAACTGCTTTCACATTCACAGAATATGTAAGTGAAAATACTGCAAAGTGACACTTCATGTGCATAACACCCACTTTAGCGTTCGTCTTTGTTTTACACTTAACTGATCATTGTCATACCAAGCTGCAAAAGTAAATACACAGCACATTTCACTGCATTCACACTGCCATACCTGAACTAGCTTTGCATTAGTCCTTGAGTTCTAGGACCATAAACACAGCAGCTCTAAATTAAG
Organism: Brachypodius melanocephalos; assembly: GCA_013398615.1. Lineage (NCBI taxonomy): Eukaryota > Metazoa > Chordata > Aves > Passeriformes > Pycnonotidae > Brachypodius > Brachypodius melanocephalos. The sequence goes on along the minus strand of VZSR01000262.1, from coordinate 1,572,188 downwards.
CACAGGCTGCAAAAACTGACTCTCTACTGGAAGACCAACTCACTGAATAGCTGGTGCAACAGCAGGAGCCCAAAACTACAACAGGCCTAGAGATGCAGGAAGACAAGACTGTTAGACACACATGCTCAGCTTCAGTTTGTTTAACCAACCTAAGGTGAACATAACAAAGAGCAGATCATTAATTTCCAAAGTTCTGCCAAATAAAGCATATTTTCCTTTATTTAACAATAGGCAGGCTTAGCTCATCTGCATATTAGATTGCATTATAAAAGAAAACTCCAACCATATCTTTGATATCAAAGAATTCATATGATAAATACCATTGCATAGAAAGGTTTACATATGAAACACTCAGTGTTGGAACTGAAGGCAAAAAAAGTTTTTTACACAAGACAAGTAGCTTCAACAATAATTAAAAAGCTGTAACATTTTTTTTCAACAACATCAAAAAGATATATTTTGAAAACAAGTATCTGAGAACTCAGGGGAAAATTGAGGCATATATAAACGATTTTAAAAAACAGTTTCACATAGCCACATGATGTCTCATGATTTTCATGAAGGACAGGGTGAGCTGTTCCTACTAGAAGGTGAGAACAGATAATATGCCTGTGTATATTATATTTAAAACACAGAGTGCAGAAAGGCAAATGTTGAAAGCCAGAATGCTGGCTGGCACCTGACCAGAAGGATGTACGACAAGACCCTGAACATTCCAGATGTAATGTGTCTCCTCCACCAGACTACACTGATTTGAATGCAATGTAAGAACAGCTGAGAGATGGTTGGTGTTACTTTCCTGAAAGCTGAATAAATAAATTAAAGTTAGAATACTTCTGCTAGCCAGTATGGGACCCAATATTTTTCAGGTACAATTCAAAACCTTTGAATATCTGATACATATGCAAATTAAGCATTTACCTGAAAGTTAATACCCTCTTATAAACAAAATTAAAATGCAAGAACCAAAAATGGAAAAAAGAATACTATTTCTAATAAGTAAGTCAGGGGGCTAAAATGAATGCTGTGAGACAAGAGCAAAAGGCTTGCAAGATTAATCTACCCATGCCCTCTTAAGCATTTATTTGGCCAGCAGCCTGCATGATATCAAGTGTTAAGGGGTAGCAGTTGAAACAAATTGTATTTTGATCAGTGTACTTAGATACCAAATGGACAGTTCTTTCCAGTATTCTTCATGCACAATATCAAACATATTTTTAGTACAAAGTTCTCCCACATATCTTCTCTCACCACTTCATTAACCTGAAATTTTACCACTTGGGCACTAACTACACACATGAACATCCTTCCACACTTTCGGGGCTTTCTTCCTGTTTGTGCTTTATAGATGAAGACTTATGCGTTCACCTCACAAATGTGATTGTTTTTTACTTACTTCCTTAACCCACACCTGCATCATATTTGCATAATCACCTGTTGCATTCTCTTAAGGTCAATCATCCTGCTTCTACTACTGAGCACTGAAAAGAGCTAAAAGGAACAGTCCACGACCTCCATTAAGAGCAAAACCCTCTTTCAGAACTCATGAGAGACAGTGATCATCAAGTTAGTCCTTTCAGCTTTTCTGTTCTGGTTAACCATCTCAACTTGTATTAATTCTTGATAGCAAAATACATCTAAATTTTTCTTTTCTACAGTTCCCTACATTAGAAGTTCTGTAATAAAGTTCTTTGCTGTATTTGATTTCTAAAACAGTAAAAAACAGTACTTAAGTTGCACTGTTTTTTAAACTGGCAAATACAGATTTAATCCTGCCCTTGAACAAATCACTCAAACTCAAATATAAGAATAAGATGTAAATGAAAACCAAATACGAATAAAACTCCAGTATAAGCAGCATTTTAAACTTCATAGGGTTATCAGAGAGAGCAAGTCTTATATTTAGATAATGTCAATTATTCAATTTATTTTTAGAAAACACCTATTTTATATGCTGTCAGTACCTCAGTGTTGCTACTGTCAACTACTTCAGTCCTGCCATTTCCAGCTATTTTTACAATCCTTCTCAAAATAAAGTCTCTTCTAAATACCTTTTTTGCTTATGTCTCTTCACTCTCTGTTTCTCAATCAAAAACGGACAGGTAAGTTGCACTTTCCATGCCATACGCTGTAGCTCCTTAGACCACATTCCAGAATTCAATAAATTCTGTACACATTAAGCTCATGCCGTAATGAGCTCTTTTAATAATTATGAAGAGCTACACTTCATTTAGGTGCATCTGTCAACGAAGTAAGAGACCTTATGCCACATAGTAACTACATAACTCTGTTGGATGAGCAGGTACAGATCTCAACTACTATTCACCTTTGTCTAAGAAGTGCACCGTCTAATGTTTATCCAAAGTACTGCAGAGGTGATAACAATCGGTTCTTCATTCGTTTATCAAAATTTATCAACAGCTGCACAATGAAGAGATGTTTAAGGATGATTTACCTAGAATAAAACCTGTCAGATTTAGAAAATAAGAATCTACTTCATCTTGCAACACAAATACCCTATGCCACCCTTCTTTGAAAGTATATAACCAAAATAATGGATAAATGATTATATTCAAAGTCTCGTGTACTCAGAGAACACAGAGCATCACCAGTGTTCTGCTACTGCTTTTATTACATAATTGCTATACACTAACCTGTGGAATGCTCACGTCATATAATTACTTCTGCAAACAATTTACCAATAGTAATAAAGTTACCGAGGTCTTCCCTTGGTTCTCCTACCACGACTAATCCGATGAGTAAGCAAGTCTTCCAGTCCTCATGCAGCTACAGGCAAGCCTGTCAAACTGAGGAGGTTGTACTTGTCTTGACCTCTATACTGACTCGAAAGCAAAATACAGAAGAAAGTTCCTGAATCTTGCCGTGGAGCACAAGGAAACGAAAGACTCAACCCTGCCTTATCCAGACCCCTGAAGACCTCGCTGGAGCCGGACCGCACCATCGAGCGAGGCGAGGCCCGGCCAGAGCTGGGCAGCCGCTAACAGCCACACTGAGCGACGCTGTCCCACCTCCGGTGCAGCCAGGCTGGAAAGCACCACCGCAGAGTGGCCCGGAGAGGCCCAAATTCCAAAGAAATGCTCCAGACCGAGTCTCAGTGGCCGCTCTCTCCGACCCCCCGCCTAGCTTCCCACGTTGCCCCCAAGCTTCCCAGCGCGCCCCCGTTCCCCCGACACCTCTGTGTTCACCTTTACTCCAGCAACCTTCCTACTTTTTCTGAGCCCTCACCCGGCGGCCACGGCCCTTCTCCGCCGTCCTCACCTGAGCGCCAGCCCCGCTGCTCCGCCGCCCCTCAGCGCCGCCGCCGTGGTTCCCGCCCGCTCGCACTCAGCGCTCGCGCAGTCCAGCCCCCCGCCGTTCCTTACACGAAGCGCTGCGCCATTGGCCGCCCGGCCGCACGTGACGCGGTGCACGTGGGAGGTCGCAACCGCGGTGCCGCCACCACCCGCCGCTGGGGGCGCTGTGAGGAGGCGGCACCGCCCCCGGCCCGGCCCGGCCCAGCCCAGCTCAGCTCAGCTCAGCCCAGCCCAGCCCAGCCCGGCCCAGCCCGGCCCGGCCCGGCCCAGCCCAGCTCAGATCAGCTCAGCCCAGCCCAGCCCAGCTCAGCTCAGCTCAGCGCCTGCTGTCCCGCCGGCCGCCATGCCGCGGTACTGCGCCGCCACCCACTGCAAGAACCGCGGCGGCCAGAGCGCCAAGGACCAGCGCAAGCTCAGCTTCTACCCGTGAGTGGCCGCGGAGCGGGGCAGGGTCTGGGTGAGCGCTGGCCGTGGGGGTGGTAGTGAGCCCCACGGCGGAAGTAAATGGCCGAAAGACACAACGCCACGGGTCGACCCCGCTGGTGGTCGCTTCGGAACCCCGCCTGGTCCCGGGAGGCTGGAGGGAGACAACTCTGACCCCCTGGGGGAAGGGAAGGTGTGGGGAATAAAGAGTTGCTAGCTGTGACACAATCACACACACCATCCGTCGCACAGGGCGGACGGGACTTGGGGGAGGGGGCGAAGATACGGCAGCGTCTGAGGACTCCGGAATAGGTGCGGAGGGTCCACGAAGTGAAGATCAAGCAGATTGGACTAAAATATAAAATTTGCACTTCTGTCTCTGTTTTGCTGCTGCCTGTATGGAAGCGATGTTCCAGCAGGGCAAGCAGTAGTGGAGGCTTTGCCTTACTGGTGAAGTGTCAGTTTACATGCCAGAAGGGCCGGGAAGAGTAAGCAAGTAAACATATAATGATCCCTTAAAATGAAACTTTCCCACAAGAGTTACTACCTTACCTGCGCTGTGAACAGAGGCATTGCTGGTTGTTTGGAAGCAGCTGAGCTAGCTGGAACTTATCTGTCTTAGTTGTCAAGATAGTTGTCTGTCTCAGTTGTCAAGAAACAGTTTATGGTGGCTGTATTGTACTGCCCGGACACTGCGGGGAGCAGTCGCCGTCCCAGGCCTGCAGTGACCTCTGCACTGTTGTGCTTACGTGGCTGTCGCTTCCCAGGATGCTGAGTTATAAACAAGTTCAGTATTTCACAATCCTGAGAGAAGCACAGTGCAGAATATTAATGTATTTGTGTAGGATAAAAGTATGGAACCGTTTGTCAACAGAAGCAACTTAAGAAAAATTTGAAAAATAAATTTCACAATCAGCCTCCAAATTTATTTTGGTAAAATTTATACCTCAGGCTAAGTTTTCTGTCATTTTCTGATTAGTCATAGTTATTCCAAGATCAGGAAGGCTGTGTAGGAGGACCTACAGGAAGACTGCTTTGAAAGAAATTTTATTTTAGATTGAAGGAAAGCTTAATTCCCTGACACATTTCTAGTATGGAATGCATCATTAAACAATCATGAAAATAATTTCTTTTCCCTTATGCTTTAGAGAGTGTGAGGGTCACATGGATAATCAAAACAGGATGTTTATATTCAAATGTACAGCATCAGTATGGAGATGATTGCCAAAACTTAGCTGTTTTATCTAGCCTATGAGTTGTGCTGCATTCTGAGTTTCATACTCCTGTAGAAGGGGTGCTGAGATTTGATTTATAGATTTCTCTTGCCTTGTATTAGTGACTACTACTGACATGAATTGCAAGTCTTATTCCCTTGCCTCTTACCACCACCAAAGAAGTCCTCTGCTGCTCTGTGGTTGGGGTCTGAGCCCCTTCCAAACCTTTTGTCATCTAATATCAGCAGGCCTTACTGCCCTTCTTTGTTTTATTTCTTCACTTCTCTGACTTGTGTAGTGATGACAGCTGCTAAATAAATTCTGTCCACTTCCTCTTTCAATTTCCCCTTTTTTGTGTGTGTGTCTTGTTTACACCAGAGAAAAGATTCTGTTGGTAAGTGAGGGGGTGCTGATGCATGAGCAGGTTTTAGCAAAGTTGCCTTTAAGCTACAGTAATAACTTTCACTATTAGACCCTTCTCTTGCTACAGATTATTTTGTTTTCCCTCTGAAGCAGTCTGGGTAGAGCAGTGGGTCCTGTGTTGTGAGGATAACTGCAGTGGGAACAAGTGTTCTCAAGGCCCTCTTGGAAAGGGTGTAATTAGTGACATGACCTCAATGAAAAGAAGCTATCGTTTCCTAAGAGACTTTTTTTGACCTCTGTAGTAACACCCAGGCTAAGCTGTGTTACAGGGGAGCATGCTCTGTCATACATGCAGTGCTGCCACTGGGTGCACATGATCTAAGCAGACAGGATTTGAAAAGCCTGAACTCTAACTTGTCCTTCAGAGGTTATTGTGTTCTTACCAGCATTATTCCTTGGATTCCTGCAGATACACAGAGATGAATGGATCAAAAGCATGCTCTGTTTCCTTGGTAATCTGAGGACTTACATGGCAACAGATTCAAAAAATTTGGGAAGGGGTAAAGACATGCACCTTTATGCTGTGAATTTCAGCCATCTTTCCCTCAAAATCACCTGAGCTTGCAGGTTTGGAATACAGTGCCTGCATAAGAGTCATTGCTATGTGTGGCTTTTGGAGGAAACCTGCAGCTTCGGGGATTTGAGGGTGGGACCACAAAAGTGGAGATTTTTCATTTGTAATTATTACTGCTCATGATTCTCAGGAATATTGTTTTGTAAACAGTAGTCAGAATTCAATTTATGGTTTATGTATCATATGTAGTTACATGCTGGAGTTAAAATAAAATTAATATGCACCAGAGAAATATAGAAGCACATTTCAAATACCCTGATACCTGTCTGAAAAGAGACGAGAGACGAGTGGTCTGAATGTTCATGTTCCCATTGCCATCACTTCTTGACTGTGCATGCATCATAATAAGCCTTTAATTTCCTTTTAATTTGTGTATTGCCATTCATTAAGCAAATTAAATATCTTCACACACTTTCCTTTTAATTTAGTTCTCTTTCTGATGTAATTTGTCTGACCATTTGCACATATTTTAAAGTCAATTTTTTTTCTAGGAAGGTATATACTCGTCATTTTCCTTTTCAGGTAGGTTAGATGATTGGAAAATAAACTCTAAATTATAAAATATGATGTGGGTTCCTAACACTGTGAGAAACTTTAATTTCTGAAACACAAAATATAGAAATGCTTTGCATTTCCATGCTTTTACTTTCTGAACAAAATTTAAATCCTGTATTGGAAATATTCACCTTGCCAAATTTATGTGATAAACGAAGAGGTGCATGTCTTAGGAGGTATTCTGTTAAACAGAAAATACTAGTTGCATCTAGAAAGACAAATAAGCCCTAGAAATACTATTAATAAAATGAGGACCAGTCTTAACTTTCTTTGAATTATGTCTCAGTGTTTCATCTCCCTTCAACAGAACTGCTTTCTGACCAACTGTTGTAGGATCAAACCTTTCAAAACATCCTTGGCCATGGATTCTGAAACCCTTGGCTTGCAGAAATCAGAAATTCTGCTTCTGAATTCCAGAGCAAATACCCAACTAGAAATAATTTGGATAATGATTGGATTAACATGTACATGACATCCAGATTAGCATTTAATACCTAAAATTTTTGAAAAAAGGTTATTTTAATCTTTTCTAAAGGAAAGCTACCTTCTGGGTAACAGCGAGATATTCTTATTTAAAACGAAGAAAGACAACAATAACGGGGGTTCTTGTATATTTTCTTATTTATCTTTTCAACTGCTTTAAAAAGATTTCCACTTCATGATAAAGAGAGACTTGAGAAATGGCTGCGGAACATGAAGCGAGATTCATGGACTCCAAGTAAGCACCAGCTGCTCTGCAGTGACCATTTCACCCCCGATTCCCTGGACGTGCGATGGGGAATACGGTACTTGAAAAATACTGCTGTGCCAACTATTTTCTCTTCCCCAGATGATGAGGTAATCTATTTCTGTCTCTTTTTTTTTAAGTTTTGTGGTACAAAGTTAAGCAACTATTGATGTAATACAGATTTTCTAATCTGTTAGATAATAAGTTTTTATTTAAAAAATAGAATTCCTGTCCATCAAAACAGTTTGTCAGCAGAACTGACACAAAACAGGTATGTGATTTCATAATATAAAGAACAGCTTCCCCTGGTTTGAGTAGAGGTTCATTATCTTTTTTAACTGGAAATTACGGAAGTATTTACTATAGAAAATGTTAAATTTCTTATGAGAATATTATGATTCTAAGTTTTTTCTTACGCAATTACTCTTAATATTTTAATGTTCTTTTAAAATCTTTTATTAACTGTACAGAAATACTGGCTTTGTAATGTATTAGTTTCAAACTACATATTTCTCTTTCCTGTCCCTAGCCTTTAACCTAAGAGCTCAGGACTGTATGCTGCCAAAGACAACCTACAAGATTAGTCCATCTTGTCTTTCACAGACTTGTGCTATTGGTTACATAAAAATACTGTGCTACACAGGCACCTAATCTTGATCAAACCTATGCTAACTGTCTTCTAGCATGTTTTTATCTTCCACTGGATCATCACGTTGCAGGTGGGAGGAATGGAAGGACTGATTTAAGGCTAAATAGGTGAAACTGAAATATGTGGCTAATTAATTTTACAAAACTATTTTTAGTCATTAAGTACTCTGTCTTCTTGAACATCTGCAACTGTCGTCTACTCTTTTGACTCTGTGGAGTGAAAAGTAATCTTGGTAAATCTCTCAAATACAGAAGTAGATAATCTTGCAAGTTATGGCAGTGCTAATTTAGGAAGAAATATCTTTCTTTTAATCCCCCCTGCCCTGGTTCAATAGATCTCTCACATTCCTGTGCTGCTATTGTAACAGAGAGCTGTAAATTTGGAACTGGACTTTGCTGTCCCATGCTTCTGTGCAGTTACATATAAGCTGGGTGTTTTGACCCCAAAGAAAAGTTGTCTTTTACCCACTTCTTCATTCTCTTGATTTGCATGTGACCATAGACCAGTCATAGTACACCTACAAAGGTGGATAGTAAAGTTACTAAAGTAACAAACTTTTAATGCAGTTGTGCTGCCAAGAACATACCAATGGCTTCTCTAAATTATTTTGGCATCAGCAATATATATCTGATAAATCCAGATAGATTTATAGAGTTTGGAAAAGTAATTTCTATGCTTCTTTTTAATATACCCATCATTTTCCTGCTGTCAAAAGAAAAGAGATTCCAGTGCTTTGTATCTCTGGCACTGTGAACCTGTTTTCCTGTGGTCTCACTTCTCTCTCTGGCATTACTTTCTTCTCACTGTACTTTTCTAAACATGAAGTGATAGGTTTTTAGTGACCACCTCAGCAAATCAACAAATCAGTTTTGACCTCTGGTTCTCTACTTGCTCCAGACCTTAATTTTCTACATAGACTGAGTATTCAGAAAGTTATGGAGAAGAGTTCTTATTTTGGGAAAAAAAAATCCTGATTAGTGTATCTCTGACTAAACGTGGAGGAACAAGAAGCTGAGGCTCCAAACTGCCTTTGGAAATTGAGAGCAAAGAATTGCAGTATTTGCATATTGCTCACCACCGCCTTGCTTTATGTATTACTGAGCAAGTGAAGGATGTCTTCCCAGAAATGCTTAATGATAAAACATTTCATTCTGTTTCTTCTTCTAAGTAAAGAATGGTCGTGGCTCAAGAGCAGATAGTTGCCAGCATTTCAGTATCTGTAACCATTCTACATTAGCTTGCAAGGGTTTTTGCTGGAAGATTGACCTACAAGTGGGAGGGCAGGGACTGATAGACAAGGAGCCTTTTCAACGGAAGTAAGAGTCTTCCTTTATGCAGCTATCCTGAGGCTTGTTTTGGTGCATTTCCTTCAACTTTAATGGCACTTCTGCTAGGTGGGGATTTGGGGAACATTTACGTAATATATTTTGTAAGAAATTTGTCTAGGTAAAATACATAGTCTGAGAAAGTATTTTTCAGCTGCAGATAGAACAAAGGGAAATGGTTCATTTTCACAAAATCCCAAAGATTGACGTGATGCTAAGTATTGTCTTTGAAAAAGTAAACGTAACCAAATGAATGCTATTTCTGTATCAAATTTACAGTCCGTTTCAGACGGAAGTTTCATATAAAACTGAATCACAAAGTTTAATGTGCTTAGTGTACTTCAAACTACATACATACTTTTACGAACATACACTTTGAAATTATCTTTTTCATCATACTACATTTTTTCAGCCTGGCTTCTTTTTTTCTGTTTTTCTTTTCTTTCTTTTCTTTCTTTCTTTTCTTTTCTTTCTTTTCTTTCTTTTCTTTCTTTTCTTTCTTTTCTTTCTTTTCTTTCTTTTCTTTCTTTTCTTTCTTTTCTCTTTTCTTTTTCTTTCTTTTCTTTCTTTTCTTTCTTTTCTTTCTTTTCTTTCTTCTCTTTCTTCTCTTTCTTTTCTTTCTTCTCTTTCTTCTCTTTCTTCTCTTTCTTCTCTTTCTTCTCTTTCTTCTCTTTCTTCTCTTTCTTTCTTCTCTTTCCTTCTTTTCTTTCTTTCTTTTCTTTCTTTCTTTTCTTTCTTTCTTTTCTTTCTTTCTTTTCTTTCTTTCTTTTCTTTCCTTTTTTCCCCTTTTCCTGTTTTTTTGTTTGTTTGGGATTTTGAGGCAGGCGGTTGGTTGGTTGGTTTGGTTGGGGTTTTTGCCTGGCCTATAATTAGCAAAGTTAAAATTGCTTATTTTTCTGTTTCTTTATTCTGTGTGGTGTTTTGTTTTGTCTTTCAGTTCTCATGGTAAACATGTATACAGTTTTACATAATTACAGATTCTTTAGATTAGTCTTTTCATAATAAGTCTTTTCAGATCTACTAGAAAAAATTAGGCACCCACTATTTTTGTGGTTTTGTTTCACTGACTGACATATATAAAAGCTTATTTGTATATTGATCTTAAATGTAATCATGTGGTGTAGTTTTTGTGAATAAAGGGAAAAGAAAGTGGCTAAAAATGATAAGCTTCATATTGTCTCTTTTTCAGTATCAACTTCTGTTTAAACTCCTGTTAACATTGTATTTTTCTGCTAAGATTTCTATCTATCAAAAAAAATTTCTCCATTTTCATAAATTGTAAAGTTTAGTTGGCAGAATTGAATTCCTGGTTTACAATCATCTTTAAAGAAAGAACCTTGTACAGTCTACATTTAATATATTTAATACAATGTTTTAGATGGTAATAGAAGATGCTAGCTAGTCTGTGTAACCACTTCTCTTCAAGTGCATTTAAAATTACTGTATCTTGTGTAAAATTATCCAAATTCCCTAGAGTTTGAAAAAAATCCAGAAAAAAACAAATGAAAAACCGCAATAAGAAAAAAAAACCCAAAACTGAAAATCCAAATGCTATTATTGCTTTTAGAGTTTTAAAATAATATTTTAACATTTAGGAGCTGAAACAAAGTTGCGGAAGATGCTTACATGAATTCTTGGGCCTCTGATGTAATTTTTAAACAGTGCTCATCTAAGTTAGTCCTTTTGCAGTACCCTGCTGTGAAATGAGATTTGCCTAATTTTTTTATGCTTAATGATTTTCTTGTTACAAGGTCTTGATTTTCTTTTTTTATTCTTTTTTCTCCTCCAGAAAAAAGATTCTTCTCAGAACAGTCCACAACAGGTACAGAAAGAAGACCAGAAAGAAACAAGTGTTGTGTCAGAGGAAGTGTATATACCACTTGAACCTTGTACACCAAAGAAATACCCTATAATTGCACAAAATGTAGAGGAAAAAACAGAAGTGGTTTGCCCAACTGCACTGACTAAACCTTTACAAATTCAAAACCTGCAGCTTCCAGATGAAGGTGGCTGTCAGGCAGACAGTGTCATTCTTGATAGTTCATGTAAGCAGTACATACATCAGCCTAATCCTGTTTTAATGACAGCAGCAGTCCAGAGCGTGGAAGCTACTACCAGTGTTCATACTTCCATAGAGGATTCAGGAGGCTGTACAGCTACAGTTCTGCAATTTACAGACCCTGGCTACTTGAATTCATCTCTGAAACTGAAAAATGCTTTAGGGTCGGTTACTGACTATGCAGTTGAAAATTCTGTCCCTCATGTGGTCTGTTCTAGTGAAGTGCAGACCAGTGAAGATGTAGTTTTACTGAATACAGTCACACAAACCATTGAACAGTTCAGTGGAAGTGAAGAGTCTGTCGTTGCTATTATTGTGCCAGCTGAGAGTCCGGAAGAGCCTGAAGGAGTAAATGGTTCTTTCCTGCCTGTTAAGGAAGAGTTTCTTGATGCAGAGGAGACAGACGTGATTGAATATCATGGAAATGAAGTACTGCAGACTGAGCATTCATACTGCAGACAAGACATAGACAGAGATCACCTTTGGCAAAAAATTTCAAAACTCCACTCTAAGATAACTTTACTTGAAATGCAGGAGATAAAAACTTTGGGGAGACTCAGGTCCTTGGAAGCTCTTATTAGACAGTTGAAGCAGGAAAACCTGCTTTCTGAAGAGAAGCTGAAGATGGTAGAAAACTACTTTACAACACTTGAAGTGACTATGATACAGTAAAAGCTTTCAATTGATTGTTCTAAAATGTCTTTTTAGCCTCTTTGACTGTACTTTTGGACAAATTAACTTTTCTTCCAGTTGTGGTGTTTCAAATATCTAACGCAAATCATGTAAATAGCAAATACTCTTTAAAATGTTACATCAACCAAAGCTAAGTGGTAGAATGTTGTCTGTAAAATATGACAAGTAGGAGTGAAAAAAGAAACCCTGAATTGGGCAAAGTTTTTTTAAAAGTGTGAATCAGGTCAGTAAAAGATAATTCAACCCTTTCTCAGCTGCAGGCTTCTCTGAAACATGCAAAGCCTGCATTAGTGACAGCAGTAGAAAGGACAAAATAAGCATATAGGATGAAAAATTATGTATGTATATATTTGCATTGTCCAGTGAGGCCAAAATTGCTCATTAGTTTACTGTTCATCTAACATTTGTTCTGATAGTTTTTTGTACACTTTGATCTTAATAAAATTGTTTCTGCATAAAAGGTTTTGTCTTTCATTTGTTTCTAGAAACAAAAATTCTCATAAAAATATTGTTCCAGTGGACAGGCCCATCTCATTTTTAACCTTTTTTGTTATGATTCAGCTCAAGTGGAAAGCAATCTTAATCACAGATGTTTTTGCTAGTTCGGAAAAGGGAAAGCTCTATTTAGAGAGTGCTGTCTACATTGATTCTCTTACAGCCTACAGCTGGGTAATGCATATATATACCTTAATAATCCACTGAAGAAAACAATGTTCTGCAAAGCTAGTGAAAGTAGCAGAACTTCATTTTGCAAGAAACAGAATTACAGAATTAGAAAATTAGTCCCCTTTACTGATCTTATTAGCTATTTCTAATGCATAGATTATCACTACAGCAGACAGATACTATAATTCATTTTGAGGAAAATTAATTTGCTTAAATACTTTCTGCTTATTCTGTCAATGTGTCACCCTTTGGATCTAGTTTGCTGTGTGCTCTCCTACAACAAAAAAGTCCTAGATCATTTGGTCCATGACTAGACATCATAGCTGTGCTAGGTGATCCTTGTTATCCCCCTTCCACATGAACTCTTCTAGTATTTTATATTCTACAGCCATTAGATTGCTTGAGGATGTGTTTTTCTTTATTCAAAATGGTGTCATCCCCACCACCACAAGTTCAGTCTAGGGCTGGAGCAAATGGATTCCTCTTCAATGTTACTCTCTTTTGCACACTTGCTAAACTGTTCTGGTAATCTTTTCATAAGGAATTGAGAATCAGTTCAGAGTAGCTACAAGGCTGGCCTCCCAACTAGATAAAAAGTTACAAACAAATTTCAAAAATTTTGAGACTTGGAATATCTTGAATGCAGAAGTTAGGCTGCTAAAGCACAGTGCTGTAGAAGGTTAGTCTGCATTAGTAACCACTGGATTAGGCTTGCTTTGTCCTTAAACTCGTTAACTTCTTAGAGACTTTAAGCACAGGCTATGCTTGGTAAAATTGCTAAAGGACATAAAGGTCAGTTGTAATATGGTGAGTTGTTTACCATGTCTCTGACCTGCTAATTTTGTTCTCCCTGGAACAAGAGAACATTCCTGTTCTGCCTTGTGCGCTGTGAAATCACAAGGAGTGTCCTGTGTGCTGTAGAAACATTGCTGCCATATCTGATCCTGTCTTGGGAACATTGTCCAAGTGGCCTCTCTGAACTACACATTTCATAATGTTTCACAAAGTAAGAGATCTTTTAAAGTCATTTACAAAATGCTGTATGAAATTGCTAAATGATTTGACAATTTTAGAAGTTTATTGAATGTACTACAAATCCTCTGCTAATGCTGTATATTTTAAGACTTAACAACGCATTTCAAAAGTTCACTGTAGTCTTTGAATGGTAGTGAGAGCTCAGACATGGCAAAAGAGTTGCAACACCATAAGCTGTTGTCTCAGCAAAGCTCTATTACCCCCCCAAAATTTATGGGGTTTAACATGGGACTTGCCTAACTGATACATTTTTGCTTTTACTAAGAGCTTACTGTATTAAAATTGAGAATATTGTTTGTGGCATAGATTTATTTAAACATGGGGGAAAACCCAAAATGCTCATTTTTCCTTTCTATTATGGGGTTTCTTGGGACTTATATGGGTTGACTTTGGCTGGATGCCAGGTGCCCACCAAGCTGTCCTATCTCCCAGCTGGACAGGGGAGAGGAAACAACTTGGAAAACAACTCATAGGTTGAGATAAGGCAGTTTACTAAAGCAAAAGTAAAAGTTTGCACACACACAAGCAAAGAGAAAGAAAAAGAAGTGTTAATTCTCAGCTTGACATTGGCAGTGACATTCAGCCACTTCCCAGGAAGCAGCATTCAAGCACTCATAGTGGTCACTCCAAAAGGCAAATATTTTATAAATAACCAATCCCCCTGCTGCCACCCTTCCTCTTCCTTCCCTTAACTTTTATATGAGCTGACATCATATGGTATGGAATATCCCTTTGGACTACTTGGATGAGTTGTCCTGGTTGTGTCCACTCCTGGGATCTTGCCCCCCACTGGCCAGGAAGCTGGGCAGACAGCACTGATGCTGTGCCAGCTCTGCTCAGCTGCAGCCAAAACACCATTGTGTTATCAGCACTTTTCCAGCTACCAGTGCACAGCACTGTGAGGGCTGCCTGGGGAAATGAACTCCATCTCAGTCCTAGATTATAGCAGAAAAACTCAGTAACTCTACAAGTCTCTCTCCAGGTCTAAAAATTTCCCCATGTTTTGGACCAATGGGCCCAGGGTGGATGTATCAATTTGAAAATATTTAGCATTATAGTTGGATGTTGCTGCTGACAGGAATATACATCTGGGTCCTTTGCTTCAGTTACACACCAACCCTGAATTATATGAGCTATGCATTACAAGTAAGGAGAAACATCATGTTGACAATCAACAAACCCCTCTGAATTAGATGCTACATGTGCAGTGTGATTTCAGTGTTTCCTAATCATAAAGTGCAGCCCTGTACAATTTTATTTCACTAAGCTTTATGGGTACTTGTGCTATATGTTACTCCCTAAGATCCCCTGGAAACTGCTTTTGTACAGGTGCAGCCCTGCATCCAAGAAGTGCACTGAATCATCATCATTCCTTTTGTAATGTATTGTCTTATCTTGATCCAAGTCAAATGTGCACATTTATCTTTTCAATAACTTTTGATTTATATCAATTTTTTAAAAAGTCTTTTGACTTTCCACTTCCACTGATATAACTAATTACTCCATACATATTTAACAGAGGTCATCTGGTTTTTTCAGTCACCTCTCGAATTGTTCAGCTCTATTTGTTTTCCACTGTCCACTGGGTACTGTAGGAATTTGGCATTTGCTTTCTCCTGGGTCTTTATTTAAATTCCACCAGTTTTATTAAATTTACCTACAAGCAGTAGCATTCCATGTGGAATAGACTGGTGCCCATTTCCCGTGATTTTCCGTCTTCTGAATTTATCACTCCCATTCTGTGAAATTTATCTCTCATTCTGAATGCAGGGACAGCTACAGGGGATTTTTTTATTCCTCTCAGACTAACAACTATCCAGAGTTTCTCTTTTGTGCTTTCTTGCATCAGTGGTGCAAATATTGACTGCACTCTTGCATACATCACAACCATTCATTAGAAGTCTGTCTAGAGCTCTCATTCAGTGTCTTTGATCTTTTTTCTCTCCTTTTACCACAGTGCATTTATAATTATATCACTTAAATCACTTGCCACTTAAACTCTCTCTGCCTGCCCATGAGAAGTGGTGAATGAATTCCATTTTTTGCTTTGCTTGCATGTATAGCTTTTGCTTTCCCTTTTAAATTGTCTTTATAATCAACCCACAAATTCCCTCGCTTTTACTCTGCTGATTCTCTCTCTCCATTCCACCAGGAAGAGTGTGCAAGTGGCAGCATGAGGCTTGCTTAGTTTCTGACTGAGGTTTAACCATGACACACTTTGTTCCTGTTTGCCATATGCACAGCCTGATGCCCCCTCTCCCTGGGTGATGCCACTGAGCTGCAGGTTAACATCATACATGCAAATCCACATCCTGTGCTTCAGCCTGTATCCAGTGCTGCCTCAGCAAAGCCCAGCCTTTCCCTGTCACAGAGAGATGGTCTAACACCCAGGGACCCCATCACATCACCAGGCCAGGGCTCATGTTGGCAGGGCTGTCTGCACTCTGTTGACTCCTGCAGCCATAATTACTTAATTATGTCAATGGCAGTGGTAAGAGACTGCTTGGCAGAATGTGTTTTGTCAGATCATACCCTTTTCTGACACAGAGATGGGGCAACTAAGAGGCATTTTAAAAACTTTTATTCCATTTTCAGTCTCATATGAAGGGTGAGACAATACACATGCACTTGTCTTTTTTGAAGAGCTTCAGTGACCTTTTCAAGGGCTCTTTGAACTTCAAATGTCAAAGTCCTAGGAGATTTGATGTCACAGTCTCCTCTTAAGAGGTCAAAAAGTGTGGCAAGTTCATCATTTATAATTCCCAAAATAGGTCTGACCCAGTTAATTTCTCCTAGAAGCTGCTGCAGATCTTGCAAGGTGTTGATACTGGTCTGGAGCTGTATCTTTTGTGGCATAAGTGTTTGTTCAGTCATCCTCCATCTCAGATATTTCCAGGGTGGGATTTCTTGAATTTTGGATGTAGAAATTTCCAGTCCAGCATTTTGAGTCTCAGTAACAACACTGTCACAAGTTTGTTCCATTTCTGTCCATGTTTGTGCTGCAATAAGCAAATCATTCATGTAGTGCACAATCACAGATTGTGGGTGCTTCTGTCGTGCTGGAGACAGAGCTTGTGGGACAAAATATTGGCAAATCGTGGGCAGTTCTTCATTCCTTGAGGTAATGACTTCCAGTGATGCCTCTGCAGTGGTTCTCCTCGATTGATAGCTGGAACTGAAAAGGCAAACCCCGGAGCATCCTCTGGGTGAAGTGGTATGTTGAAAAAACAGCCCTTTAAATCTTTTATAATGAGAGGCCAGTCTCTTGGAATCACTGATAGGGAGGGAAATCCAGGCTGGAGTGATCCCATGTCCTTGATCACTTCCTTGATCTTCCTCAGGTCATGAAGCAATCTCCAGGAGTTAGAAGTTTTCCTGTGGATGACAAACACTGGTAAATTCCAGGGACTATTTGTGGGTGTGATGTGATCCTTTTCCAATTGCTTCTATACCAGGTTTCTGAGGGCACTCAGCTTTTTCTCTGGTAAAGGCCACTGATTGATCCAAACAGGGTTATCAGTTTTTCCATGACAGCTTTAGAGTGGTGGGTTTTGGCATGGTCACCATCACAGGCCCTCTTCTGTTTTCACTCCCCGCTGACACAGTACATCTCTCCCCCACACTGTGATGGGCTTCTGCACCATGAAAGGACAGATTGTTGCTGTCTTCCCTTTGGGACCTGTAAGAGTAATCATGAATTGACTCTGCAGACACAAGATTGCTCCTCAAACTCCTGTGAAAGCACCCATGGGTGTCACCAAATTCGACTTGCTCAACCAAAATGCGTGAGAAATCACAGTGACAAATGCCCTTGTTTCCAACACGCCTGTAATATGAACTGTTTTACCAAGATGCATCAGACTGCACGTCAGCTCTGGCCCTTCATTGCTGACACATTTTATCCAAAGGACATTAGGCACTGGGCTAAAACTCTTAAAAGGCACTTCTCGGTATACAATTTGCTTGTTTGTATTCACTGGTAACGCAATCGCTATTGTTTTTCGTTGAATTACCATTGGAGCATTGCAAGCAAGAGCTAAAATCATCACCTCTTCAGTACAATTTGCTGAGACGATAGCTGGAAAAACTGAAAGTCTAAGAATTCTATTACTGTCGTTGCCTGTAATTAGAAAGTCTTATCTTTGTTGTGAAGTACCAGGAAGGACTGAGCTTTAGCATTGGCACTAGCAAAAGTGCTCCTCTGTAGGGCATCTTTACACCAATGCAGTACCAGTTGTAGGTACTGTCCCCCTCAGTGCATTCCCAAAGCCAGGCAGAGCTCAAAGCTACAGAGAAAACCAAGTAATGGATATTGCAGCAGCCCTCTTGTTAGTGGGTTGAAATGAGCTGAGACACAGACTTCCTGTTCACCACAGCATGAAAAGGGTCCTGGTTTATTCCTCTTTACACCTC
>VZSR01000262.1:1532694-1551244 GCA_013398615.1 Brachypodius melanocephalos | reverse complement strand
GTTAAGCCATGGCATGGAGTGACAGCCCCATATTGCCTCAGTGCCCACTGACAGACTATGAATACTGTCACAGCACCGAATTAACCTCCCCAGGGCTGGCTCCAGCAGACTGACAGGCTGTTTGCAGCAAATGGTGAGTGTTCTGCTGCTGCCAGATAAGGATGAGTACAACAGCAGACTCTTTTCAAGCCAGAGCCCCAACCAACATCTGTATTAAGGCATCCACACCTCAGTGGCAGGGCAGCAGCCCCTCTCTGAGGTCCAGTTATCTGTGTAGTCCCTCAAGAAGTGGGGTGACCCTCTCCCAACAAGCTCAACTTCCCACCTGGTACGGAAACTCCGGGTTTTCCCACTGTGAGGAAAGCACATATTCAAGGTTTGGCTGGCTCAGAGGACATCTGCTTTGACCTGAATCACAGCTCAGACCTCCAGCAGGGACTTGACGAAGAAGCAAAACCTGGACTGGCTTATAAACCTGCTGGCTTATATTCTTTATTTCCTCCCCCTTACTGTAGTGAAAGAAGAACCAATAATCCAAGGCTCTGAGACTTACTGGGGTAGGAAATCTTGCAAGGAAAAGAAATACAGATAATGAGCACCAAACTATGTTTCATTTATGAACATTAATTAGAAGCAATAAAAAAATCCCAATTAGATTTTTACTTAAAAATATATTAGACACTGACACTTATCCGAGACTTGCTGCAGAAACATGAGCTCAGCCACAGTTTCATTTGAGATGACTAATTTCACGGCTTTTAAACATATAAATCACCAAAATGATATCACAGTCGTAAATCCAAATGAAATTGTATTTTACACCTTTCACATTAAAACCATAAATTTGCTTCTTCAAGTATTCATTTTGTGACATTTCAATAAATTTTATTCTGTATTTAACATCTGCAATGAATTTACAGCTTTATCAATGGAGTTTGGTGTGTAGTGAAGAATTGCAGACATTCTTTGTTTACCTTTTCTTAGTTTTGTTCACCTTCTACACTGATCTCATTTCAGGACTTCAAGAACACAACATCCTATTTCAAAATCTCTCATCAGGCTGCCAGGAGCCTGCTGTTTCTAGCAGGCATTGCTTACAGCCTACATCTCTTTGTCTGAGTACAAGCTCACATGTTAAATTTGTGGGGTGTAGATATGCCCATGGCTTATTGCACTGAAATCCTCAGCTTCCTTTTACTGCACCCTGGCTGGTAAGGCCAATTATCTTCCACCAGCTAGGATAAATATGTTAGGTGCTGTCTTTTTCAATGAGTAGTAGAGGTTTTTAACCTACTTGATTCAAAATTAACTCTCCATTATGTCTGAAAGGATTTTGCTTATAATAATCTGTCACTGTGGGGGTCTGCAGCTCCAGGTCCCTCATTGTTGATAGCAGATAATATATGGAAATGGAAGAAAAAAGGCAAAGAATACAATACTAAAACACAGCTGTGGATATTTTCTAATTATTTGATCTGTTTCTTTGATAAATACAGATTTTAAAATTTGCCATCAATAGCTGCATATAATAGTGGAAATCATTGATCTAATCTCCAGCATAAGAGATATAAAAGACGGAAAGCTTTTGGGAGTCACTGTGACAACTACCTGTTCTAAACACCTGCAGGGTTTTTTACTTTTGTACTCACTCACCACAGGGAAAAAATAATCTCACAGTTAAAGAAATATTGTACGTTTCTCAAATTACATTTTACCTCTAAATGAAAGTTTTGCTGTGGGTTTTAAATAGGTATGCTTAAGAACAATTAAAAGCATGAGCTTTTGATAAGTTTAATTGGAGGTGAGGTGATGCTGTGAGTGTCATGCATTGATATGAACACAATGCAGAAGTGATGGTAACTGATAACAGAGGCAGAAAACTGATACCCTATGATACACAAGTGTACACCCCAAAAACCCTTAAGATACTGTACTTGCTTTAAAAAGCAAAAAGATATTTTAATAATGTTGCCAAAACAAGGCCCACACACACTACAATTTTCTCCCTCTAAGCATGAAAACCAATACATTCCTGCTTCTCAATATTTATTGTAGAAAATGCATTTTATTGTTTATACAACAAGTTTTTAACAATAGAACATGAAACAGTAATGAAATGTTATATGACAGAAAAATATGTCCTGCCTTTTCATTCAAGACATTCTCTAAAACTGCAGTATTTGACATCAGTATTTTACATTTGACAGGATCAATAACCTTCTGGGAAATACCCTTTACTGCTTTCTAATGAGCAAATTGATGGATTTTGAAACAGAAACAAGTTATCATTGTTATCCTCAAAAGCTGTAAGTGGGAATGAACAATTTTAACTGAATGCTAATTTCTGCAATTCAGAGAAAATACAGAAGCAAATAACATTTCAGAGCTGCAGGGATATTAAAAGCATTAAGTGACTGTTCATTTTGATTTTCTTCCCAAAAGGTTTATGGTTTTCAAGGGATATGAGTAAGGTCATAAACAAAAGTAGAGTCATGAATTTAAAAAAATTAAACCAACCCTGATATTCTTTGTTTTCCACACAGACTATTTCCTGTCTTTTAAAGCAAAAGTCCCTTTCTGTTATGAAAGGAATTCCCCGAGCCAGGCTCAGGTAGGCAGCCCTGTGTTAGATCCCACAATGTGAAGACTCACCAGAGACCTAGTCAGATGTAAGACACTCATCACTAATGCATGGCCCTCTAACATGTCCTTTAGGCAAAACAAAGATTACAAATTTCCACTGCACTTTCCCCAGCCCCCCTTCTCAGGGAAAGACGTGGATAATTACAAACATACAGCTTTTCATGTTGCTGCACTTCCCTCAAGTATTTCTGTTCCTTAAGAAGCTGACTAAAGGCTGTTTTAAAGGTGTGTAGGTGTTACACATGAGGCTGCCTTTACAAATCATGCCACTAATCTTTTTTATTCTCTGCAGATCCAAGATGCTTGGCCAGAGGCAGGGAGTGTTGTACCAAGGCTGACACTGTGTGCCACTGGCCTGGAGCCACAACATGCACCCCAGGCACACCTCTTCCTCACAACCAGCCCCTCAAAGGGACAGCATGGGTGCTAAGAGGAGGTGACAGAATTTATACAGACTCAGGTCTGGGAAGATGCTACAAATGCTAAGGGAGAGAGCTGATACCTTTGTCACCTGACATGGTGTAATAACAAAGCACTCAAGCACTGTACTAATGAAATATATGCAAGCCTGAAATAACAAAAGAATTGGTCTCAACATACGCAATGCTTCCTCTGAGAAATGCTACTCTTTCTTCTCCCTCAAATATATCAGAGCCTGCACAAAATGAAGTTCACAGTGAAGTCAGGATGCCCCAGAGCTGCCTGGGGGCAGCTTACCTAAAACAAGTAACCTACAACAAATACACCATAAGCAAAACGCAGCTCTATAAGAACAGGAATCCTGGCAAAGATGACCCACATGCCTTGTACCATTTGCAAGCTACATTATTCCTTTATTGCCAACTGCTTACTTTTAGAGCAGCTTCACCAAATCTCATGTACAACATGCCTTTGGCGTCGCACTTTGCCTTCATTCAAAACTCCTATTGTTCTTCGAAATGAAATCATTAGTAATAAATATTCAGATGATTTAATTCCATGAATAGCAAGCTTCTGTTTTAATATTTGATGCAAAGGGAAACAATGTTCTTTAAAACTGATGAAAGCTTTGTAATTGAAAACACTGGGTTTAGATTTGAGCCAAAACATAAATCTAATATGAAAAATATAAGAGAAGAGGAATGAACTCGTGATCCTGGAGGGACTATGAAACATGCTATAAAAATACTTTTAAAGGGTTTGAGAGAGATGGAGGGCCAAACTAACACAAAATGTCAAACTTTGACCCACATTCCATCTCCCACAGCCTATCACAACTATATGACTACCCTAATATGACTGGCTAAATTTCCATTGCTCTCATGAAGGGAACGCAGCTCAGGGGTGATGGAGTCTGCAAACACACCCAGTTCTGAACCTAATAGAAGAATCAACTGAAAAATAAAATAAGATGATTTCTCCAGCCCTATTGTATAGATCTAGAACCAGAGAGGGATGTGAATGGCCTTGGGAAAGCTGAGAAAAGACTCTACATCATCCAGGCTCTAGACCTAGTTAAGTATCCATGGACAAATTGCAAAACCATAAAATCCCAGAAATGTGGATTCTAGCAGAGCTCTGGAGGTCACTTGCTGTTCCCTCTCACAGCAGCCCTTCCCCTCCCAGCCCTGATGCAATGGGATTCTCCAAGCTGGGCAGCTCCCTGCCAGGAGCAGGGACAGCACAAGGGTCCTGCTACTGGCATGGCCCACAGCACCGCTCTGAAACACTCTCTTTTCTACCAACAAACATTGCCTGAAACAAAAGGCAAGTGTCCCCAGTTATAATTTCTGAATATAATATTGGCCCAAAGACATGTTTGCATTCACACAAGAATCTGCAGACCAGGCAGGCACTATTGTGTGGTGGAAGCCTTTTAAATTACTTTTGTTGTAGTAGTAGTAGTAGTAGTAGTAGTAGTAGTAGTAGTAGTAGTAGTAGTGGTAGTAGCAGTAGTAGTAGCAGTAGTAGTAGCAGCAGTAGTAGTAGTAGTAGTAGTAGCAGTAGTAGTAGTAGTAGTTTTTCCTTTGGTTTTGCTACTGGTAAAACTTTGTCATCAAGGGAAAAAAAAAATGGAACAAGAATGACAATGATTCCCATCCATGTCCCAGCTGTACTCTGAGGCTGCAAAAATGCCATTTTGATTTTAAGATTGCATGCAGAGCTCTGCTTCTGCTGAATAGAAAGTGGATCATCATGATGCAAAACATCAGAATTAATGGAGACAATGCATTGTAGTATACCTTCTCTAGTTAGGGGAAAATGCAAAGAGAAAATGTACTCTATTCTTTGACACAGCTGCTCAGAATTACAGCAAATACTTTGGTGCTAACAGTTTATTTTTGCTAACTCATAGATACTTAATCATATTTTTGCAATTCTTTTATCGTCCTTCCCATTGCCATATTTAGCAAGAAATATTAGGAGACAGGCTGGGAAACAAGGGGGCAGCAGAGCCTCTTTCAGGCTTTGATGTTACAATGGCATTGGAGACATCCCAGCATGATTAAGGGAAATCCAGGAACATCCACTTGAATCAGTGGCACTGGAACAGCATAATCCTTCCACACTAAGCCCTGCTTTGTTTTCAGATTGTGCTGCTGATCCTAATGAGAACTATCAATGGGAGAGTAAAAAGGGGTCTGGATATCAGTTTATATTCTTTGGAATAAACATGGTCATTCCTGCTTCTGATAGCATCCCTCAGGGCTGCCAGTTGCCTCTAAACTCTGCTTTTATTGGCCAGTTTCTGAAATCAGTCTCAGGAGTCAATCACCAAATTCGTCACTTATCATTTATATCTGTATATATGTATATATGTTCCTGTACAGGTTTAAGTTTGTTTCCTTACAGGTGAAAACACCAAGAAATATAAAACCAGAAAGCCAACCTGCAAGTACCTTTTACAAGCTTTATTATGGATTTTGA
Source organism: Brachypodius melanocephalos (assembly GCA_013398615.1). Lineage (NCBI taxonomy): Eukaryota > Metazoa > Chordata > Aves > Passeriformes > Pycnonotidae > Brachypodius > Brachypodius melanocephalos. The sequence goes on along the minus strand of VZSR01000262.1, from coordinate 1,545,694 downwards.
CATACTCTTCTGATTTGAGGCAGTCTCAGCATATTCTGATTAAAAGTGTGAAAACATGTTCTCAGGGAAGGAAAAATTGTCAGACCCTTTCCCCAGGGAAGTTGAACTAATTGGCACACTGTTTGCCCAGGAATTACTGAAACATAGCAGAGAACTTGAATGATAAAGAAACATCTTGCAATTGATAAATCCTCTTACTTCACATATGCCATTCCAGTGGGTCACACGCTCACAACTATTAATAGCTTTGAACACCTGATAGTAAAGGAAACCTCTGCTTTTAGCAGCATGGCTGTTACAATATGCAAAGTGTCTCATTTGACAGCCTGAGCTGCCCTTACACAGTCTGGTAGGCTGCAGACAGACACTCTTTTCCACACAAAGAGCCTTTCTGCCTGAGCAGCTCCCATCAGACATCCCTACCAGCAGCACACCACGATATCCAAGCCAGCAGCTGCCAAGCTCATCAGCACAGCATGGTAATATCAAGCATAAGGAGCAGAGAGGAGCTTACAACCTCCAGCAGGCTAAGGGATCTGTACCAGGTTGTTGTGCCTAGGGTTTATCTTCTGACAATTTGCAGGCCCCTGGGAGATGGTGTTTCAGTGGGCACTAATTATATGCTCTCTTTTGGTTGAATTCTCACTGAGAACAAAGTGCCTTGCAGATATCTTGGCCCCTTCTGTAAAAATGCATTTATTTTCTAGTGTTTTCTTCTATTCTTTGCCATTGCCATTTAAATTAAATAAAGTTTATACCATGAGGAAGGATACCTAGGGAATGCCCTGTTATTTTGTCCACTGTCTCAAAATGCTTTCCTGAATCAATTAGGAGTTGCTGACTTGCTAAGATTTACAACTGCTACGTTTTCAACTAATCTTCTTACTTGGTTTCCCCAGCTGTCATCATACTGAATGGGATTTAATTTTTGTAGCAAGTTGCTTATCTTTGAAGTCATTGTTATCCCTTCATAAAATCCTTTGTGTGCCAAAGATTAGAGGAGCCGTTCTTTAGCATGCTCAGCTTTTGCAGCTCCTATAGGCAACCTATAGAGTCCTATAAAACCATTGCATCTAGGAACACGTTAATCCTTGTTTGAGAATCAAACATGCTGTTCAGAAGCCCAGCTTAGCCAAAAAGGAAATCAAAACAGTTTTGGACACTGCTGAAAACATGCAATATTTTTTAGAACTGAAGGGAAATGAAGATCACTTTTGACTACCTGAACCAAAGTCATTCTGATCTCATTCTACAGTTTTAACTAATTTATTTGTTTGTCTCATTGTTCTTAAAACCTCCCCTACATTCAGGTAGCATTTTTCTGCATTATGGGATCTTACCCTTGTTTTAGTCTAACAGACATGCTGAAAGACTAAAATATAAACAAGAGTTCATTGTATATATTTTCATTCTAACATCTAAAGGCAGATTTGTTATTGAAAGAGTTACTTTGTTTATCAATCTGGCTTACAACCAACCAGTTTCATGGCTGCTAATCAGACTGCAGCAGCTGCCACCTTCAGAAGAACATGTGTGTGCCAAGCTGTCTGCTGACTGCTTTGTAATTTCCCAGTGCAGCTCCACGGGCTGCTGAGTCCTTCCTCTTGCATCTGAACCTCATGACTAAAGAACAACAACTTTCTGAAATGAGAGGTTGTAGATGTCATCCACATGAAAAAAAAAAGGTGGTTTATAGCATTTTATTAGATGTTGTACTAATTCCAGCTCCCAAATTTTCCCCACCCCTGCATTTGCTGGCAGCAGAATATGCCCAGCAGAAAGAAGCCAGAGGGGGATCCACATGTACATGGAAGGGAGAAGACCACTCATGGAGATCTGCTCCAGGTGGTGTAATATGCCATATGGGTTTTTTCCACATGGGTCATGATTTGCTCTTGTGTTTAACCTGGACAATTTGTTATTTTGAAAAATAGAGGCTGCTCAGATCTTATGTTGGCCGTGGAGATTCACATTGAATTGGTTGAAAACTCTGCAGTGTATGATAGGTTTCTATCTCACAGGTATCACACCGTCCAATCATCAGTAACAACAAAACACATACTATGGAAGAAAAGACTTAGTGGCATTTTCCCATTAAATCTTCTGTAGAGCAGGCATTCCTCTCCATAACTTACAAATGTTTGGACTAGTCAAATGTAGTGCTGCATGCAATGAAGTAGAACTTTTTTAGAACAGGGAGTTTCATGAGACTTGGCCAGAGGACACTGTGGGTACAAGTAGTCAACATGGCTCAGGAGGAGTCAGATGAGGAGGTGGAAAGGGCACCTTCTACTGCTTGGACTCACCAAGTCAGCAAAATACATCCAGAAAGGCAGGAAGTCTCATCTACATTTGCCATGGTCTTGTGCTTTTGACCCTTGTTGAGACAAAATGTCAGGCTAAGTGGACCTTTGGCCTGAGCTGGTGGTTTTCTGACATTGATTTATGGTAATTATTGTAGTAACTTCCAAATTATTATCCAAATGTAGGGAACCTAAAAGACCTTTGCATACATTGAAGTTAATAATTATTAATAATGCATTGTTAAGTACGTTTGAGGATTACTTCAATAGGACTACTCATGACAATGAACGCAACCTTTAAAAAAATATTTGTAGGACAAAACTTGAGGGCATTTGTCATGTCTCCCTTGCTTTTTAATGAGAAAAAATTAAAGAAAAAATGCTTTATATCTGTGTGTGTGACAGCAATGATTCTGAAGATGCTTTGTTAAGGAGCTAAAAAACACAGCTGCATTTTTTACAGGAATAAAAATTTTGTCTTGATCTTGCATGCTTTAGAATATGGGGGAAAAAAGGTGTTGTGTGCACAATGCTAACACCCTCTTGCCAATTTTCCACGTGTATTTTACTTCTAGGAAGCAAGCTCAGTGAACTGAAGTATCATTTGAAATTTCCTACAGTCACTTGTAAATTCCAAGTTGTGTTTTCACTTACTTTTGCTGATACAGTCTATCATGAGATTGGAAGATATCAAAGACTACTAGCTAATAAAAATATTTTCTATTATAATCTTCAATATCCTGAGGACAAAAGCTTATAATTTCTTTCCAAATATAAACAGGGCTAATATAGACCATAAATGAGTCATTGTCAGGGAAGACTGTAGCCCCTAAAAGCTGCTTTAGCAAAAACTGGCAATAGTCTTGAAGATCAATTACAGATATAAAGAAAATGAAACCATTCCCATAAAATCGGGAACACTGCCTTCTTTTATCTTCCAACCCCAATCCACAAAACCAACCAGAAAATTTGCACCACTGGGCATCATTTGACCATCCACCTCCCACCACAGCCAGCTATTCTGGGTATTGAGGCAAGTGGCAGAGTGACAGATTCCCTCCAGACCCTTCCCCATTCCTGAATGGCTTCATCATTCAGGGACAATCTTCAGCATGTTTCAGCAGCAAATGCCCCTGCTCCTTCATGCCTGGGAGCCTCCTGCCTTTTAACTCTCAGCATTTCTCAGCTGCAGTTTGTATCTCTCTCGTACTTAGGGGTTTTTTGTTTGTTTGTTTGTTTTTTCATTCTTTACTTTAAATATTGTATTTTAAAGGGTCTTACAAAATTGAAACAACATAAAAAATAAAATCAATGAGTTTTTTTCTTTATTATTCTCTTCATTTTTCTGTTTGATCTCTCACTAGCAGTTTTTGCCACTTGAAGGAAAGGCTTTTGCTCTGCATTTAAATATCTCATCTGTAAATTTTTAGTCATTGGTTTACACAGCATTAAATGATCTTTGAGATTTTTTTAAATAGTTTACTTTGGCCCTAACATATCCTCTTAGTAAAATGTCCTGTGTTTTCACATTTAGAAGCATGGATAAGTATTTTTCAGCTTTAAGGTAGAGTCTTAATTTCAAGCTGTGGAAACCATATCTTACCTAAAAGAGATTTGGCCAAAGGTTGTAGTTTCAAGGAACACTATCTTTGATGCTCTGAAGTGATGACAGGTGCTAAGCAGGTGCCGAGCAGGTGCTAAGCAGGTGCTGCCTTTGATCTGTTCTTGAAAGCAGACACTTCCTTAACTTCAAGTTAAAATAAGAAAGTTATTCTTTGTTCAGTAATTAAGCAGTAGCAGTTACCACCCAAGTGACTGACAAACTAGATTTATTTGGCAAAACAGAAGGTAATGTAAGCAGGTAAAATTGCTCCTACAGGCTCAATTGCCAAAAAAACCACTGCCACAGAAAACTGCTTTCTGCTGTTTCTCGCCCATGTGTTAGGGGAAATACACTGTTGGTTACATTTCTGGAGATAGAGATGTTTGTGCTGAACATATACTTGAATCTTTCAAGGATTTCTATTCCAAAGAAAACCTTTCTAACAATGTCCTGAATATTTTGTGCCAAGTAACAGCACTTTCATCAGTCCTGCAAAACTGACTGCATTTTGCAAGAAGGGAGACATCCCACCATCTGGGACCTCCTCCATTCACAAGGACTGATGATAAATGATGGAAAGGGGTTTGGCAGTACCCTAGGGTGAATCCTGACTGGCCCCACAGACTTGTGAGTGTCTAAGTGGCAGAGCAGGTTGGTAATTACTTCTTCCTGAATTGCAGAGGGTCTATTCTGCTCCCTGTCTACCAGTTCAAGGGGTTGGTTTCTCTGAAGATATTAATTCTTTCTGTTAAAGACAGAGGCAAAAAAGACATTTTCTTTATCCTTTGTGGTAATGTTCCTCTTCACATCCAATAAAGGATGGAGATTTTCCTTAGCTCTCCTTTTGTTGTTAAAGTATTTATAAAAACACTTTATTCTCTTTCACAGCAGTGGCCAGATTAGTCCTAGCTGAGATTTTGCCTTTCTAATTCTCTCTCTACATAAACGACACCCTTGTACTCTTCCTGAGTTGTCTGAACCTTCTTCCAAAGGTCATAAACCCTCCTTTTGCTGAGTTCCAGCAAAAGTTCCCTGTTCAGCCAGGCTGGTCTCCTGCCCCAATGGTTTGTCTTTCAGCATGTAGAGATGGTCTGCTCCTGCACCTTTAAGATTTCCTTCTGAAAGTATGTCCAGCCTTCCTGGACTCCTCCATTATTAAGGACTGTTTCCTAAGGGAGTCTCTAAAGCAGTGCCCTGAACAGGCCAAAGTTCTCCCTCTGGAAGTCCAAGGTAGAGGATTTGTTGACCCCTTTCCTTCACCAAGAATCAAAACTCAACCATTTCATGGTTTCTATACCCAAGAAGGCCTCTGACCACCACGTCTCCCACCATCCCTTCTCTGTTTATAAACAGCAGGTCTAGTGGGGCTCGGTTACCAGATATGTCAGAAGTTCTCTTCCACACACTCCAGGAAACTCCTGAGCTGCCTCCTCTCTGTTGTGCTGAGTTTTGGTTTTGTGAAACACCAGCCAGCAGCTTACAGAACAATTCATCTGCCTCTTCATCATGTTTGGGTGGTCTGTAACAGACATCAGCATGTCTGCCTTGTTAGCCTTCCCCCTGATCCTTACCTTAAACAATTCTTCTTTCTGAACAGCCATAGTTATAATGTGTGGAGGTGACTGACTTGCTCTGGGCAAACCCCTGGCAGACCTTCACTACCATTTCCCCAACCCTCAAATTCCAGAGCTTCATGTCTATTCCCATCCCTGGGGTGGTGAGGGAAGCTGAGAGGGCATAGTTATGGCAAAAGTGATTTGGTAGTGACTACCTGAACCTTTTAGACCTAGAGGAGATGTACTGTAGCAGACCAGAGCCAAAGGCAACAGAAGGAAGCAGTGGGTAAAATTTACTTTATCTCATGCAGTAGTTTGTTTGCTTCTTTGCTTTCTTGCTTGCAGTTTTTGAAAATGTTAAGTAGTGGTTTTAATAGGGAAACTCATGGCTGTTCAAAACTTAAAAAAAAAAAAAAAAAAAAAACACCAACTTGATAAACTGCCATAAATTATCCTTAACTAAAGTAGTGTGAAGAAGCATGGGAACCAGCTTGTTCTGCCCAGCCTGCCTATGCTCTGTTTGGGAAGCTGCCAGGGAAAGAGAAGCTGAGCAACATTACAAATTACCAAAAGTAAGTTCCTCACCAGTGGTTCCAGACTCTTAAAGTACCCTCCAATGTCCTTTCTTGGATGAAACTCAAAAATATAAGGGATAAATCAATAGCGAAAACCAGAAGATTTACAGCTGTCTTCATGTCTGAGTTGCTTTCCTACTTCTTTTGTTTTCCACTTTTTGTTTTGTTTTGTTTTTTAAGCCAAAAAAAGAAGAAGAATAGATCTCATAGCTCAAGACCTTATATGTTACAGTTTGATTAAACTACTCATTCTGCCAGAAGGAGAGTGTGGGTGTAATCAGAGTGAGCAGCAAATCTCTGCAAAGGAGATTTCCTTGTTTCCCACCAGAGTCTTGTGTTTCTGGGACACAGTTCAGCAGCTGGACATGTGGATGCAGCTTAGCATTCACCTTGGGAATTCCAATATTTGATTTGCATACATCTGTACGCAGACTGACTTTGGCAGACACACATATTAGAACAAGGGAAAAAAGCTGGTTCAATGCACCTCTTCAGATTGCACAACAATCTGGTTTGCAATTTTTTTGGTTCCTACTCACAGATTTTTAATATCCTTGTAACCAATTTTAACAGTTCCACTTTTAAAACAGATAGAGAATGCCTTTTATTAACTCAGCGTATTTGAATGGGCGGTTGTGGCTTTTTCACAATAGTTTTCTCCAATGTTTTACCTTGTAAAAATAGCAGCAGCTGTTATTTAGTCATCTGATTAAATGAAATTCGGATCTTTGCACCCTCATGTCTCTAATGCTCAAGAGGCAAATGAGAACTAAATACAGAATTCTGTCACCAAAGAGGACTTGACAAGATATTGTTCCTTATTGTACCTATTCAGTGGCAGCACAGGGACAGTATTCTGCGTCATAAAGGAGGTAAAGGTAGTAATGTCATGTCCCCTGGCTTTCTTGTTTGACAATTTGTCATCAAAACAAATTGCTGTGAAGCATTTTATGTATGAAAACATTTGAAGAGATTTGTATCCAGGCAACAGTTGTAAGCTACTAGATAAATTGCCTATTACTCATTGCTTGTAAATTAGTTCCAGCTAATTTCTCCTAGCACACAAGGGCTGCACAGACCTGATAAAGGGAAGTGATTAAGGCACATTTTAGGAAAGCCAACAAAACAGATTGTTTTACTGGTCTCTGGCCATACTTTTCCTGCGGATTATGAATCTGAGAAGGAACCCCGTGTGATATTCTTAGCAGTGCTGCAAATTCTGACCAGAGCAGAGCTGCTGACGAGGCCACATGTTTCTTTTCTGTAGATGGAAATGCTGCTTGTTAATTGCACTCTTAAAAATTATAGTGATAATATTAAAAAATAAAAAAAGGATAAACCAGATGAAAAAAAATTTAAAAATAAAAAAAGGATAAACCAGATGAAAAAGCATGCCAATAGAAAAGAAGTAATAAGAAGAGTACAGCCCCCCATGGCTGCAGGAAAGTGCCCCAGTGACCCCAAAAGTCATTGCTAGCTAGAGGTATTACAAGAGCAGAGTTGATGATTTTATAATAAAGTGAGCACAGCTATCTCTAGCTTTAGTACATGGCTTGTGGCAGATGTCTCCAGAAGACAGAGATAATCCACAGCAATTTAAAAGCCACTGTTCTGTTTTCAAACCAGTGGCTGGATTTTGTGGTCACATCTCTAATGGGAAGTAAAATGAAATGGGAGCTGTTCCTTGGTTCTGAGACAAATGCTACAGTGCAGGTATACACCAAAACCCTCTGATTACCCCTAAACAAAGCAGTTATTTTAGCATTACATAGAAACCAACATTATTTGGTACTATCATATTATTAGATATGATTATTATTAACACATTGATAGATTTTTATAGCCATATGGTAATTTTATCCATAAAGTAATCATTAATATTATTCTCTATAATAATAGTATTTCTATTAAACTAGAATGCATATAATGCATATAAATGTTTATGCATTATATAAATATATCTTATTTATTACCTATATCTGGTAAAAATAATGTGCTAATATTACTATTATGCATACAATTTAATATATTGACATGGTCCTTTGGGAATGGTCTCTGGGTTCTGGTGACCACCTCAAGTCCAGAGACTGTTTGGGAGGCACTTGGCTGACCGAAGGCAGAACTGGTCCAAACCTTTCAGCAGATGGTGAGCACATAGCAGAGCTCAGCCCTGGCCCTGTTAATGTACTAATGCACACAAAGCCTATAATTCCTTCAGCCTTAGACAAATGCCTTATAAAAGACAGATCTTCACTTTAATCCCGTTGGATCAGTATGGCTTTCAGCCACCAAGAGAGCGGGAGGAGGCATTGCTTGGACTTGAAAAGGGAGGCAGAGGTGAGGCTTTTCCAAGTCACCCCATACTGCACCTCTGGGGCAGGAATGGCATGGATGGTGCCACGGGTGATGCACAGTTCATGTCCTGCACCTCCTGGCTGGGGGCAGCCAGGCTGAGGATGCTCACTCCACGCCTAAGCCTGAAACACAACCACTGCCTCTTTGTGGAGAGCAGATCAGCCCTCTCAGACAGCAGCTTGTCTCGAAGACCTGCACGATTCGTGCTCTAAAGGAAGGCACAGGGATCCGTGCAGCAGGCAGGCAACAGCTTGAAATCACAATCCTCTTGTCTAAGGCTCGTGAATATGCATTGGAGGCTGATAGAATTTCAAAATACTTAAGAAAAAGCAACCAACTCCTTCTGCATGTGTTTAGCCTCTTTATTTTTCTCTCCTGTGCTTAGATACTTTCATGTATAAGCTCTGTAGGAAAATTTTTCTTTTTATATTGGAAAATGATAATTTGTAGACACTTTTGATAAAATCCTAAAACTTTCATGACCACAGATCTACTTCAATTCACATGAAAATGAACTTATGAAGGATGGCAAGACGAAGGGTTTTTAAAGTACTGGAAATATGCTAAAATCTTTGCTTCCCTCTTGAATTAATATACCATAATATTCACAATGTAATCTAAGAACTCATACTTTCTCTATTTAAAAACATTTTCCCATTTCAATTATTTAGGTATAATTCATTTAGATTTAATCTCTATTTATAAGCCCTGATAAAAATTGTAACACAGGAACTGTAATGTTTATAGTCAGCTGTTAAAATTCAGAAAAAATTATTCACTCACTCACACAGACATGCTACATCTCACAATAGCTCTGACTGTAACCAAGCTCTTATAACATCTGATTTTTAAAAGCTTTATTTTCTTTTAACCCTTCAAGGTGTTACACCTTTCTTATTGTCTTCTACTAATTTTGTACAGGGCTGTAATAAAAAAATAGCTTCATTTTTACAAAGGTACTATCAAACATATACCAGATCTCATTCCTGACTTTGAATGGATTTCTATGTTCCAAGCCAATATTCTCAGTTATGAAACAGATATTTACATCTAAGTTCTGAAGTTAGAACTATTTCCAGTGGCTCTAGTAGGATTTAGATCAAGTGTTAAATAAGAAAACAAGAATAAATTCTCTATGCAGTTTTTTCTGTTCATCCTTTTTTCTATGGCCCAGTGAACACAGGTATGACAGAACCCACTCACCTGTGTCCTTCCTTTCCTTAATACCCCCGATGGTTGATATGCACAACAATGTCACTGAGCCATTGCTCATGGGGAGCTGTGTTCTAGACAGGGAGACTAACCACCCAAACTGCCAGAGAGACCTAGATTTTTAAAAGCAACATGCATAATTCACCTTCTTAATCAGTGACACAGCAGTGTCATGTTTATTAAAGGTCCCAAGAGCAAAACAAAATCCTCTTCCTTTTTTCTTCCATCAGTTTTAAAGACAAGGATCTCCTCCCAGCTGCAGACTACTCTTGAAGATAGTTTGAGTACTTTTCCTAGCTGGAACTGACAGATTAGAAATACCACTCCTAACTTTTACTTGCTACATCTTCCAGCCATTAAAACTGGTTTTCCTGTTCTATATATATTTTAGCTAATGCATATGTAGAGACATCTTTATCAGAAACTTTGACTCAGTTCCATTAGCTTGCCAGCTGTTACTGCTTGCCATGGATGATCAACTTTCCCCATGTGATTGCTATCCTAAGAGCTAGATTTGCCAAAGAAGGGGGAGAAGGTAAAAATAACTGCTTTGTTAAATAAGCCATAATAGTTGTTTAACTAAATAAGATGCATCGTGCTTTGGAAGAAATATTTTCCCTGCTCTCACATTCTTTTGTTTCAGTTCTTTCCACTCTGCTTAAACACCAGCTGTGTTTTTTTCCTTTGTTGTGGACTCTTTTTGTTTATATCTTTAGTTTACAGTTCTTATCTGGCAACGTATCTGTAGGGCTTCTATGGCAGCTATTAAGCTGCTTTAGAAAATCCCTTCCCTTAAGCCTCTTCACAAAAATAAGACAAGTGACATATATATGGATGCTGGGTTTTTCTCCTCAAATTTTCCTTCAGAGGTGAAAAAAAAGAAGACATTTTCATCTTTATTCTCATAGCGAGGAAACAAAAAAGGGCAGCAATAGGTCTGAACTGTAACCATCAAACCACTATCCAGGGAATATTCACACTGTTGATTTCACTTGCACAAAAGAAATATTTTTACTAGAAAGATCTTATCCCTAAATCTGCTGATATACATTTAAGGAGCATATTTCTTGCTTTCAAAATGGATTAAAGATGGCATGCCTTGAGGAGGAGGTGAGGAAGCTGAGGACAGATGACCTGGAAATTCACATTTCAGGACTTTCAGGGGGACACTCTATACTTCAATGTATTAAGTGTGATATTCTAACCTCCCTTTGGCATTCTTTTTTTTTTTTTTTTCTGATTTTAACAAGCACACAGAGAAAACACTTCTACAAAAATGCTGTTTTCAGCCTTTGCAACATTCCTGTAAGGAATAAATAACATACTAAAGCACAGGCTGCAGTATTTAAAACATTTCAGGAGAGCAGTGTACCCCAGCACAGGAGTTTGTAGTCAACCACAGGACCTGAGTCAAGCTGGCATCCTCCTCATGCTTGAAAAGTGGAGAAGGAAACATTGAAGCTGATGTCTGGCTTGTCATTGCTTATGAGGAAATTCTGCAAGACTTCCAGTCTTAGATTTTTGGGACGTGGTTATGGGGAGTGCAAGCAGCTGTGCAATCACATTGAGCCTGACTCTGAAGGTTTCAGTCAGGAAGATCCAAGAAATGCTGGAAGCTGGCTGGGCAGGAGCCCTGTTTACTTATCTTCTTAGCCATACTTTTCCAGGATCCTTGAAGCCTCTATCTGTTTAGAATTGACAGGGAAAATGCCTCTAGATTGAGTAGTCCTAATCTTCTGTTTGGCACCTTCAAATAAATACAGAAAGGGAGTTAAGTATAACCTCAGTGGAAAGCTGTTCCTTTAAAAGGCTTGTAGAAGGTATTCAGGTGAGTTAAGGACATTAACTACACCTCTGTTCAGTCTTTGGCTGTCAGCAATCACTGAATCCACGATCAGGAGTGTCAGGCACATGATCTAACAGGAATGAAACCAAGATAGCTCCCCAAGTGGAAGGTTAGAATAAGCAGTTTCTGCATAAATGAAGATTACTGAACAATTCTAGAACACAATTAAAGAAGACTTTGAGATTTGCTTGTTGGCATGTGTGGGCCTTCACACATGTCCTTTGCAGTCTACTGGGTGCAGAGGTGCCTCATACCAATTCTCTGTTGTCCAGGTTTCTTCAACCACCTAACTCACTACAAGGTCTGCAAAGTCCTTCCGTGGGTCTTGCTCCTACCTGCAACTCCCCATGTGAAAATGAGTTCTTGCTTTGTTTACTCAGCTGAATAACTCTAGTGCATTTATACAGCCACAAAAAAACTAACTAGACAATAGAATTGCATTCATTCCTGCTGAAATCAAGTATAAAAATTACATATCAAATCTCCATAGAACCTCTTAGTCATTTATGATTTCTTCCAGCCATCCTTCTGAATATTTGTCATGTCATTATACTTTCCACATTTAAAAACATTCATAGCAGAATTAATCGTACCATCTGTTTTAGATGACAAAAACCTTTTCAGATAAGAACATTTGCCATCTAATGGAGCCCAGAAGACCTAATTATGAGACAGTTGTCAGAATGGCACCAAAGTTTACCAAGAGTTGATGCAAATGTGAAAACAAGATGATGTATATGGAGCAGGTCAAATCCTTTGGTACCTGTGAATGAAGTCACATCCTTCTATCCATCCTGAGCAGCAACAGGAACAGATGAACTCAAATGAATTACTGTTCTAGGGTGCACTCAAGCATAGGGCAGGATCAATCTCTGCTGCATCTGTAGAGCTGGCTTGAGATTTCTCCCAAGTACAGACTGCCTCTCAAAACATATTTTGCTGATCAAGTTTTGACCTGAGGCATACTCATACTCTCTTGCAGATGTCACCCTCTTCTGAAACAGAAGAAAAGACATTAGCTCCCAAGGAGTGCTGCTGGCTGTTCTCTTTTACTTCAGGCTGCAAGTCCCAAATGCTTCTAACCAGATCTACTACATGTACCTTTCTGTATATCAACTGTCTTGTAAAAATAGCTTCTAATGATACTACTGCATCCCTTTTACTTGCCTTAATTGTGTATCAGAATATGAGGGAAAGAAGGAAGTAGTTATTTGTCTCTTTGTCCAGCCCCTCTAGACACAACCTTTTAAAATCCCTTAGAAATCCCTCATATTCAAGTAGCTACACTCTTTCCTGCACTCACCCCTAGCACCAACTTCTCCAAAATACGATTTATTTCCCACAAAGGATGTTGTAAAAATAATACACCACATCCTCAGACTTGCTGCAAATCTTTGTTCAGAGTCATTGCTATAGTCTTCCACAGCAAAACAAGACTATTTTTATTCCTGCCCTTATTTACTGCCAACTGGTTGCAGCCATCTGAGAAGGATCTGGACCCCACTGTATGTCATTGTTTATAAACAACAAAATGGCTTATTTACATCTAG
>VZSR01000262.1:1456120-1532594 GCA_013398615.1 Brachypodius melanocephalos | reverse complement strand
AAAAAGTCATTGCATTGTCATGACTGCATGGCTACTCACAAATTAATGGACTTGAGATGGAGGATCTCATTTATCAGGAGGTATTTTTTTAGTTATTCCACAGTGCCCTCATTACTGACATTAGTCCACCACATCTGAAGATAATGTTGGAAATCAGCAAAGCTCCCTGGCTGACATGAAAACAGCCTGCAGAACACACCCTACGGAAACTTTTACAATTGATGCTGCTGATGTTGATGGAGATGAGCAAGCAGAGAGCTTCCAGTTTATTTTTACTTCTTCTATCTTCAAAGTATTCATTCAAGCACATCTGTGTGTCTCTAAATGCACCACAATGTTGGATGATGAGCCTGTTGCTAGGCTACTAACAACATGGCCTTTTATATGTCTAAAAATACATTTAACTCCTGTATTTAATGGTGATGCTTTCTCTGTATTCTAAAGTGCACATGATTATTTCAGACCACCTTGAAGCTTCATGAAGATGAGTGTTTTAGTCCCTGTTATACAGCCCTGTTATTAAAATTGTTAGAGAATCTGGGAGGAAGTATGAGTGTTCCTGGCTTCTAATTCATACACGCTGTTCTTTCTTAGCAAGCACGAGAAATAGAACTGGGAAGGGCTTTAAAGGTCATATTACTTATCTGTCTGTATAAGACAGGATCAACTAAATAACTCCTGGCAGACATTTGTCAAACAAGAGGCTGCAAGTTTATAGAGAAGGAGATTCTTTTACCTCTCTAGGCAACTTAATCCCATGTCTAAATATTCCCACTAGAAGGTATTTCCACAATATCCATCCTAAATTTCCCTCAGTGCTCTTTAAATTCATTAATGTTTTTATTAAATGCATTCATGGGTGTTGTCTGACTAGACATACTGAAAAACATAGCCAAAAAGAGCAAAATTAGATATCAGATCTTTTTCAGACTACAAAAAGACAGTTATTTCTAATAAATAGAATAAAGGCAGCTGCTGCTCCTGCTTCAGACTGAGATGCAAGTCTCTAAAACTGTTCAAAAGGGGAAGCTTCAATGTGTTCAGAACTCTGTGTCCGGTTTCTTCTCTTACTGATGGAAAGAAACACCATGGGAGAGATCTGATATGAGTTTGGGGTATTATTGAGGGGGGTCAATATGGAGGCCATGCTGAAAACCTACTGCAACCTTATGCTGCACATAAGTACAAGTGGATAAATGACTAACTCCTTAAAAAGTCCTTGGCTATTATGGGCCAGAGAACCAAGTCTTTGACAACAGAAGTGGATAATGAACAAGATCTTACAGTATGGGTGAAAGAGCAGACTTTCCCTACCACAACAAGGAAAACTGCAATAACAGCTTCAAAGGATGCCTGCACAAAAGCCCAGGCACATTTAGGGTGGGGATGGATTTCTAACACTGTCACTGTGAATAATGTATTTTGAGCCACTGAACCAGAAGAGGAAAGATCAGAAAATCAAGCAAAAAATACACAAGTGATAGTACCAATAAAGTCTGATGCTTTATAGATTTGTATCTAAGGCATGGATTCTCTACAGCCTCTCCATCAAGTCACCAGGACAATCTCTTTCCTCTGTCAAGCTACACATAGGCCCTATCTTACTTTCATTATTCAGTCAACCAAGAGTTATTTCCATGACAGACAGGGATATTTCACCTGCTGTGATCAGGAAGGATTCCAAAATTAGGTCAATGTTAATTATTGTTCTAATGTTAACAATAAGCAGCACTTTGAAAATATCACAATGAAATAGTATGACATTTTAAAAATAATAATGAAAACCACTGACTCAAAACACATAAAAAGTCTTTAAATTAGTCTTTATTAATGAGAAGAAAAAATCAAATCAGCAAACTACCAAGAAAATGGCACTGTCTAGCTCTTGGCAGAGTGTCAGCTCTATCCTGGAAAATGATAAAAGCGAGAGAGCTCATACAGTGTCAAAAAAGAGAAGACCAAAAATAGCACAAAAGAAATCAATGTGTTGGAAGATTTGAAGAGGTGAATGATCCTTTGATAGGATTTACTCAGGTTTCTTTCCTTTTTAATAGTGGTCGGGTGGAATCTATATCAAAAAATGTTCAGGATTAATTGGGGGTTTTACTCAGAAAAGACAGTTCTTCACAGGAAAAAGAAATAAAAAGCTCAAAGACATGGCCTTCTCATTCTTAGTTAGCACAGATCTCTCCAGGTTCACTCTCCCCTATAGCTACACTTCCCAGGCTGCATAATCCCTAAGTAATCAAAGCCCCTTCCTTTTGTTCACTAATTGCCCTTCACACAGATCTCAAGTCTTCAGAGACTTGAGATTACAGACCCTGCTGGAGGACAATGGGGTAGAGTGTGGATCCTCTTCGGTGCACAGTCACTGAAATGTGCACATTTAGTTTGAATCACTTTCAGCAGGGACTCATCATTGGAATAGATCAGGTATGTCCATGTCGTCTCCAATAAATCTTGTGTTAGTTGGAAAGCAATGTCTTGCTGAAAGGGGCTGTTTCTGGAGCCAAAAGCTGCTACCAAGGGTGCAGGTGTGGCTTGACAACGACACAGCCTTGTAACATCATTTGGAAGGTTTGAAGTGCACTCAGTCAGGCATAACATGAGCAGCACTCCCAGATATCCATTCTCCCCAGTACTGATCAGTAATAAACAGCTGAGCTTGGGAGAAAGGTAGTATTTTCAAATCCCACAGCTGTTTCTGAAGTGAACATGCTTTTTCTCTCCAAAACACACCAGACTGACTTTAAAACGGCAGAGCTCCACATCTAAAGAGCTCCTTATTGTTGAATGGTGCCACTGCACAAATAATGTCATTTCAAATGCACAGAGATTTATTAGGGTGGTTCACAGCTGGTGGCTTACATCAATTACAAGGGTGTAAGTTACTTCTCAGATAGAATAAAATCAGGGTGATGAAAGGAGGGTTGAGGAAGGAAGAAAGGAAAGAACAGAGAGAAAGCAAAAGGGGGAAAGACAGAGAAAGAGGGAAAAGTGTGAGAGAAAAGAAGGAAACAAGCTGTACATGTAGCTAGATAGGAAAAACAGCAACTGTCCTCTGGATTCTCTCTTCAGTGCAGCACATAGCAACATTGAAGATGTCTGGAAGGATGATTTCCATCACACTTTTCCCCTTAGTACTTTCCATTGCAATCTGTTCAAAGTCCCTGTTATTTGTTTCGGTTTATGATGATGTTGACGCTGATCAGAGCACGTTAATTAATTAACTGTTAGTGCTGCATAACCACTGTCTGTTAAGTTCATATGCACAAGTATCATTGCATAATATTTATCCCATCTTTAAATAATGCTATGTGTTTGCTTTTTCTCTGCTATAAATCAAAATCTTCAAAGCAAGAGGAGGTGGAAAGAGGCAAGAGGGAGAAAAGGGTGCAGATCTCAGGCTGGTGGCAGCCACCTCCCATGAGAACCCAGCCTAACAACAATACAGAGGTTGTAGGCACACAGTCATGGGACCAAAGCAGAATAACACATGGGGAAAATAGTGCCACAGTGACTATGGAAAAGCAGTGCCCAGGCATTTCAGAGGAGAGATTGTATCAATAAAGCAGAATTATAAAGCAGTGCTGGGATACCTACCATCTTCAAATCAGAACAGGATTAGCAGAGAAAGGGTTGATTTTCAGTTTCTTCTGTGAGAAAGAGTAGGAGCAAGAAAGCTACCCTAGAATATAAATATACAACACAATATAAAGTCAACAAACATATCTGAATTGAGTCTTTCCTTCTCTGATGGCAAAAAATAAGGAGAAAAAAAAAAAGAAAAAATAAGAAGAAACAAAAAAAAAGTGATAATAAATGAACTTGCTGGCATATATCTGTGGAGTGATGCAGATTAAATAGTGTCTGTGAGAAGCAATCATTAATATTTATAAAGAAGCTCAGCAGCAGCTGCCAAAGGATGAAGGGAATGTTCAGGAAATTTCAGGCTGGCAATAAAACAAGTTAGGCTTGTAAGAGTGGCAAGTTTGCATATGAAAGCAAAATGCATCAATTTACTGAAGGTCTTGTAATATATGTTCCTCCACAGTTCCAGTATTCCTACACTGAGAGCTAGCAGACATTATTTTGAATAAACCATTGCATTAAGGTATGGCAGGTTTTGGTGACTTGGGAAATCATTGCTGGGAATCTTTAGTGAAGTCCTGCAAAATATATCAGGAGGTTCAACTAAAATACAATCAAAATGAGTCCACAGACAGATCTTTCAAAAGAAAAATTACTTAGGCACTAAAAAATAAGAAATGTACAAAATTGTCACCTCTTTCCTACAGAACTGCTTTATGTTACTGACACAGTTGATGAGTGCTCAGATGAAATTCCCAAGAGATATGAAGCAGAGGGAATATTCTCCTTTATGAATTGCTCCATGCAGTAAATTTTATATATAGAAATTTTATAAGCTGAAAGTACTGAAAAGCTTTTGCCATATGAAACACAGAGGAAAAAAAATTGCTCTGGTGTGAAAGTCTGTAAAAGTCACAAAGAAAAGCAGCTGACAGAAAATCTGGAGAAGGGGTCACTTCCTCCATGCTAACATGTTCCTACATTTGAGTCTCAGGGGTTCTTTTGTTCATTAAAAATTACCTTCTATGTTTCTAAAAGGCTGTAAGTTTTCCAATACAAACTTTTCATTTCCATTTAAACATGTCTTAACAATAAAAAGGCACAAGTCATGCATGTGCTTTTCCCTGGAAACAAGCTAAGACGACAGAAAAACATGCTTTTGTACAGCTCGACATTTTTCCTGCCTTTCCTATGTGCTCATTCTGTCTGCTTCAGGCACCCATGTTCTGTCCAAGGACCATGTTCTCACCTTGCTCTGTAGCCACCTTTTGCCCCCAGCACGTCCCCTCTCCAGACACAGAACTCAGGCTCCCCTGACTGCACACAACTGCATCCAGAAAGGGAAAATACTGCCAAGGACGTCAGAGTAAACTTCTCATTCTCCCTCAGCAGTGACATGCCAATCAAACTTTGCATTGAACATGGGAATTCTTCACAGACTTCCTCTGTAGTATCTGTCTTTCCAGCATCTGAGCATTGCATACATATAATTGCATTTTCACAGCATCCTGTTGAAATAGTGGGTGTTACCAGCCCTCCTTTAGAGATGTGGAGCTGAGGCACAAGGAGAACAAGATGAGAAATAGACACTAATTTTCAAAGCCTGGCCTGAGTTGCTTGAGTTTTCAAAGTACTTACCGTTGTGCAAAAAAAATTGTCTATAAAACATACAACACACTACTTACATTACAGCACAAAAAGAAGGACAGATGTTTTTACCCGTAAGCTTTTGATGTTATTTCAGATTACCTAAACTCAGACCTTAAAGTGTAATAATATAAGAACTAAACCCCTTAGTTCAGCAGTGGCAAGTGAGAATAAAGATCTGAATGCCAATCAGAAATGCTCAAAGTAGCCTGTGTTGCTGAGGAAGACATAGTCACATTTTGTACTATCTGGAGTTCCCTAAAAGTTGTAAATCTCTATGCTAAATATATCCAAATATAGTTTTATCCTGTGTTTCCCACTGTGTTCTAGTGGGAAATGATTGCGTAATAAAATGTTGCCAGGGAACCACATTTTACTCCACTGCTTTCCTGCAGAACTTTCAGGAAGAGATCTCATACATGGTCTCACTAAGGACTGTTGAGGAAGCAGGATAAGTCTACAGTGGTGCATATTCCTATGTGAAGAGCCAAAGCCTTGCATTTTATCTGATTTCCTAATCCTAATTAACCACTAAACAGCAAATCATCTACAACAATCCGCAACACTTAAAACCATCAGTAGGATGTGTTCATCATAATTTTAAATTCTGCATAACAGCCTAATAATAATAATAATGGTAGTCAGAAATAGAAGTACAGTAATTGGTTTAAATGACTGAGTGCAAAACTGTAATTACACAAGTAGGGTTTTCTGCCCTTTTGAGATAAACCTCAGGGTATAAAAAAAGATTAACTTGTGTTGTGTCTTACTTTTATTCTCAATAGCTTCTAATGAAATGGTTCTAACAAGGATACTCAGTTCAAATAGACTTTAGTGTTCTCCACATCAATGCCTATAAGACAGGAAATATTTTTAGATTAAAACTGTAGTTGTACTTTGTAGTTAAATTCTGAGAAATTATATATCATATCTATGCTGTTCATGCCAGTGCCACAGGTTAATAAATAGTGCATTTTTGGGGTGTTCATTGCTTTGGCCAAGCTAGAAATTTAGTCAAGCTTTAGTTGTTTAGTTTCTAGTTAAACATAAGAAATGAAGTTTTATTGCTATTCATCACCCATGCAACAGAGATATTAATGGAATGTTTTGAGGAAGATTTTTTTCACACATGGGAGGTATTCCTATGGATATTCTACTCAAAAACAAAGAATAACTGTTTGGGGATATGGCAGCTGAGGGTAGATTTGGGCTGCAGTGACCACAGTGTGGACCCTGAAGCAAGTGAGAATGCTAACAGAGTAACAAGTGCAGCGGTATGGGGAAGATCGAGCCAGACTCTCCCTGAAGGTATTCAGTGGCAGGATGAGAGGCAAGGCTCACAAGTTAAAAAACGGCAGATTCTGAGTAGATAGATAGAAATATTTTTAACTCTGAAGGTAGTCAAACACTGGAACAGATGGATCAGGTATTTTGTGGAACCTCTGTCCTTGGTCCTGAGCAACCCAAGATAGGTGGGACCCACCCTGGGTGTGGGACAAGACCAGATGAGTTCCACGAGGCTGCTCCCACATAAATTATTCTAAAAAAAAGTGTGACCCTGGACTTAAGGATTAGTGGAGTTATGCTTGTTCAGGGAAGTGTTAAAATGGCTGTCCTGGGAGGCTGTTCTCACAGGCAAAAGTGCCCAGAGGAGCTGGTTGATGTCAAGAACAATTTCCATTATGTGTAAGTGCAATTCATCCTGGTTTGTAAGCAGGTAGACAGAGTAGAAAACCAGACTGCCTAAACAAGAAATGCCTAAATCCCTAATTGAGATAAACAATTACCAGACTGATGATCAGAAACAGGCAAATGCCACACATATCTTCAAAAAACCTGGCAAGAAAGAGGATTGGGAGAATTATATTCTGGTCAATCTATCCATAGCCCCAGGATGATTCTAGAACAAATTGACATGGAAGTCATTCTACATGAGATAGTTTCAAATTAGCTGTGAGAGCTGAGAGGTGAAAGAAAGGAAAATTATTATTCCCTGGAAACTGAGGCACCAAGTGACTAAAGATTTCTTCATTTTTAACTTCTTAAGGGTTGTAGATGTTTAGTTCCCATCCATTTAAATAGAAGCCGAGTCTAAAAAACATGAAAAAAACTCTGTAAACCCTGTGGTAAACTCTGTGGAATCCCTGATGGGAGTCCAAAAAGCCTCCTTGAAATTTAATGTATCTATTTTTCATAAGCATTTGAAGTAGCATATACATGTGTCTGTATCTGTCTGTGCACTCTCTGGCTTTCAACAAGCAGCCTGCTCAGCATATCTTTGCCTGAGTTGGGTTTATTTGTTCTGCTCTGTGGAATATCACATAATCCATTTCCAGGACAGTGTGTGAATGTTTTGGGTAATACACATGCTGAACAGTTTATCCTTATATACTCATCCAGACATGGGCCCTGTGAACCCTTCAGCTTGCTCCTCTACTGATGTAATTTTCTAAATGTCATTGTCAGCTGTTTTAGATTTGTAGGACACCATAGGCAAGATCTCCACACAATTTCAGAGCCAATGGTCCCCGGGAGATTCCACCCTGTGTTGGGTGTGTGTTGTCCAAACTGCAGGTATGGGAAGGCTCCAGATTCCACAGTCACCCATTAGCCCCAGGCTCTTCTCTGACTATCCCAGAAATACTGAACGCCAAAGCTGCACCCACTCAGCCACTGCTCCCCACACACCTGTGCATAGATAGGAGACTTAAAGTAGACACACACAAAATAGACTGGAAGTCTCTAGGAAGTTTGCCTTTTTGGTTGTCCAATTTCCCAGTTTCACCCTTTCCTCTCACTCAAGCCTACAATCCATACAAGTCATTACTGCTTGGAGTATGACTCACATCTCTTTCCACAAAAACCCCAGTGAAGATTTCACGTGACACTGACAGTGAAATGAAGTAAGCATCTTCGTGGTGTGTGCTTAGGTTAAATGAAAGAACACAGGCTATGAAAAGATATCTGAAAGGCAGAAGACCTCTCTGGAGAGGTTTTGGGCTTATGATCTAAGACTCAGCCTAAGAATTACAATGAAGACAAGAGGATGGTAAAAGGCAGTCAAAAAACAGGAAAAGACAGGAAAATGAGTCTGATTCTAGCTAGGTTGACTTTAAGCTAATAAATTGAAGAAAACACTGGTGGAAGGAACAAAACTAAGTAACAGAGGCAGCCTCATTTTCCTAAACAAGTCTTGGCTGAGTGAGTGGGAGGGACATGATTTGGTGGACTTGGCAGTGGTAGCTTAGAGGTTGGACTGAATGATCTTGAAGGTACTTTGCAACACAAAATTATTCTATGCTTCTGTATAAATCAACAAAGCTATTATTCTTGATGTTTAAATGAAATAAAAGTTTAAAATACTTATCATACCTCCTTTGTTCACAATTCTATTACAAAGAAACAAGGACAAGGACAAGAAATGATCTGTCACTTGGTCATCAAAAGGATATAGCCATCTCAGTATCACTCCTCCATTTGTAAAAATTTAGCCTACTTGTCAATCAGTGATACATGAGTCCACTTTTAAGGTTGTCTACCCCCGTAACAGAAAACAAATGTTCTGTCTCTCTCTCCTGTCATGTCTTTTCTCACTGAACATTTAATCCTACTCAGACAAAAAGCTCACTTTTATCATGTACAGTATTAGCTTTTCTCACTCAAGGTTTATGTGGATCCCTCAAGGTGTCATGCCTACTAATCCCTTACCCATCTTACTGTGATTTGAGGCAATTTTGAGACACCTTTTCAAAGAACGATATCCCCCTGTGCATGTAGCAGAGAAGTAATACAGGGCAGCTTTAGATAACAATATTAGTCAGCTAGCCTGTCTTTGCTGTCTAAATAGTTAACAGAAAGATTTCCCTGGAGATTCTCTCCAAATATTCAAGATTGTCTCCTGCTCCTTCTCTCTGTCGTGCCCCTAACTGCGTATGAAACCTCCCACAGGATTCCTGTGCCACCTCTTCCACAGGGCTGGTGCATCCTCACCAGGCTGATTCTCCAGACATCCAGGCAGAGAGAGTGGAGGGCAGCATGGTCTCACTTGTGGATACAAGGACACCAGTGCAGAAGGGTGAGGAGAGTGTGGTGTCCTTATCCCCCTGCCTCAGTCAGGTGTATCTGGGTTCATACCTGAACTGAAGACTGGAGCCAAAATCAAGAACTCCAGACTCAAGAGCAGAGCTGAAATTTTTTGGGCCATATCCAGACAATCAGGCACAAAGAGTAACTCCAGGGAGCTGAATGTTTTTACCATATTCACTAAACTTCCAGTCCAGCAGTATGGAAGCAGCAGTAGTGATGAACTAGCTCTGAGAATGCATCCAGACCAATCATCTCATCCTGTAAAATCTTTGCTGACAAAACCCAGAAATAAATAGAAATAGCATTCTATTTGCAATCTGAGAACAAAACAAAAAAAAACCAAAAGGCTTTATAGAGCTGAAGGATCTGTAAAAGATTTTCCACTACATTGTCAGAACTTTGCAGCATACTAATAAATAATTCACATAACTCTAGTTCAACTGCAAAAGTAAAGAATAAGTCATTATTAAATCCATTACAGCAGGAAGCTTCTCCTCAGTTTGTGTATTGGTATAACTTCAGTGTGCTTGGGAAATACAATAAGCAAATACTATGGTTTTAACAAGTGAAAAATTGACTATATGAGCCTTTTTAAATTCTCCAGAAGTAGATCTCGCCTAGTTACAAAAACAGGGCTTTGAGTTAAAAATAAAATGGAAAAAGTTTATAATCTCTGCTGCTTACTCTGCTAGACAAGTCCCTGAGCAACTTGAACTAATTGGACTTATCTTGAGCAGGGGTTTGGACTCCATCTCTTCCAAAGGTCCTTTCTAACCTAAATGATTGTATGATTCCATGATACAGTATCTTTCTCATTTAAAGTCAGTATAAATCCTTGATTTTTGATGGGCATGTTCTTCATAAAGGAGCAGTGTCCAGTGCAAGATGAATAAATTTCTGGAGGAAATGATTGCATGTTGCACTGTAGGACTCACCTCTCAGTGATGCGCCTTTTCATCAAACTATGGTGTCTCCCAGTGGATGCATTTCCTGTGGGAGGAATATCAGGCCATTTTCTTTATTATAATTTGAAGTACCTGTGTGCTAAAAATTACCAGAATCCTCAGTTCATACAGCTAGCATGCCACTTGATATGACAAATTTCAAAACATGAAGGCATTATTTATGCCCAGAGGCTTTTTAATATTATTCTCCCATAAGAGATTTATGATTCAGTGATTGCCTGGTTATTAATTTCTTGCTCATTTGCATTTGAAGTCCAAGAAGTTTTAGTTCATAATTACTTTTCACATGATGCAGGTTTTAATAGCTATTCAGAAGGAGAGTATATCTAGCAGAAATATCCTTTGGAAGCTCAAGTGGCTGTAACAGCATAAAGGAGGCACAAAAACTGACATAGACCTATAGTTCTAGAGATGTTATAATGCTATCTATATTTACAGAGAGCCCACTCATCTCTAGTCTTTTCAAGAGCTGGTATGAGGTTTGGGGTGTGACTATCCAGGCAGTGATCTCAGATAATTTTGAAATCTGCATACCCAGTTCTTTTGTATTTGGTAACACATTGGGCCAACTCTTTTCTCAGAGACAGAGGTGAGTAGTAACTAAAGCATATTTTTTTAAAATAGGACATTGAATCTCAAATAATATTGAGATCAATTTGAAATAGAAAGACTCTTCCAATTTATTGAAAAATTAAATTGACTAATCATGTTGTTTAATTCTTCAGGGACATCCTTATTTATTTTTTCATAAATTGATAGTCTTTCAATTGAAAACTGACCATTTTAACATAGCACCATTTTTTTCTTATACTTCTTTACCTGAAACTTTTCACTCAACTTGAACTAAATTTTCCAACTGACTTGATTGTCTCAGACAAAACCAGCAAACAAAACCTATACTAAACTTATCATAGTGTCAAATGAGGGATTTCCAGGGATTCCTCTAAATTCCTTTATTATGACACCTGCAAATATTTGAAAAAGTCAATACTTCATGCACATTCCTCTGACAATGTTAAAGGAAAGTTAAAAGTAATCCATATCTCAAATCTGAGGAATAAGCCAGCATGAAGGATGGAAGGCAGCTGCTCTGATGCCTACTCAAACCTGCCCATTTTCCTTGAGCAATCACGTGTTTGTTTGACCACGAATCCACAGCAAATATTCAGTCCTGCTGCTGGTCTTGTTTGGACCAGTTGTTCTGACTCCATCTGTAGCCAACCCTCAGGGTCTCTGTCTCCACATTGCTTAGTGCCTGAGCTGACTGCTGATTTCCACCACTGCTTCTTTCCACCCTTATTTCCCCTTGGTGGTGGAACTGGGATGAATATTACTAGCCATCTACTGCATTGCTACCAAAAAAATCTAGCACATTCACAAATTGAGTGGTAAAACTATTTCACACAGTTCACTTTCTTCAAACAAAGATCAGAGAAAAACTCCCAATGTGTAATTGGATACTTACTGGTTTGAGAAACCTCTGCTCGTTTAATTGCCATTCCATAGCTTAATGAAAACAGTGATGATATATTGGCACTTTCACTTAACACTCAGTTCCTTTGATATAGGCTGGCTTGTCAGGATATTAAAATTAGATCTAAGACAACCTTACTAGCTTCACACTCTTGAAACTTAGTAGTTGCCATTTAAGCACACTTTACAGAAGAACTAATGTTTTTGACATATGATTACTCTCAGAACGAGCCACCAACCTGTTTTTACAATAGACATAAATAAATAATGAGATTTACATGAAAGATTGTATTTCAATCTGTGAAGCTAGTTTGAACTTCAAGTGCATTCACTGGTACCCTTGGGCCCATTTCTTTTTATTCTCCATGATTATTGTATTCACATTTTTATTTAAAGAATTCTTTAAAGGTCCTTACTCCTTTCCCCTTGTCTCATTTTTTCTTTTCTTATCCATTTAATTCTGACTGTTTTCATATTCAGGAAGACAAGCAAAAAGACCTCTAAGAATGTAGTATAACTCATTTTTATTTAAAAATATATCTGTAAATTAATCTCTGTTCTTCAATAAAAAAGCTGTTCTTTTAAAGACTTACACTTAAAAGGCTGTCTTTTCTAAAAAGACACATCTTGGCCTCTTTCTTTACATCGCTATGAGTATCTAAAATACATATTGTATATTGCACTGCATTGTCACTTGAAGATACAGAGCCATGAGTAGGTGATGAAGGCAGAAAAGTTGTTATTTGTGAGTAATGTTATTTGTGAGTCATGGTTTTGTATCTGGGCTGAAACTGCTGAAGGACAGGACAGCTGGGAGTCTCTGTGTTCAATAGCTGATGCATAAAGTGAAAATCAAACAAACTATGTCAGGAAAATATTCACACTTTCAGATTACTCTCTGACTGAAAAGGGTCCATAATTTCTATCTTTGGCCATCTGCTAATGTGGTATTTAGTCTTAAAAATGTGGTGAATATCATGTGGAAGGAATGGTTTATCTACTTACAGAGCACTAAGTATAATCATGTTTAAAAGACTGTTTTATACTTCTTTTTTCATTGTGTATACTATAATGGGACAATTAAAAGAATAACTGGTTTATATAATAGTCTCTCCCTGTCTGAAAATACATTAGTGTGGACCAGAAATTGGCTTATATGGCCAGATATCCCTTGCAGAAGAATAAAATGTATATCACCTCTTCCTCCAGATATTATGTAGAGCATGCCAGGGACCCGAGCAGTCACTGAGGACAATTCCCAAGGATTCTTTCAGACCTTTGCATTACATTGAATCCTAATTTTTTCATCCAGACCTAAGATCAGGAGACTCAAATGGTGGCAGGCTGTTGTCACTAGACACCCATTGGCTCTGACATTATGATCTAGTCATTGAAACTTTGATTTTGAACAGAACACTATGAAACTTCAGAAAAAAATCCCAAGACTTAGGAAAAAAGAGGTACCTGTTGTTCAAGCTGCAATCAGCTTCAAACCACAGAAGTTAAAAAAAAGTAATATAAACAGCTTAAAATTTGAACTGTTCTACTGCCAAGGAGAAAGCTGCAACTTTAATAGTCATTACGTAATTTGTAGATGTTCTCATGGACGTAGGAAAAAATTGGCACAAGGGCTCTTGCAATTGTGTCCTACAAATTGGCATTGTTCACTGACCCTCAAACCTGTATTTTCATCTCTCTTATAATCTGCTGTTCTGTAGCATATGTGCTGCAGAAAGCTTGGTTAGTAACTGCCTGCTGTCTGCAACCTGTGCTTCCTTAGAAGTATTTGCTTGGTATTGAGGCAGGCTGCAAATGTGCCACTCAATTACACAGCAACCCAACAACTGCCAGCACACATGGATGTTGCTGTGCTAATGTTGTGTAGCGTGGAACTGGCTCCTAAATGTCATTCTGCATGTGACATATTAAAGTATTTGACAATATTGTTTTAAAGCCTAGTCAGGGGCAAATAGTCCCATTTTCCCCAGAGACCACAAAGGAAAGCACAGATTTCCACATGATGCACTTCTCTGCCAAACCATGGTTTAATACAGACAAATGAGACAAACGTTTGTTTATAGCAATTTTGTATGATTGAGCAATCATCATGTTTGCACTTTACTGTATTTTTATTCCTGTAGTGAGTAGTCTAATCCCAAATTGCCTAAGACATGAAAAAGCTTTTTAAGTACCTACTCCTGAATGGCAATTTCTACTTGCCATTTTGCTAAAAGGAGGTTTGTTTGTTTGTTTCTATGTCTAAATGTGCATATGCATTCAGTTTCAAACCTTGGATTTGATAATTTTTTTAATCAAGCCATTTTTCTGATTTATCATGTTCATTACATGAAATACATTAAGCACATTCATCTGTGGATGATCTTACACCAAATTAATACACTAAATTAATTCCCCAAGCCGAGTCTGTTTTCCCCTGACAGTAAATGGTGATTGATCTCTCCTCCTCTTTATCCCTACCCAAGAGCTTCCATTCTATTTTCCCTCCCTTGTCCAGCTGAGGAAGAGACAGATAGAGTGACTTTGGTGGGCACTTGGTGACCAGACAGGGTCAACTCACCAAACAGTGAAGTCTAAATATTTTTGCCACTAATGAAAACTCTTCTAAACATTTACATTACCTTTGACACCAGAGAACTGAGACACTTTAAAATAACATGAATTAATAAAAGAAGCATATTAATTTTGAGAGTTCTGGAGCAATCGTGAAGAGGTGAATTTCAAGGAAGAGAGCTTAAAACTATTTTCAGATAAGAATTTTTAGAATTATTTCTATTTCATTTTTCTATTTTTATTATTACAAGGTGAATCATAATTGATAAAAATGTGAAATAATACAGTGCCAAAATATTAACTATGAAGGTAAGGGATATTTACACACTACCACATTACGGTACTTTCTAGCTACTTAGCATACTAACAGTATATTTTCATAATGTTCAGTGTTAGAGAAATGTTGAAACTTCTAGAAAAACAATATCGTTTGCACAATTCCTTTCCCTTTCACACGCAAAATATTCACGAATAATTTGAATGCAATTCAGTTCTGAGACTTCTATCTGAATCCACTCTTCATCTCCCTCCAGGACAAAAATGCTTTCACAAACTTGTAATTGATTTCCTTACCTGAAGGCAGAGAAAATATTTCATCTTTGAAGCACAGTACAGAAGAAAAAAATCAGAGTGTTACAAGATGCAGTTTGTATCAAATCACAAGATTAAATTTTAAGATATAAACATATATCTATCTGGCATGGTTATTTTTATTGTAAAATTATGGACTTACCTTAGAAATTGATTTATAAAGCAGTATTCTATAGTTTTCTATGGATAGTCCTTTTGTGCCTCCACTTATTATACATATAGTGCACATAAAATATTGAGACCAAAGTCTCAAGTTAGTTCTTTGTCTTCTATTAATGATTTAATTTTATCTTGCAGCTTTGGCATAGCTTAAAATTCAATAGGATCAGACTAATTTTACATTTATGATATTCCTCTCATTTGCTTTAATTTACAGAAAAGAATCTTTATTAAAGGAAAATCTGAACCTACTGAATTAATAAATAAGTCAGCTATTCAGTCCGGTTTCTTAATTTCAGTGACTGAAAATCTCATTTTTATAGTGTCCCTCAGGTAATTAATACAAAACTCAGCTCTTCATGGCATACGGTCCTTGCTTAAATTGCAAGTAAGATGATCTTAACTGTCTCATTCTTAGCAGAACAAAACCTCTATCACAGCATAACACTCTTCTCTTGCAGAATCATTTGGGAACAATGCCAGAAGTATCAGACTAAGGCGGCACTGCAGTGAAAGGAGTCCAAAGATGGAGATATTTACACATTTATATGTTTCTAAGTTGCAGAGATGCAACTATGTGCTGTGTCTTCCTTTTATCTTCACGGAATAAAGAAGGGGTGAAGAGTGTTGGGCCACAGAGCACCTCTGCCTTCTGGACTCCTGAAATAGGCAGTGGCACCCCAGCAGGACTTGTCCACAATGATGCCAACTCCCACACACTGATTGCTCATGTTGGTATGTTCATGCCCAGCTGCACACTCAATGCACTGTTTCATGACACAAAAGAAAAAGCACAGGAAGTAGTTATGGATATGCCTGTGCTAGTGCCTTCAGTATGGACATCACCTGAGATGCTCCTTGATCCCTTTGCCTGTTTGTTTTCATATTTCCATGGGCAGACAGCCTTGTTAATAATACAAATGGTCCAGATCATCTGTTGTCATCACTGAACTCGATGATTTTTGTGGTCTTTTCCAACCTTAATGATTCTATGATTCTTTGAGTCTATGAGTATTTGAGTCTATGAGTCTATGAGTCTATGAGTCTGTGAGTCTGTGAGCCTGTGAGTCCAGACCACTAAGCATTTGACTCGCCACGGTATCATTCCTTTGGTAAGATCTTCATGTAAGGGTCATACAATCCAGTATTAATTCTTTCTGTGATGCAAAAAAAACCAAACCCAAATGCTACAACAATGTTTTTAACATCATCTTTCACAGCAAATGCATTGAACTCCAAGATTTGGTACTCACAGCTACTGAGCTAAAAATTAAGAACTTCTTTTCTGAGGTTTTTCTCATGTATTTTTTGGGAACAGATAGTTACAGATAAACACATATCGTCTCAGAACACGAGTCATGTCAAGAAAGGATGAGGAATATGAATCACACTCCCAGCAGACTGTAATTTGTATTAAATGTATCAATAAGCAGTGCATTCACATCATGACTCTGCTTGCCAGAAGGCTTTTATTCTCCATGACAAAGTACAATTTTTTCCATCAGTAAGTCAAAAGCTGGAGCTACTCAGCATTAAATCATTTGAGGCCAGACATCTATTAACACATTAAGAGACATGGGCAAACATTTCCAATGCACTGTGATAGCTAGGAGGTCATTTACTCCTAGCATCTCTTCAAAGGTGGTGATATAGATAATAACTGAACCCATGAATAAGCTAAGGAATACAAGAACAGCATCTTAAAGCAAAAATTTTGGTTTAATATCCAAGTAAATGTGTAAATATGAAAAAAATTAACATTTTGTACCAAAATTCATCTTAAAGTAGTTTCATGTAATTCAATGCACAGCAATAATATTGGAACTAAAAAATTATCTTTATCCTTTTAGCTAAATAAAATAGCAGCATTGTATATGAGTTGCATTTGTGATTGAAATCATGGTTCTCATATTTCAGCTTCATAACTGGTCTACACATATCACAGTGTCCTAAATTTGTTTTCTTTTAAAACTTATTGTATGCTATATGATGATTTCTTTTAAATAATAGTGATGATGGTGATGATCACGATGATGATCACAATGATGGAAATTATAACAATGATGACAAGAGTATCACATCTTTCTTGGGTCTTAGTATTTGTTACTACATTGACTGTCTTGAAAAGTGGTCACTAGCATGTTTTTCTAGTTATATCCATCTCCAGATGTTTTTCTAATTATATCCACCTCCTCAGCCATAATTTCCAGAGATTTTCAAGTTCAAATGTTTTTGTTTGAAACAGTTAACAATATTCTGCACTGTTAACTCAGACTTCAGAAGATTTGTAGCTAAAATCTGGGTAACACACAATTTTAACAATTTTTGGTATACTGAAATGGATACAATAAGCACAAATCCAAAATTCTGAAGATCGTTCAAATTGTGAGCCGCGATATAAAAATCCTGATTAATACAATAACTTGAATAAGTTTGCACTAGGGCAACATTTGGATGGAAAGGCAAGAAGCCTTTGCTTAGAGTTTCATTGCCCCCAAAGTTCATTTTGGAGATGGATGATATACCTTAGTTGAATTAGATGCTACAACCTACCAGCAGAAAGCATATGCTTTGGTCTGCTGCACCGGCAAAAAAGGAAGCATAAGGGAATGGGTATGGCTACCTAGTTTCACTCAAAGTCTATTCTAGTCTTTTCTCCTAAAGAGTGAAGTGTGAGTTAATAAAAATGTTATGGAGGGGTTGTAAAAATGCCCAGAATCTGCCTCCTTAATGAGATGACCTTCAGAAAGTCCTCAAGGGGCAATAGCAGGAGTGTCATACAAACCCAGGGAAAAGACACAGCTTCTGTCCTTTCGTTTCAGAGAACCAAAGTGAAGGCGACCTTGGCTACCTTAGCAAGGCTGGTAGAGTTTGGGAAATATATTGCAGATCATGAAGTTCTACCTGGGAGAGAACAGAAGAGGGAGAGAGGGACCTGCTGCTGGCACACATAGGGCAGAGGAGGTATGATTTGGAATGCCAAGTTTTGATCTGGTAGGACAGATCACATCAGTTTTTATTTCTGATTTTCTAACACCATGATTACCTTTCAATTCAAATCTATATGGATCAGCCGTGGATCATCATAAATACGTCCTCAGTAGAGAATAAATTATTTGTGGCTGCATTACTACAAGTAACACAATTCCCATTTGAACTGTTTGCAATCCTGTTTTGCTGCTGTATGAACAATCTGTTTCATAATCATGGATGTTTCCTGTAGATAGCCAGGGCATTCAGGCCCAAATCTCTACCATATGAAGTCAGATACAACTTCCTTTTTTTTTCTTTATTTTTTTTTCCTCTGCTCCAAGGAATCCAACCCAAACTGAATTTGCCTAAAATAACTGATTAGCTGGGTCATCCTGCTCTCCCTTTGTCAGTTCATGGCACCCTTAAGCCAAAAGTAGCTAACATTCACAACTTCTTAAGGATACTTTTGTCCTGGACATGTGTTTGACAGCTAGAGAACACAGCCACGTTTGCCTCACAGAATAAACCCTGCCAGTTCCAACTTGTGTCTCCACATCACTCTGCCAGTCTTCCCCCAACAACACAGACACTGGAGCAGTTTATTCAACACAATAACTGGTTTCCCGTGTCAGAATTAAATGATCAAAGTGAAATTGTCAGGACAATGGTTTAGCACCATCTTTAAAATTTCTCAGCAAGATTAAAAAGTTTATCACATAACACCTCTAACTTCAGCATTCACCATTTACAAGAATGTGAACCGGAACTGGCTATAAAAATACAGAAATAGTTCTGTAGAATAAAAGAATTATCAAAATATATTGTTAAGAATGCAAAACATATTGGGATATTCTTTTCATTCTACTAGGTTGTTATTATAGTTTCTTTTTTCTGTAATAAATCTATACAGAATCCATAGATTACATTGTCTTTTATTCTTCTTATCTGTACTGCAAAATATAAACTACTAATTTTTAAGCAAGAATCTAATTCCTTTTAGTGAACTGTGCCTTTTCCAAGTAGTAACAAAACCATGGAAAGTAAAAAAAAAATTCCCCACCCAGATAACCAGAAAGCATGTCACAGTGCCAGCATCAACAACACAGTAATTCATTTCAAGACTGGGAACACTAGGTATTTTTCTACTCAGAATTTATTTGTGTGAGAAAACAAAATCTAGGCTTTGATGAGAAAGGCTTTCATCTGATAATTGGATTTTTTTCTTTTTTATGGGCTTCCACTGTGCGCCTGGGGACGCATATGTTTGAGTTACTGTTTCTCCCATATGGATTAAACACCTTGGCCAGACTACAGTGTGGTGCCAAAGTCAGCCCTCTCTCTTAATGAGATACTGCAATACCTCTTGGAAATCTGAGTGCAGTGAATTGAAAAATATATAGTTCAGATGAAGACTCAAAATATAGAGTAAAACAAGGGCATAAGATGTTCAAACTACAACTTCCAAGAACACTGATGGCTAAAGTTACAAAGAGAAAATTTAATTTCATTTTTAATTCTCTCTCTCTCTCTCTCTCTCTTTTTTTTTTCTTTTTTTTTCCTTGAGAAATAAGATAAGACCTGTAAGGGGCACTTTATAAGGATTTTTAAAATAAAAAGGAACAGGAAAAAAGTTACCAAATGAATTCCCCATTATCTGAAAATGAGTTTTGATGGAAAAAAGTAGACTTGACCCAAACTGCCCACTGAGACTGTTAGTGCTGCCCACGGGGTAGGCAGGGCAGAGCATGTGGGATAAGTATCCTCTGGAAAACGCAGCCCAGTTGCTTTTCCTAAGAGAAAAAGCAGGAATACCTGTGTTCAAATGCCTCCTGACAGACTGAATCTGAAAGTATCCATAGCCTGTAGTTTGCACCATAGTGCAGTAAACCTTAATTTTCTTTTTAAGAGCAGGATGTCAGGGGAAGAAAAATGAAAAAATCAGGAAGAAAGCACTTAAGTGACAAAAATGAAAATGTTCCTAACATTATAGACAGTACAATGTCTGTATAGACAGTACATATATTCAGTATATATGAACAATCATCACTGAACTTAAGAAGTTCTGGTATTTCATTTATTACATGATCAAAATAGCTGAGATAGGGACAGTAAGACCACTCTCAGACTGTTAATGAACACATTGAGGTATTGTTATTTGCAAAACCCAGCTCTACCAAATTATTTACAGAGCCAGTAACAAATATATCAGCAATGCAGAAATAGAATTAGTAGAAGTTACACCTTTAAACTTCCATGTGATCGGCATTTAGTTTAAATCAATATTTCTTTGACTACAATTTAAAGACTATTAAAACTCCACAATTTTATAGCTTTTCTACCGATATTTGAGACTGCTAGCACTCAGAAAACTGAAATGTGATGAAACACAGTACAATGTAGATACATTACATGTCACCAGATGTAAGGGCCACAAAAAGTCCCTGGAAATGCAGATCCATTCTTACCTGGAAGAGCCTTGCTCATATTCCTTTCATACTCCTCTGATCAGATTGCAGACATTGAAATGAAATATAACACCCACAAATCAGCAACCAAATGGCAATTGAGATAAAGATATTCAGATTTATTTTTACAGCAAAGAGAAATATTTGAATTTGAACCAAAAGGGGTACTAAGGAATAGAATAATAATTGGCTCTCTGCCAATAAATCCCATTCTAGAACAAAGGGGTCTGAATGCCAAATGAAAGTGTACACTCTTAGCACCCACTTTGATTTAGAGTACGCATATGTGTGTGTATGGTGTGTGTGTGCAGGTGTCCAGTTAACTGCTTGCACGTCAGGAAATGCATGGAAAATCAAATCCCATGGTGTGAAGCCAAAACACCTGAACTGCTGCTATGTTGCTGATACCTGTGATCCACAATGGAATTTGAACCTGAAGTAGGGGGTTCAATGTCACAAGCACACCAAATTCTTTTTTTTTTTTTTTTTAATGATATGAAGCTGCTTGGCATTTTATAAATGTACATAAAGAGTTAATTTAAACCAGGTGCTAGTAAGAGCTAGCAAAAGATTTTTCTGATTTTGTGCTGCCTTCTCAAGACTTGTTACTCTCCCCCAATCACACCAGAATGATGAGCAATTCACAGTTCACTCTGAAAACATATTCAAGTTTAATTATATCAGGTTCCTTTTCAATTATGTTTCAATTTGTTGGACCAGGTAGTAGTAAAATTTTACTACTTAGAAATGCAGCATCACAGATGGGGAAGTACTTCAGGACACAAAATATCTAATATACTTTTATGTCTCTTTGTCAGTCTTTACAAGAATTCATTCTGATAAGACAGTGGTGATTGAAGCACTGAGTCAGGCTTGCACAACACAGAAACTTCCCGTATATGCTACAGAAATGCAGTGAAATATATTTTTACAACAAAAAACAATTTTTCAACTTCCTTATCCACAAAATAAGGGATGGTGGTAAAATATCAATATGCCTTGTGAACAGAGGAATGTAACAAAACAACGAAAAGCTCTCAGCATTTATGCAGAAGCACTGTTTTCCTCAGGGTCTCTGTCTACGAGGTGAATGCTCCCCGTGAGCACGGATTCCTCTTGAGCCGAGGTATTCTCCAGCTGCTTATTTGTGCAATATGGAATCTGGCCACAGAAATACATGTAAATCCATGGGTTGGTGCAACTATTTAGATTGCCAAGGAGCATTATAATGGTGAATGCTGAACCTAGAACAAAGGAATAAGAGACTAAATAAAACACTCTTACAAACAAGTCACATTTTCACAGTCTGCTCCTTTCTGCTGTATCTATTAATACATTAGAGCTAATCTAATAGTAGGAAAACCCCATTTCAATGCAATTTGCAATTGCTGAAGGTGTAAAGCACACTTTATTGCATGCATTCAGAGTTAACTAGTTTTATATAGCTCTTTTTTTGATGTAGTTGCATTAATTTTAAAAGCAATTACTAAGCTGTTAAAAGACACAAATAAATACATATATATTTTGACATAAATGCATGTAGAATAAGACTCAAATTCACTCTAATAGGAAGAATTCTTTAAACAAAGTTCAGAAACTACTGTTTTTATCAGATAGGACTATAGTATTTTTTCCTTTTGTTTTTACCTTTATTTAGAATAGGTGAACTTCAAGTCACATATAGAGTCTGCCTTTCACAAAGAGGCAATAGCATAAGTTTGACAAGGCTATTCTTGTTTACACCATGGTGTTTGATAACCCTCTCAGCCTTGCCTTTTTTGCTTTATAAACAGCTGGTTGACAACTTTTGGTTGTTTCATAGTGTACTATAGAGATTTCAATATGATTTCAATATTTAAAAAAAATCAGATGTCTTATAACATCACTGTTATACCCAGTAAATAAGAAATAATTTTATTACTTTGAATAGTCAATTGCTCTTTTTCACCTCAAGAACCCAAAATACTGCTGCTATAACACGTAAAACCTCTAGAAGTCTGAGGCTTTGCCAAAGTACGATACTTTTCACAATGCTGTTCATGAATCTTTCAATTGTCGATCACTCAAGACACACATGCAATAGACACATATGTTCTGATCACATAACACGAGAAGTTCCCTGTACTTAATTGAGTACAGGAGGTAATCAATCCAGGTATTTCTTTTTAATCCTCCTCAAATGACCACATGCAACCTTTACACAAAAGCAAAATGCAAGCAATAAAGCACTCGACAGCAGTGTGCCAGCCTGCTCTGCAGCTGTGACTGAGGAGGGAGAGCATCTTACCTTCAGTCAGGAGGCTGGGGAACCACACAGACCACAGCTGTGCAATGAAGAAAGGTGACCAACAGAGAACATATGCAACAACTGTCACCACTGTCATCTTTACCGTCTTGATCATCGCCTTTGAAATACAGTTCACACTGCTTGCTCGGGATGGCAGGACTTGATTGCGATTTGTTGCTTCACACTCACTCTGTTTTTTCAGATTTATATTTCTTCTGATTATTTTGCAAATCCTGATCTGGCATGTGATAAGAATTGCTGAGGGAATGAAGAATATAACTACAAAAATCCAAGTCACATATGCCCTTGGGCCCCAAGGCTGAATAAATTCACCCCAACACTCAAAGACACCTGGAGAAATTTCAGTCTTAGAAAAGATAAATACCTGTGGTAGGCTAAGAATCAGTGCTATAGACCAGCTGGTGCAAATGGGGATGTTCCAGAGAGCTCTCTTCTTTTGGAAAGTGACCATAGGGTAGCAAACGGCTTGATATCTGTCCACTGTCATGACCACTATCATATAAGTAGAGGCAAACATGCCCAGCAATTGTAGATACTTGATAATTCTGCACAAGAAATCTGGCCCTATGAAAACATCCGTAATATCCCATATGAGTTGAGGCAGCACTTGGAAAAAGGCTACCACTAAGTCAGCAATGCTGAGGTGAAGCATGAACACATACATCCTAGACAGCTTCTTCCTTCTTCGCCACAGCACCAGTATGAGAATGAAATTGCCCACAGACGCTGTCAGAAATATGAGCCCCAGTACAGCAATCTCTACTTGAGCTAATTGCTCATCTCTTTCTGGTCTTCCAATAGGATCTGACTGATTTGTCAAACTCAGGAATCTGTGAGGAGGAGAACTCTCGGTCTGATGTGTGTTATCCTGCATAGGAAATGAAAAATTCTTCATAATGCACAGAAGCCACTCACAGTAGCTGCCACTTGCGACTCAGGTTGACAGCTGTGAAGCACTGGCTGGCAAACAAACCAGCCTGGGTTCGACTTTCAGGATATCTTCAAGCAAATCTTCCTGCTCATGCAAACTAAAGCAGTGGGACTTGGATTGTGATAAAATTCTGTCTCTTGCTGGCATGCAAAAAGGCTTTATATAGGCTCCCAGCAGACAGAGCCTTATGTAACTGCAGAGCCCTCGGGTAGGCTGCAGGGACAGCAGCCAATGGTAGACCGAGCCACACAATTGGGGGAAATATATAAATAAAAGGCAAACTTCAGAGGCTCAATGTGATTCAATTACTCACTTCAGTCAAAACCCGAACTTGTAAATAGCTGTGACCAGACTCATACTTAAATGACCTCACTCGGGAGAGTTCTTGCAAAATTTTTTTCTACGCAAATCAGAGGAGCACACTTCAGGAGAAGTGGGAGGAAGGTTTATACGTAGATAAAATTGGGTCCCTGAGCCCAGGAACATTGTAACAGCAACCTCGAGGCTCCTGGGGCATGACCACATCCTAAATGCATCACAAAGAAATGCATTTTTCCATAGCCCTTTTTTTTCCTTCTTCATTTTTTATGGAGCCACCTGGTTCTAAAATAAACAGAAAAATATTTGTACTGCCCTAAAAATAATATTTTTATTTCAAGACAGGGTCAAGACTTAGAGGTTTTTTCTCAGCAAAACAAAAAATAACACATGTGAAATAAATTACTTTTATTGGGACTGTGAGTCTACTGAGAATTTAATTTTTTTTTCAAAAAAAAAGAAGTGAAAATTCAGTGGCAAATCCAACTGTGGAAAAGGTCTCTATGATGAAACAATATCCAAAGGTCTCTATTCTATTATACTGCTAAAATCTGTGAGGTGATTTTTCAGTATCTAAACCTTTTCATTTTTGTGGAGTAAATTGTATCATGAACACAGGAAATTCATTGTTCTTCAACTTTCCAATATGACTTTTGCATAAAGTTAGTGGCAGATAAGAATAGAAAATTTAAACTGATTTTATTTTTTTTTTATCTCTCAGCCTGCCCTCTTTATAACAAAAGAGAGATTTAACAAAATTGATTAGTTAATATGAAAAAACCCAGATATTTGTACACAAATTTACTTGAAGCTAGGGCACTCATATCCTTCTGGTTACAGTCAGGAGACGGGTAATTTGAAGTCTTTCTGAAGAGGAAACCAGTAAGGTGAAAAGCAATATCCATACTGCATATACAGTCCATAATACTGCACCTAAGCTGACTAATCACTGTGATCACAACTACATTATAAGACCAGCTCAGGAAGCTCACAGATAGACTACCACTTCTTTGCCACTGAACATTTTCAGGTACCAAGAAACAGGTAAAGGGTAAAATTCATAAACAGGATGCTGAGGAAGACTACAAATT
This sequence comes from Brachypodius melanocephalos, assembly GCA_013398615.1. NCBI lineage: Eukaryota > Metazoa > Chordata > Aves > Passeriformes > Pycnonotidae > Brachypodius > Brachypodius melanocephalos. The sequence continues at coordinate 1,507,425 of VZSR01000262.1, read as the reverse complement.
TTATAAAACCTACACGACCTCTTTTCTCTTCCTCTTTCCCCCTTATTTGCCACCATGCAATGGATGTTAATAGTGCATAAAAGGCTAAGACTATGAGAACAACAGAGAAGCTGAACAACCCCAGGAAACTTTTCCACCAAGGGCAGCTGTAAGTATCCACAATCTAGACTTGGCTGAACACTGCTGCAGCTGCCTGAGTCTACAAAGGCTGTTCTCTAAGACTATGTTGCAAAGAGTATGAATCACAACTTAATCTAATATAGCTGATTTTTTTTTCCTAAATTAAGGCCTATTTGTAGGAAGCTTTGATTCCTGAGGTTCTTTCCTTTTAGTTTTCCCCCTCAATTTGGAATCTATCTCAATCACTGGGAAATAGGCATAGCAAGACCATAAGGGAACAAATGGGTTTAACCCTCACTCTCCCTTCACCCAGCAACTTGCAGAAGAGTAAGTGAATTCGCCACAAACAATAAATTCCTGGAAATGCTGCTGATGGCAAACACTGTGCTGGAAAGCAGCTGGGCTGATCTCAGGTTCTGTCTTCTGATGGAGACTAAGTTTCAGATGTGTGCTCCAAAATTATTTACCTTGACCATCCTCACTCCACGACTTAACAAAAAGCCAAGTGGATATTTATTCTTCCAGCAAGATATGATGTAAACATGTATATCTCGGCAGAACTAGGATTAAGTGGGTTGAAACAGGAACATGTTGGAGAGAATATTAATTTCAGGGTCAGGTATGGAAGATAAACATAAATTTATATTTCATTGTGATATTCCAATATCAAGAAATTATATGCAAAAACCCCAGTATATGCAACAGAAGTCAATTCTGGGATTCTGTTGGAAGACTAACCAGAATATCACACCTATTTGTATGATTTTTCATAATGCATAAGGTATGGATAGACATATTTCAGGCAAATGAGTTTTATCAGCTACACACAGAATGGTCCAACAAGATCCCTGGGAACACACAACTCTTCCTCGGTCTAGATACACACAGAGCACACGGTGTCTGGGCAGCAGCCCAGGTGTTGGATCCAGCATGTGGACACAGGCTAAAGGGCAAGCACACTGGGAAACAAGTAGCCTTCACCATGTTTCTAAAAAGTGTGGTGGCCTTCCTTGTACAAATTGTCCTGGTGATGTAAGACTCTATTCCATCTTGCATATAACCAGTTCAATATATGTTAATGTTTCCATAACTTTATAATTGTGCCCTTTCAATCTTTTTCATCCATGCAAGCAGATAGTCAGGACAATGGTAAATTGAAATTTAACCACTCTGGGAATATAACTTGCTGAGAAAAGAAAATTAAGATAACAGATGAAAATGTTTAAGTAGTCTTAGCTGTTCTTTTATGCCAATATTGTCCTCCCATTGCCCAGCTTTTCTTTATTATAAACTGTATCTGTCCAAGTTAAATTCTTTCCCTAAATTATTTTAATTAACTTCTGCTGAACTTGTCAGTGTGGACTGTCATCTAATGTTTGTTAGTTAGCTAAAGGGAGAGATTCAGTTCACAGATCAAGACTCCAATTTAGCTATCTGCTCTGAATTTCAAAATCACATAGCTGCTCAAGGCAGGCACAACACTAAATTCAGAGCACTTTGCCCAGGGTTTGTCCAGTCAGATCTTGAAAACCACCAAGAGCTTAGAACCCCAAACCTCCCTGGGTAACTGGTTACAAATGCATATTTTCATTGTGAAAAGGCTTTCCTTATATGTCACCAGACCCTTCCCTTATTAAGGCCACCTTCTCTCATTCTTCTGGCATGACTTAAGTAAAAGCCTGGCTCGGACCTCTTGCCAGCACCCTCCTAGGCACTGCAGGGGCACTGTCAGTGCCTCTGAAGCTGTCTCTCCTCCAGGCTGAACAAGCAACACTGAGTATTGTGGAAAATGTCGTATTCAAGGAGTCAGTGATCTTGAACAGGACATGCCTGTTCTACTGAGCCTTGTACTTAAAGCCTGTGCTGACAGTGGTGAATATTTTGAATGAGATGACATCCCAGCCTGTCAGGAGAAAATACATGTGATTGTTTGCCACACAAAAGAAAAGACTTCACCTTGTGGGAAGAAGGAGGCACTCTCCACATATGGCATCTGTGCAGGGGAAGATCCGTGTAATGTCTGTCTGATGCTACACAAAAATGGAGTTCCCAGCATTGGAAGGGACCTAAGATTTCCTCACTATTCATATTTCTGGAGTTTACCCTACCATAAGAAAACAGCTATTTTACCTCCCTCTTTATTGTTGCACCCCCTGGTGCAGAGCATAAGCCCAGCTCACTCAGCCTCCATCACTAGGCTACATCCTCCAGCCCTCCGATCACCTTCATGGTGCTATGTTGAGCTCACTCATGCTCATCAACACCTTTCCTTACAGTGGCTCCAGGAGCAGAGGACATATTTCATGTGTGGTGAGTGAGGAGTGCTGAGTTGGTGGGGAATAAACATTTCTCCTGACCTATGAATTCCATGTGACTTTTGTGTGTGTCAAGTTCCATCACAATCTTTGTCTTCCAAAAACTGCATGAATTGCAGTGCATTGCAGATTTTTTTTTTTTTTTTTTGCCAAGCCAGGTGAGGAATATATGCTGAAATAGAAATATATGCATTGTAGGGTTAAATGCCTTTGACCAGTTTTTAAAACCCAGAAACTGTTTAATTTTTGAGAAATATTACTTATTAAATACAACTTGTGAAGGAATAGGTTTGCAGTCTTTTACTTTGGAATGGATAAGCAAGTTCTAAAACGTTTTTATTTAAGAAAAAATCAAGTGGAAAATACTACTGTCTGCTTTTGATGTAAGAAACCCAGGTCTGCCTCTTTTCTCAGTGTGATTCTGTAGATGTGAAGAGCTAGTAGATTATTGTTACTGCACTTGTCAAGTCATGAAAACCAACTAATTAAGAAAAACAATTTTTTGCATGATTCGCTACGTCTTTAGAGGATTTTAGAGAAATCAAGAATTTCTTCCTTAGCACCGATGTGATTCTATTTATTTTCAAACAATAAAACATAAAAACAGCTTCCATAGGCCTTACAGGGAGGAAAGGACTAGAACGTGCAGTAAAAGATTCAGTTACCAAGAAGATGGTAGAAACATTTACTTCTTAATCTTTTTTTACATAAAATACTTACTTAGTAATATATTCCAGGGTAGATAAAAGAAGTCAACATAGCATTTCATTGAAATTGCCCTACTGATAGAGACTATGTTTGAGGAGATAGATTAAGTAATGTAAATACATATCAGTAGCATGAAATGTTATGAGAACTGCTTCTGGAAGTAGTGCAATGGATAGCAAATGGATTCTTTTCTACAGAAGATTAGTCAAAGTTACACATGAATACTGTTCATTATTTAGCCTGTAGCACAGATGCATTTACAGCAAGGTAGGTCCATATTTTTCACTAATGTAATATTGCTTATTTCCAGAACATGATGGATGAACTACTTTGGTGTAAGTCTCTTTTACTGGACTAAAATTATGTACACCTTAATGATGCTGTACAATCTCCTACAGTTCTGGATTCTTAAAAAAAACCCCACCATTAATACATTAGTTATATTAATATCCACGGTTCTTTGGACCAGGTTAACAGTGTCCTTCAACTTTATATAGTTAAAAAGTTACATCTAAAGGCAATGTGCCAAAAGAAGACAGAGACAAATACATTATAGACACTACTACAGACAGCATACAATGAATCATATAAAGTAGGCAGCTACCAATACCATTGTCACCACACAAAGAGACGTAAAATGACGAATAGCATCAATAACTTTATTCCTCAGAAAGAGTTAAGCTTTGAATTGGACAAAACCACTTCTGGGCAGGAAAGAGAGCTCTTAGCAAAGCCAAAAGAATATTAGAAAATGTCAGGACAACCCAAAACCTCATCCATTTCCAGTCAAGATGAACTAAAAACCGCCCTTAACTTTCCAAATTAGCATTATAATGAACACAGGACAACATGTTGTCCTGCTATCCCAGTTTATACACCAAAAGGGAACTGTGCACATCTGTGTCTGGTGTACATGTGTTACGTGTTTGTAAATGCTAATCTCCTGCACACACATCACTTGGAAGTCTTTCACTTTATAAGAAACTATGTTCATTTCTCAAATGAGTAAATGAACTGTGTATTTAATGGAAGAGGATATTACTTTAGTAAAATTAAAGGCTACATCAAAACAAATGCAGGTCTATACAGCCTGAGAATGTAGGACTCCAACACATCAAACAACAAACAATATTTACTGTTAGGCAATATTTTGGAACAAGACCTTCCTAAATTGAGTGTATCCTCCAGTAGGAATTAGCCACAGGCATTAAAGACAGAGGGAAAAAAATGTGCATGGGCCCCCTGTGACTTGTAACTAGGCACGTCCCAGATACTCACCACAAAACAGTACCACTAACTACGTAGAGTACTACGTGCCTCTTTTTAATCCCTAGAGAGATTATGTCTGAAATAATAACTTTTTAACCTGTTTCAGTTAGAACTTTATTATTCACTATTGCCAACCTCATTCTTTAGGTAAATATCTGATTTTACAGCAGCTACTGACAGCAGTGAGTGAGGGTACTTCTGGGTCCAAAGCTTGGAACCAGTTTGCTTAATTCATGTACTTATTATGGTGCTAGAATTATCTTCCACAATTTGTGAGCCATTCTCTAAGTAATGCTTCTTTCCTATTGCTGCTGTAAAATTTCACGCAATGTCAATAACGTGTTTACTCGTAGAGTACAGAGCATTTACTCACTCTTGTATAACTTCCATCAGGCTATTTTAAGACAGAAATAAATCATTATAAATCAGTTACACAGGCTTCTGCCAAAAACTGTCTTTTTCATTTGCAGTATTCCAGACAGTCTGGGTTCTCTATTATGAAGCTAAATGGCCTGATAGCTCACCTGCCACCAGGGTCTTGGAAAACAACTGACAGATAAGGAGCTTCAACAAGGCTGGTCAGAGGGAAGAAAAATTGTGAAATAATGTGCAACTTTAGGAGAAGGAACTATGATAAACTGGTTTTGATGAAGAATTACAAAGCACTTTTTCTACAGATGAGAAATTATAAACAGAGCTTTTTAATAAAGACAAACATGCTAAGATGATACCTAGCACAATACTTAGAGGTCCAGAGCAAAGATCAGCCATATGTCAATAACTGAATTAAAAGAAAATGTAAATAAAAATGACAGTCAGTTTCTCCAGCAATACTGAGTAAGCAGTTGCAAACACTGTGGATGATGAATTAACTGCAGCAGATTGTGCATTTTGATCTCCTTCCATTTACACCAAAAACCTCAGGTGACACTTTCTACAATCATACACTTAACCAGATGCTGCAGTAACAAAATTCACATCTATCATTCCTTGAGTGCTGAAAGGTAACAGAATGACTCTTATGATAATCACAGGGGGCTGAAAAGGAATTTATAATATGACCTCTAGCATGAGTCTAAATTTTAAATTCTAAGTAATCAACTACATTATTCATATCTAGTATATAATTATTTGATTGGTACATTCTTGTTCTGGCAGAGAGAGTTCTAGAATGCACAAAAGGGCAGAGACCATCAGCTATGAGCAGTGGAGGCACAGGAAATCAAGGACAGGCGTGTAAGGGACTTCAGGTCCTGAGCAGGATCACTGATTTAGGAATCCAAGCACCTTTATGTTGTGTGGGAAGCACAAAACTGCTTGGATTTAGCCAAGCAGGAAGATGAACAGATAAGGACATAGCTAAATTCCAGATCCTAATGGTAATCTAGAGCCTTAACTCTTCACAAGACCCAGGTACCTTTATGCATTCAAAATGCAGAGTCTCTAACACATGCCTTACAAGCACTCCTTCCAGAAACAGGCTGAAAATTGTCTAGTGCTTTCAAATGGGGTGAGGAAATGGAGTTCCTGGGTGAGGAGAGGAGGAACAGCCGGAACAGGAAGGAAGAGGAACAGGAACAAGGCCATTGACAATATCTAGGAAAGGATTATTTTCCATAGAGTATTTACCGAGGTGGTGCAAGAAAATGGGATCAGTGCTATTTTCAGCCTGAGAAGTTTGAATATGCATTTCTGATTTCTTAAGAGAATTTTCTGTCCACCAACTTATTGGCAAGGCAGAACAGAAAATGCCTTCTCCTCTTATTGAAACTAGGTGACTATGAACATAAGAATTCATGTAACCAAGAAGTAGCCCTGGAAAAAAAGGACCATGTACTCTTGTGCATAAAACACTCCTATGAGAAGGGGAGTGCCACAGTCTGATATCTGCTTATATATATACATTTTATACCTAAAGTTATTGTGTAATGAGAATAATCTGAGAAACCAAACCCAGAAGCTATGGACATCTTTGTGGCTGACTTTCTAACTGTGAAGCAGGCAAGTCATACTTACTTTTGCACATATCCTTCAATTCCAGTCCATTTACCTTTCTCATTTGGAAAACTCCACCATGGAAAACACCATGGGATTAACTTGGGTCTTTTCTGATTTCAGTCCGTAAAGCTGCCAGCATTGGAAATAGACAGCCTGGCTTTCTATCTCTGCAGTCACAGTACAAGCACTGAGAAAAAAAGATGAGGTGGGATTTGGTGAGATTTGTTATGGTTCTAGTACTGTGTATGCACATCTCGATTGGCTAGAAAAACTGACATTTTAGAGTGAGATTCAGAATCTCAGGGATTCTGACCCTTCTTTCTTGGAGGATGTATCTGGGAGAGGAAGGGGATAACAACCCAAAATATTCACAGGCTTCTAGGTGAACTGATTCCATAATATTTGGCACACTAATTTATAATATTCTATGAAGAGAGTCGCCCCCTTAGCAAACATGTTACTTCCACATTATTGTCTAAGACTCAATGACAATAAGGAGCAAAGGAGCCAAATTACATCGGGTAACTGATGCAAGGCAGGCAAAGATACTAAGCAGCTGCAATGTAAGTCTTACATCATCTGCTCTTTGGATTTACAGAAGACAATTTCACAATAATGTGACTACCTGGCAAGGACAGGGGTTTTTTGAAAGTTTCTCTTTTAATTGAGTTGCTTCACCCTTTCTAAGGCTTCTAGAATTTTTAGGTCTTTGACAAGAGCAAAATATTGAAGGTAAGTAACAGATAAAAAAGCAACAAGAAAATAATGTAGAGAAGTTCCACTTGATTATTTTCAGCATTTGTACCAAAAAACACATCCAAATGAAAGGTTGCAGAAAGTATCCACGCTGTCATAAGCATATGTTTAATCGTCTTAGTTTTTACTACTTCGAGAGTTTTCAGTGAATATTCATTCAAGTTGGAAATTAATTATTCAGTATTCTAGCCCTGAAAACAAGGAAATGTTTTCCCATTTTTGTCTGCCATCTAGTGTTAAGAGGCAGAATACTAGTGTTTGCAAAGCCTAAAATATTTGCTAGCACTACACAGCTTCTGTCCATGTTCTATTATGCTGGTGAAAATAGAAAACAGTGTTTTCCCTAAAGCTTGACTGAAAAAGTTAGATTTAAGCAATTACCTCAGTCACCATTATTAGCAGAGTACTCCTCTACCAATATACGTCACAGTGCTTTGAAATGATTGGGTTTTAAAAAAAAAAAACATTTGAGTCTCTAGGTGATAGTTCTTTTTTTTCAGAATACCATCCATAATCAATATGGCAAATAAAAATAAACTAATGCTACATATAAAAATCCTATTCATATAATAGCTTTTATCTAACATACAGTGAGAGTATGTGCACAACCATTTTCTCAAAATAAAAACTTCCATATTTCATATATCAAGAGTGAGAATCCTAGACTGACAAATTTTGGAACCATTATTTCTGGTAAATCTCCAATTTTTATCAAACTGCCTCATTATGACTTTCTTTCAAAGAAGCAGTCCAAGGCAATCATACAAATATGAATGTTAGAAGTAATTAATGGCATTGAAAAGTATAGCATGCATATAAATGAATACAGTTAACTCACCTGAATTACTGACACCACAATACTTTGGCTACAACATGACAAAAATCACATACACCAAAGAACTCTCTTTAAAACAGGAAGATTCACCACAACAGATGTGTAACTTGACCTACAAGTTTTCATCCTAACCACAAAAACGTGTGTTAACAGGTATAATGAGAAAATGTTTGGAAAGCCTTTGATTTTTTGAATTTAGTAACAGAGATAGAATGCATTAAAATCAAACTATTTTCAGTGTTGTCCTAAACTGAAAACAACCATGTTTCAAGGGACCACTCTGAATGAGCTTGAGTGCTGGGTATGCAATCTAATAGAGATCAACAAAATCCCATCAATAATAACAACAGATTTCTTTCTTGATACTTGCCATGGAAAGTACTGAAATGGAAGTATTTTTCAAATAGCTAATGTACATCCTGTTAAGATTTAAATAGATCTCAAAAATATTTAAATGAGATGATATCTGTATTATGTGAAAATAATAGTTGGTCACTATCTGAATAACATAGGTCAATTAATCTCTCTTATCTAAAAAGCAGGTATTTAGTCAAACAGAATGAACTCATCTTTGACTACTAAGAGAGCTTATAAAATTAGTCTTTTAAAGAAATTTGAGATAATTTCTTCTTAATGTCATGACCACAATAAAGAGAATACTAAATTGGCAAAATGTTTGAGAAGGTGCAGAATTTGTGCCTGGGAATACATAAATTTATCTTTTCCTATCCAGTGTTTTTCAGTTCTTTTGTACTGTTTCATGGTTGTTTTGAGAAGCTGATGAATCATGCAGATCTGAACATGTCAGATCAGACAGGTCTGCTCATCCTTGTGATGTGGCAAGAACACATAAGTCTATGATTGGACCAGAAATGTGAAATCCTTGAATCTTTTCCTTAGCAAAGGTATGAATCAACACACCATTGTACGTATCCCGGTGGTGAGAGGAATGTCTGAGCGGGCACAGGAGAAAATTCTACAATGAGATTATGGGATAAAATGTGACTGTTTAGGAAGGGACCATGTGCACCTAAAAGGGATCATTTGCCTCTTACCTCCAAGACCTTATTTGCCAGTCAAAGAGAGGCAGGATGTGCCCTGGCAGGATGAAGCTTATAATGTCCCAACTTCCTTCTTACTGAAGTAGTAGGTCTTGTTTTGCCTTAGCTTTTGTTGTTGTAAGAAAGTAAGCTACCCTGCTTAAAGCCAGCTCAGACTGTGGCTTCAGCTGGGCCACTGTTTCTTAAGTCATCTGATGGGATCCAACTCGCTTCAGCATATTGGCAAACATACTAGAGCTCAGGGGCTTACAGAAGAGCAAACACATCTAGAGAAGCTGCTTAAGCTAACACATTCTAAAACTATCTGTACTGTGCTGCTCTCAGGACTCAGGCTTTTACATGAAGTAACTCATACATCAACAAGCAGTGAAACTTCCCTGCTTAGCTACATTTGGGACTTAGGGCAGATTCCACTACTGTTTGAAATATTTGGTTTAAAAATTAGCTCAAGCATATATAATTAAATCTTGTGATAAATTAAAGAATAGTAGATAAGTCTTGAAAACATGAGTATACCACCACTAGGTAATACAACTGGATGTGTAGTAATCTACAAACAAGGCAGGCAGACCATACCTGAAGAACAGGACAGAAAGCAGGAACTCTGGAAACATTTAGTAGGGAACAGATGAGCACCTGGGTATGAACTGCCACTGTACTGTGCAAAAGGATCCTAATAATACATGCTTCATGAGTTATGTGTGGCCACTGAGTACCTCACCAAGGAAGCAACATGCCTTGACTTTCATTGCATTGGGTTAATGTGACAAGGTTTTGGTGGGGAAGAGTGGGGACTGGGACTACAGGGGTGGCTTCTTAAAAAAAGAAAAAAAAAATCAGAAGATGCCCCTGTGTTGGAAGGTGTCAATTCCAGCAGACTCCAAAATGAACCTGCCACTGACCAAAGCTGAGCCCATGAACAATGGTAGTAGTGCCCCTGTGATATCATATTAAGAAAGGGTATAAGCTTCTGTGCAGCAGCTGGGAGAGAAGGGTGAGAATATGTTAGAGGAACAACTTTGAATACATTCAGGTCAGTGAAGAAGGAGGGGGAGGAGGTGCCCCAGGTGTTAGAGCAGAGATTCCCTGCAGGTCCTGGCAGACCCCATGCCAGAGCAGCCAAGTGCCTGAAGAAGACTATGACTCCATGGGAAACCTGCACTGAAGCAGCCTCTTAGCAGGATCTGTGGCCCCATGGAGAGAGGAGTCCACGCAGGAGCAGGTTTCCTGCCAGGACCTGTGCCCCTGCAGGAGACCCAGACAGGAGCAGTCTGTTCCTGAAGGACTGACTCTGTGGAAGGGACCCTCACTGGAGTAGTTTGTGAAAACTGCAGCCTATAGGAAGGACTAACACTGGAGAAGTTTGTGGAAAACTGTCTCCTGTGGGAGGGACCCCATGCTGGAGCAGAAGAATACTTGAGAAGTCCTCCCACTGAGGAAGAAGGAGCGGCAGAGACAGTATGTGTTGAACTGACTGCAGGTCCCATCCTTTGCCCCCTCACTCAGCTGTGTGGGGAGCAGGGAGAGAATTTGGGAGTGAAGTTGAGCCTGGAAAGAAGGGAGGGGTGGGAGGAAAGTTTTAAGACTTGATTTTATTTCTCATTACCTCACTCCGATTTGATTGGTAATAACTCAACTAATTTCCCCAAGCTGGAGAAACTTTCCCCAAGTTCTGCCCATAATGGTAAATGGTGAGTGATCCCTCTCTGTCCTTATCTCAATTCACAAGCCCTTTGTTCTATTTTTTCTCCCTGACCAGTTGAGGGAGTGACAGAGTGACGTTGGTGGGCATCTCACATCTCGACAGGGATGTCCTGCTCTGGGAGATGTGGATAATTTAACCTGTTCGATCTATAAAAAATACATAATAAAAATTACACTATGTAAGGAATATAAATTTTCCTTTGGGGAATAAAATGCAAGGTAAGAAAATTAATTTTATTTCTTTATTTGTGAGGAAGAACAGAAGCGGACAACTGGGATCTGAAACTGTAAATGTGACACAACCCTCCTAAACTTCATGGTAAGACCTCCACTGTTTCAGCTGAGCACACAGTGCATCCATCCTCTCTTGCCATTGTCATCTGAATTTTTGGGAACTTCATTAAAACTGTGTTTCAGGCAGGCCACACAGGCAGGAGTCTCTGAAGCCTGGCTGGGGAAGACCAAGGTGCCCACTAACCCTGTCCAAACCATGAAAAACATGTCTGTCATTGTTCCCTAAGCATTAAGCAGGAGATGGTGGGGAGCATATTCCCAAGACACCTGCACTGAGGAGCTACGGAGGCTTGGTAGGTGCCCTTCTCCTTTTCCCAGCCTCTTTCTCCCAGTGACTCCACAGGGTGTGGCACCAAGAGCCCAGTGCTGCCAGCAGCGTGGGGCACAACCTGCTCCGCTGTGCCCGACCTGAAAGCCAGCCATGTCCTGGGCTGCACCGAAAGCAGAGTGGGCAGCAGCACGAATGGAGGGGATTCTGCCTTCTACTCTGCTCTGGTGAGAGCCCAGCTGCAGTGCTGCATCCAGCTCTGGGGACCTCAACGTAAGAAGGCCATGGACCTCTAGGAGCAAGCCCAGCTGGTAAGGGAACCGGAGCGCCTCCCCTACAAAGACAGGCTGAGAAAGCGAGGGCTGCTCAGCATGGAGGTGGTGTGGGGACCTCAAAGCACCTTCCAGTAGCTGAAAGGGACCGACATACGAGCCAGACAGGACAGAAACTATAGTGACAGAACAGTGAGTAATGGGCACAAATTGCAAGACGGGAAATTTAGGTTGGATATCAAGAAGAAATTCTTTACTGTGAGGGTGGTAAGGCACCAAAACAGGTTGCCCAGGATGTGGATGCCTTGACCATGGCAATGCTCAAAGCCAGGCTGGATGGGGCTTTGAGCAGCCTGATCTAGTCTGGTGGGCAGGAAATTAGGACCGGGTAATCTTCTCCATCGGTTCCAACCCCTCCGCCCTCAGCGGCTCTGTGACCGCTCCCCGGGCGGAGGAGGTGCCGCCCCGCCTTGCCGCGTGCCGCGCCGCACGTCTCCGCCCGACCCGGCTCGCGCGCGCATGCGCAGCAGCCCCGCCCGGGCCCGGCCCGGGTCTCGCGCTGCCCGTCCGCATCCCGCGAGCCGTGTCGCGCCAGCCCCCATCAGCTCCACCTCCGCCCCGCCCTCCCCGTGGCGGCTCGTGGGGCGCTGGCGCGCGCCCCAGCTGTTTCCGGCGCGCAGGGCAGGCGCAGGCGCAGTGGGGTGAAGCGCGCCGCCGGTGTTGTCGTGCCGGGCCCCGCCGCCTCCAGCCCGCTCCGCCGGGGCGGCACCGGTCGTGAGGGCGCGGCCCCTGCCTGGCGCTCGGCGGCGGCCTGGGGAGAGGGGGGAGGCGGGAGCCACTGTCCAGCAGGTACCGCCGCCAGGACGGGCTGCGTCGCCACCAGGTCGAGCCGCAACTCCACCGGGTCGTGGGGCAGTTGAGGACGGGGGGAAATACGATGAGCGCGTGCCAGGCACGCGGAGCTCGCTCGCGTAACGGGAGGTGGGCCGGGGACAGCGGGGCCCGGACTCGGTGCTTGTTTATGCTGCCGCTCTCGGCAGCGTTTCTGGGAAATGGCGCAAGGCAGGAACAGCGCCCGCGCCTGCCCCCGGGACAGGAGGCGCCCCCCATGCCTATATAGCCGTAGGGCCCGCGGCCCGGCTGTCACCCGGCGGGACAGGCACAGCGTAGGCAGAGGAGACTGTAAGTAACGATGGCACTGCCGGCGGTGGTGTCACCTCTGCTGTCACTGTGGAGTCGGCCTGCGCAGGAGTTGGCTTGAATGCCTGCCTGGCAGCTCTTCTCGGCATTTGTCACAGGCGCTGGAGAAGCCTGGGCTTGCTTTTTCGGCAAATAATAGATTTGTGCCTGCGGTATCAGCACAACTCTGGTGTGCTGTGTAAAACGCTGCTCCACCAGTTGCATCTTTTTTTGCAGAGTAAGGGTTATGCACTACCCTTGGTTCTTGGGATGGGCACATTTTGTTGAACTTTGCTCAAAGTATTGGTTTCTCTTCTCCCCTGTGAGGAATTCTCCCAAAGGCTGATAGTGTAATGGAATTTGAAACGTTGTGTCTGCACAAGATAATTTGCTGAAGAGACAGCAATCACTTTTCTATGTGTCACTAAGTGCTTTCGAGAGGTGTCACATATTGCTCAAGATGAGTTTAAACAGGCCTTTGGGGAGTAGCATGTTGAAATGTTGGGATGAGCTACCAAATATCCTGAACAGTAGATATTCCCATGAGATGATTTGATTTGATTTAAATGTTTATCTGTCTTTACCAAAAGGATACATAAGCTTCATCTGTTTTCAACAACAGATTTTAGTTTGTTTCTGGTTTGGGATTTCCATTGTTGCATTTTGTTTTGTGTTTTCTTTTTCAGACAACACTGCATTACAGGATTTATTTATTGACATATATTTTTTTGAATGAAGTAGAAAGCAACATAGAAAACGTGCAATTATTTATAAGTAATGACAGTTCATTTATCCTTGGACGCATATTTATTCTTTTTGGGTAACCCAAAAAATCTTTGGTGGAAGCAGAAAAACAAATACCTGTGTTTCTGTAGACCTAAAGCCTGCTGGAGGATAAATCATGCTGCACACGTGAGAGGTTTTCATACCAGTGAGCCTTGGTGTAAGTGGACCAGAAGCAGAACATTTTGGTATAACAAGTACATTTATAGCCATGAATTTTTATACTACAGAGTTTCCAAACTTTTAGCTTCTTCTTCTAAAGGACTTACAAGGGTGAGCATTCGCATGTCACGAATTAAGAATACTATAGAATCTGTTTCAAAGGCAGTGTCTGGCACTCACAGTGAACTGGTGTCACGGATAGCTCGATTAAAGTCCCACTCAGGTACTTTGGGTAAAGCAGATAAAAGTAGTGCAGATGCAAATAACATCAGCACAAATCTAGAAGATGATAAACAACTTACAGATGTCAAAACTCAGGACGATTGCAACAGAGACCCAGCTGCAAAGAAATCCACTTGTGCAAGTGAAAACTTGGAGTCTGTGTTAGTAAGTTCAAGTGGCACTTGTCAAGATACTCCAGAAGTTCCAGCACCCTCTAAAAACCACCTTTTTCATATTAGCTACTTTTCTACAAATTTTGGAGAGACTTACAACTTCGTAGCTGATCACATCAACTCATACTTCGATAATTCTGTTATGGAACAAGGGAGAAAAAAGAATGCTTTATTACAGGACTCTGAAAGTGAAGCGAGGAATAAGCTTGATTCATCAGCAAATACTGTAACAAGCGAAGAAAAGAGAGTAGATTCAGCAGGTACTTCAGCTCCTGAAGCAGAGACCTTGGGTACTGAAAAGACAAATACTGCTCTCCCAGTTTCCACTAAAAAAAGTATTGCAAACTTTCTTTCGTATCCCAGTAACAGCGTACAAGCTTTTGTAGACAGCTATATTGGTGGGTTGGTTCCAAAGTTAAGATCCGATACAAAAGTTGTTTCACCAGAAAAGAGTAAACAGCAACAACAAGAAGTGCCTGAGAAGAGTGATGAGGACAAAGCAAAAGAGGTCAGGACTGCGGAAGAGAGGGAAAAGCACCTGTCTCTTCAGAGAGAAAAGGTAAGTCTTTGTTTAGTGTTAATTTGTGTATTATTTCTATGTATATTTTATACATGTGTATATATATGCTACACTATATATATACACATAGCATAGTAAGCATAGATGCACATACACATTTACTTACATAAATAAGTATATACCTGTGTATATACTTACATATGTATGTATACATACTTGTACTTCCATATAAGTATATGTGGGGTGTTCCTGCCCACAGCAGGGAGGTTGGAACTAGGTGATCTTTAAGGCCTCTTCCAACCCAAGCTGTTCTGTGATTCGTTCTGTGTACTTTGATAAATAAGTATATATGTTAAACTATATATATATTTTATATAAGTATATAGATTTTATATGCATGCTATGTGTGAACTTACATATATGTACTTAAAAGTAGGTATAGATATATCTGTGTATAAGTATTAAATGTTTTATGTAAGTACAGATATATTTATGTCAGTTTATGTATAAAGAGTGTGTGTATATATAAACACACACATCTCTCTCTCTGTGTGCTGTAGGTACATATATTTAGTTCATATATGCATAGAGTCCATAATTACAGACAGATCTAGTTGTGCTACTTTTTTGTAGTTATAGTAATTTTACAGTTCATGGTTTGTTAGACATGTTTATTTGGTATTCTTGCTGTAAACTTTATTTAGTTTTCTACTAAATAAAGAATCAAAATGTTTTTGTTGACAATTTAAGCAGTGCTTACTTGGAACCTGTAGGAGATCTCTGGTATGGCATACTGTTCATTGCTTCTGAGAAATCTTAAAATAACACATTGAAATTAGTCTTGACAAATTTTACACACTTCTTAGAGTAGTTTTATGTTGTCTATTTGTCTTCTTTAGATCATTGCAAGAGTGAGTATTGATAACAGGACTCGAGCTTTAGTTCAAGCCATACGGAGATCCTCTGATCAAAGAGTCTGCATCAACAGGGTTGAAGAACTGACCTATCATCTTCTAGAATTTCCAGAGAGCAGAGGAGTTGCAATTAAGGTGCAAATAGTTTTTATGCTTAGATAAGAAACAATCTGACAAATGATTGATATAGACTAACATAAAACCTCTTTCTGTGCTTTTGTGAACTAGTCATATTTCCTATTTGCAAAGATTACAGTTTGAGTATCTCTTTTTATAAGTTTTTAGCTGGTTCAAGCAGAATTATCTGCAAATTACTGGAAGTTTAGCTAAAGGCTCTTAACATGGCAATGTTTAATTTAGAAGCCTACAGCATGGTCATGTGGATAGGTAGTATAGCTTTTTCCAGTGGTAGATAAAGGTCGTACACTGTGTCCTCTGTGGCAGTTGACCAGATGGGAATGTGCTGTACAGTTGATCTGTAAATGCACAGTACTTTCTATGCTTGTTTACATGCTTTCCTTCCAAGAGAGATGGCAAGAGAACCATCAAATAAGTACATGTAATCTAGTCCTACTTGTTTCCTTCCCTGCATTGAGACAGCAGGAGGTGTGTGGTAGACTATTCTAGAAGTACTAGCTAATCACAGCATTTGTCAACCTTGTGCCTTTTTTCATGATATGTAACAAACCTGTGACACAGATTGTAGAATTTCTGGAAAAGTAGCCTTTGGGAATGGAGTGCAGGCAAGATGAATTTATCTGGGCAGGGTACAGGTCAGGCATTCACATAAATATGTGTGAATTACTTTATTATGAAAGAGTGTATCCACTACTCCTATTTTTATTGTAATGCTGTATATCTTTGTGATAATGTACATTTTAAAAATACTCTGTGTGAGAAAGCATTTTATATTTTGTTTTGATATTAGAGTACTTAAAAGGCATTTCTTGTTTTGAAGCAGTGTGGTACTTATTAAACAAATCTGAGTTTGCTTTGTACTCGAGTCTACCCTTGGCTGAGGTGATACTAAATCAATAAAACTAAACTGATAAATGCAGCTTTCCTAGCTATTCAAAATATTTCCATATCATCTTAATTATTTTATTCTGATAGATAGTTACTGTAGCAATGAGGTGTGTACAGCATAATATTGACATCCTTTCTTTACCTTGTTAGAGATGGACATGGGTAAATACAGATTTGAAGACGTTTTCTTCCAAGTTTAACTAGTATATTACTTCTATACTTTAATGCCACAGTAGTAAATTTAAGAATGGATTCTTCTGGTTTAAATGGTTTAAACATTCATTCTGGTTAGAATGAAATATCCTTGTATTTATCAACAGGAAAAAATAATCCCATGCCTCTTGCGACTGAGACAGGCTAATGATGAAAGTCTTCAGGCTGCTGTTAGAGAAATTTTAGCTCTGATTGGATATACAGACCCTGTGAAAGGCTGGGGAGTCCGAGTCCTCACTATTGATGGAGGAGGAACGAGGTAAAACTTCTGGGGTTTTACATACTTCTAACCTTTTTAATACTGTAACTAGAGGTAAAATTTCAGTCTCTCTTTGGTAGATAAATGCCCAAAGAGTCAATTTATGAGTTACATTTCTGTTACATTTGATTGTCTAAGGGATGGGTATTGATTTTTTATGCATTTCTGCTTGAATGGTGTTTGTTTTGGTGCTCGTTTTGGTATACACAGTTATCTTGCTCTATCCCAACAGATTTCACGCTGCACCATGCCAGATACTGTTTTGCGCTAGAGAAGCACAAATCTGATGGTCTCTAATGCATCTCTCCCATTATTTCAGATACATTGAACTGAAGCCAAGCAAACCCCACACTGGAAAATACTATGCCCCAGGGGGCATTATATAGCCTTGTTAAGACCAAAATTTAAGTGCTTTGTAGTTGGGATGCAGCTAAAATCTATCCTTAGTCTACATCGACAGAAGTTAGTCACCCCTCAAGCCTTTGCTATAAAACAATATGGCTGTAGCTGTTGAATACAATTTTTGGTATGCCTGAGTATGTTGTTCATACTTTGTATTCATCATTCTATTTCAACTGTGTTCTGCTGCTCTTCTAGTTCCTGAAATATTCAGGATTCTTACTGTTGCAATTATTCAATTATAATTAGTTATAATGAAGCAAAGGTGATTGAAAAATTATTAGAACTATGTAAGATAAGACTACCATTGTATTTGAAGGGGAATTTTGTATTTCAGGGGTTTAGTTGCACTTCAGACTCTACGGAAACTAGAAGAATTAACTGGAAAGCCGGTTCATCAACTTTTTGACTACATCTGTGGCGTAAGCACAGGTAATTATTAATTCACAAGTTGTAGTTTTGCTATCAATATAATAAAAGAACATCTGAGAATAGATACTGATTTTGCACTTTCTTACTTAGAGTGTAAGCTGGGAAAGTACAGTTGTGATTTCTAGAATCTTTCTTTTTGCTTCTGAATAAGAACTTTGGGCAGTTCATGATGAACTTTTGGCTTCAAACTGATTTGTCATTTTTTCAATTTATGTGAAATCTTCAATTTGCACACAGAAACTGTTATCATCATATTTATGGAGCCTTATAGACTACTAACGTAATATCCCTCAGGAATTGATACTGGGTCTGTTCTATTTCCTTAATTAAGTTAACAGCAATGTTTCATCTTTCTTAATTATCTGCCAGAAGGACAGAATGTGCCTGTAGCAAGATCTTGAATGATGTAAATTAGAGGAAGTGGTCAGTGCTGTGGTGCCCTCTGTTCATACTGGTCTGTACAGGCTGGAGAAATGGCTTGGCAGGTTCAGTAAAGCCCAATACAAAGCCCTCCATCTGAGATGGGCTGATGGCCCAGAAACCAGCTTTGCAGAAAAGAACCTGATCTTGTTTGGAACAAGTTGGATGTGAAATATCACTGTACTCTAGAGCAAAAAACACTCCACCACATTGGCTTGCATGGACAAAAACATACCCAACAATTTGAGGGTCTTAGGCCAAAAATGCCTTGTTATGGGCTCCTCTATAAACCCTTAATCTTTTGAGTATGTTTTTGTATGTAATGGGTGAGTCTGGCAAAGAGCCAAGTAGATGATCAGGGGCTGGAGCTCATGACGTATAAAGGAGAATGCAAAACCTTTTTTTATTTGGGTTTATTTGGCATTAAGAAGAGAAGGCTAAGTGTTGGCCTTTATCCTGGTTCAGCTAATAGGAAAATAAAGAGAAGGTGGATCTAGAATAATTTTGAAGCTGCACAGTGATAGGAGAAAAGCCAACAGACAAGTTGGAGTATGGGAAGTTATAATTAGGTATGGGATCATGTTTTTCTTGCAGGGATGGTCAGACACTGGAAGAAGTTGCCTGCCCAGGCTGTGTAATCTCCATCTATGGAGATAGTCAAAATTTGGCTGAACAAGTCCTGAGTAACCTGTTCTAATTACATCTGTTGGAGCAGGAGGTTGGACTGGATGATGTCTACAGGTCCCTCCCCGACTTGATTACTTCTATGACTCAGTGATAAGTTACTCCTCCCTAGGAAGCAGGAAAGTCCAAAGCATAAGTTTCTCCTTTAAAGACAGTAATCTCCTTCAGAAATTATGTTAGACCAATAGCAGCACAATTATGTTTTTTAACGTAGGAGGTATGCTATAATTTACTAGCACATTCTTCAAATCTTTTGCTATACTTATATTCTATGCAGTTTTATTCAGAAATTATATTAAACACAGAACAGCGTGATTAGATAAAGAGTGTTTTAAGAGATTTGCTTAATAGACTCAAAATAGTGGAGAATGTTTAGGTGTCCTAGACAAAATTTATTTGTAGGCACAATATAGTTCCCTGCTTTACATTTTCAATAGTCTTCCAAATAAATCCTGCATTAGTTAGTTTAGCAGTAAGTGGTTGTTTCTTTGGAAGATTATTTCCCTGCAAAATACTTCCCCAGTGTCATCTTCAATGATAATAAAGGTGTTTTACCTTGGATAGAGGCCTCGTGTTCTTAATTTACTCCCACTACTGTCACTAGAACTAACTTTGTTTTTAATTCTTCCTCACGTTTTGGGATTTATGACTGCTAGTAAGTACTTAGCATATTCTTTTAAATTTTGTTTACACAATTAAGCTTTTGTCTGCAGTTGTCCAACTTGCAATAAGAAACAAAAAGACATGGCTGGGTGAGGTTGTGCTTATCTCCCAGCACTGCTGCAAGTTCTGTTTGTACTGACAGTACATATGACTGTACATATTCAGTCTTGCAGCTGAATGAATTGTGCTTTACAAGAGTGATGGATTAAATGATAGAAAGGATGCCTCTTGTGCAATGCACTTCTCTCTTCTGCTGCAGTTTTTGCAGTTTTCTTACTGTTGTTCAGCTGTTTTGCCTTTGAAGTTTAGAAATGCCCTTCCTCTGAATTCAGCATCACTTGTCTTTGTAGTCATCTTTCATGTGTTTCTCTTCATTGGGGGTCAGAGGGTGGAAATGGAGGCAGTCACAGAGAAAGATAATTGCAATGATGCTGTAATAGGCCCTGCATACTTTGAATCTGCTCACCAAAAATAGCAAATGTGTGATATTATAGAACTGGTGCTGGAGAGTTGAGAGGAAGAGAATGTGGCAGAAGATTTGCATGACTGGAAAATGGTGTTTCTGTAGGTGCTAGGTGTTAAGTCTGCCTTGAATACAGGCATCTGGGGATTCGGCAATTTAAAAAGTTTATCATGATGAAACTTTGTGTCAAGTAGGCCCAAGCGGCCTCAAGCATGTGTGCTACCTTTTAAGGAACAGACCATCAATCCAGTAATGCTCAGCTATCACAGTGGTGAGCATTGTGAGAGTGAAAAAGGGCTTGGAAGTCATGTTTCCTTTAAAGCCATCTATAACTTCCTGCATGTAGTGTTTTCTGCACATGCATTATATTCTTATACTATTTCAAGAATTGGCACCTTTTAAAATTAATTTTATTCAAGCCTATGGCATTTGTTTACAGATTGAAAAATCATGTGTCTAAATTATTCCTAATGCTTAATTACATGTTCTTACATGTAATTAATCTCACTAGATTTAAAGGCTGTGTCTCCCTTTTGGTTTATTATATCTAAGAGTTATAGTAAAGCATTAATTGTATTTTTCCCACAATCCTTTTAATGGTATTTAGCAGCAATGCTTTTCGAATGCTGTTACTTTGTTCCTATAAGGGTAGGTAATTATTTTTGTCACACTAGATGGCAGCATATATGAAACTAATTAGAAATGGTTGCAACCAAATGCAAAATGTAATCCAAACTACTGAAATCTCCTTCATTTTTACAGAATTTTCCTAGAATATGCCTCTACTTACTTAAGAGTTTGCATGGTAGCAAATAATTCTCCAAATAAATTTTTAATACTACAGCAAGGATTTCTCTTACTCATTATTCTTTCCACATGAAGTAGTGGATTTAATTTTATTTCTGCCATATGCTTGTTGTAATCTACAAAATGAAATAATGTAATTTTTCAAATTCTCGTATTTATGTTTTTGAAGGTAGACTTTTTCTATCTTGTATATGTTGTTTTAAAACATGGTTTGTGATGTCTGAGTAGGAATTTAGTGATATAAATGTCAATTGATCTTGCTGTTTCAAGACAGATATTCTGTTAACCAATGAACTACATTAACTGGTAATCCATTTTTGTAATCTTACTCCAGGATACACTTTACATTGCACACTATTTGTTTTTTTCAGGAGCTATATTAGCTTTTATGTTGGGGTTGTTCCATATCCCCCTGGATGATTGTGAAGAACTGTACCATAAGTTAGGATCAGATGTTTTTAAGCAGAATGTCATTGTTGGAACAGTCAAAATGGGCTGGAACCATGCCTTTTACGACAGTGATATATGGGAAAAAATGCTCAAGTAAGTAAAAGATGATCAGGTGAAGAATAATTAGTGCAATGTCTGAGTGCATTTGGTTTTGTTATTGCTTCACTGGTGTGCAGATTCTTTAAACAACTAGAAAGGATTAACTTATACTCTCATTCTTTTGAAATAGCTGTTTACATATTTACTAAAATGTTGAAAGCTTTTAATGTAATGATTTATGTTTCTGGGGAATAAAGTAAGCTTTATTGCACTGATTTCTGATTATAGTCCTGTATGCTTGCCAGCTCTGCTTGATCTGACTCATTGCAGATTTGCTACAAATTTCACTTGCTACCTGCTGTGCCTTTTTTTCCCAAAGGAGATTGGCGAGACATGAAATAATGTGCTGTAGCAGGGATTTTTAACATTTGGTACTGTATTGGAGGGCTTTGTCCATTGCCACTTTCTTTGAAAGGGAAATGAGCTGTAAGGATTGCAGTGAAAAATTATCTGCAGTGTCGAGAGTTGCCTGTGAAATGTATTCACATGCATTGATGGGTACTCAGGAAAAGCCACTAGAAAGAATTATTATATTACAGGTTTTATTTCTTAGTTTTATTAATCTGTATTTGTACTGGTATCAGTTCAATTGTTTATAATTTTTTGCAAACTAATGTTGTAGTTTCCCAACCAGCATAAGATCCTGCCGCTGAAAGAACTAGAATAATCTTTCCTGAGACAAAATGTAAAATGGTAAAAGATTCCTTCTGATAAGTAATAACAAGTAATAAGTTCCTTTGGGAATGTGATTACTGTGTTTTATGGGATTAAAAGAGTTTTTATGGCATAATAGTGAGAATACCAGTGTGGTCTGAATTTTAAGCATGTTCTTTGATGGAGTGGAGAGAAAAGCTTCTAAGCATTTCTTCTCTGTGCTCTTGCATATTTTCAGAAATAAATACATTTGTCAAATTAGTATCATGAGCTTTTCTTCTCAGATGTCTGAAGGTCTTTTTTTAGAAGTTAGATTTTTCTGTCTTCCCTCATTACCTTCCCCACCGAATTAAAAGAAGTCTTGTGAAAATCACAATAACCTCACATGAAAGTATTTTACATACCTTTAATTAAAATACAATTTTTTTTCTGCAGCTGCATGTAGCATGTGAGGGAGGTAAAGAACTACTCCTTTGCAATAGACAAAAGCGGGCAATTAATATATTTCCCATAGAGTAAATTAAAAATTAAATATGCTGATGAACAAATGACTTCTTGGTGACCTGCAGTGTTGAAGGGAGATGCTATACCTGCAGAGCATTTTGTTGAAGGGATTCCTTGGAGGCTTCCATGTGGTGTGAGGGCCTGGAGCTAAGAAGGAAATTGTAAGGTTATATACCTTTTAAAGCAATATTGAATTTCAGGTGTAACATTGTCATAGCATGGGAAAACTGCTTCATGTTTTGCTTTGAATTTAAAAGCATTACTTGTGCTGTGTGTGTGTTTTTGTAGTTTAAATGGTAACTTGTCAGCCTTGCTTGAAATAGAAACAATCCATTGACAATGTGCAGACATGTAATACGTTTAGTCCTATCACAATTATCAGTGGTGGTATTTTCTGTCAGAAGGTATTCTTGCTGAAAATAATTAAGCTGATGTTTCATCAGGCCAATGTTCCATGCATTCATGGGGTATATTATAAACTGCATTTCAGAAAATGACAACTAATTTTGGTTAACTGACATTTTATTCAGAGTACTTTAGGGAATTGGTTTCATGTGTTCTGCATATGTCTGTTTTAACTCCTCTTACGTATTTCTTGAATTGCAATTTGAGGACTGGTTTTAATAATTTACGTTATGCAGAAGATTTTACTTAAAACGTAGTAGCGTATGTAATGCTATACTGAGTTGCATTTGTAAGAACCTGGATTATAGTTCCAACTTCTCTGTTTTCTTTTGGCTGTTGTTGACATATACAATTTTCTTCTTGCATGCTGTCTTAAGAAACTACTGGAGAAATTTGGTGAGCAGCTAGGGGTTTTCACAAGGTAGCTGAAATCTCATGTTGGGGATTTATAGTGTTGAGAAGCAATCAGTCACTGTACAGAACATAGGATAAAAATTACGTGTTCTCTTTTGGTAGGAAAATGAATAATGCATGTGTTTGGGAATAAAAGTAATAATACTTCAGTATTAGTTTTGCAGAGTGAAATACAAATGAACGCTGGTCTCTAGTGACTAGACGGGGAACACATTCCATACCAGCATATGGTATAAAAGTCTCTCCTGTAGGTTTGGTAAAGATGTCATAGTTTCTTGGTACTACTGTTGTTGTTACAAGAGGGTAAAAGTTACAATTTTGCCTTTTGGATTGAGTGCTCTTTCTCCAGAGTATTTGCATCACTGCTGTAGCCCATTAGAACGTTTCTTCCATCATATGGTTGGCAATATGTTATTCATAACATTATCGAAATAAATGTTGCAACATTAGTGACTCAAAGCAATGAAAGAGCAATGTTTGTGAAAGAGACTTGTTGTTTAAGTAGGTCATGTCTAGAGGACATAGGTCACAGACAGACGCAAACAAAGTAGATAAATGGAAAAATACGATGGCAAAAGGAATTCTGTAAAATAATAACTGATGAGTGGAAAAATGTAAAATGCTTACAGGATTTAAAGTAACTTTAATATCAAAAGTGATTTGGGTGTTGTCATGGACAGTTTAATGAAACATCTGTATGCTTGTGGTCAAACAAGATGAATCAGTGTGTGACAGTTGGGACTGAAAATACCAAAAATACTATAATGCTGTTATATTAATTTACAATACAGTTTCATTTAAAATACTATTTACAGTTCTGATTTCCCCATTTTAGAGAATACTTCTGTTGCAAGCTGGGGAAAAAAGTAGCAAGTGACCTAAAGACAATACACATTATGAGTCTTTATCATTAACAAAAGCAAACAAGTTAAAGTGGTAATTTGCGATAGTAAGGCATCTTCAGAATTACCAGTTTCTTCTTTTCTTTGAAAATGGGTGACTATTCAATAAAATTAAAATTAGAAGACTTTATTTTTTAACACAGTATGTGAATAAATTGTGGAATTACTTCTACTGTGACTTCGTAAAAGAAAATTGAACTGTGAGACAAATATATTTATTTAATGCGCAATTACAGTATTAATACTAGCAACAGAACTAAAATAAATGTGGACGTGATATTAAATTTTTCTCCTCTAGACTAATGTCTGAAGTTGCACAGTAGCCTAAAGGATTTCTTGTACCTACTCTGGAGTACCAGTTTCTGGCCTTCATAAAAAACAGGATGTGATGAAATAGTTATTCAGTTTGATGGTTCCCATAATTAAGCAGAGGATATTGCTTTTGCATTTTTTAATATTTGCATTTGGGGTTTGGGAAAAAATACCTAATACAGACGTTTCAGAAGTAGATGAAAGCAAAGCAAATCAGTAGATGTCTTTGATATCTCACCTCTCTCAGTCTCATTTCTTTTATTCCTACTTCATGGTTCTGCATGCCTTCATCTCCTCCTGTAATCAGTTAGTGAATGAAGTTGTCACTCTTCCCCTTCTGGCTGGTGATTCTGAGACTAGAATCAATGCAAAAATAAAACAAAACAGTGCTACTGGTACAAGAGTTGTGTCAGCAGGAGTTTCCCATCATAGGACTGGAACCTGTCTTCCTTCCTTCTTCCCTGTCAAGGACATGTACGCAGCCATCCTTTAAGCGCAAATACCCACTAGAAGAGCAGCAAATTGTCCTAATTCCACATACAGTCTACTGTCTGCATGGAGGACTTCAGCTGCAGTAGCCTTTAAAGCTTCTTTTATCTTCTGACCTGAACAGGTCAATAAAGGTGTTGTTTTTAACAGTGGAAGCACTACTCGCTCCTGTCATGGGTGCAGGCTGTAGATGGATGATCTTGTAACAGCACGTGGAATATATTTACTTTAAAAGTGTGGCAGTATGGAAAACCATCATTGCAGAATAAGGTGGATGCATCCCCAGTGTTTCGGTGGGCTAAGTTCTAGGGGAGGAAGAAAGCTTGCTGATTTAAAGGAAAGCCTGTTTGGAATCATTATGGGTGACCATACTCTGTAGGAGTATTATACCTGTATTGTTAGCAAATCAAAGTTGAAGTGGATGATGAGGTGAGATTACTGGCTGGTATGGTAATTTGCTCCAGTCTCCTCTACTGTGCAGAAGGGCTGTCTTCTAGTTAGCAGTGGGTATAATGACTCTGATATGATGAGAAATTACTATGCTGACCATTAGTGTGATTTATGAAAATGTATTTATGTGAAAAAATATTACCTCAAAAAGTAATGATAAATGTATATTGGATTACTGTTATGGAAGACTACATGTAGATGTTTTAACTTTCCTCTAAATCATATGGAATGCCATCTTTCTCTCTGTAGCTTTTGTTTCTGTAACTACAGAAGAGTGATTTTTCATTACTGTATAACCACTCAATAAGGATGTTGGTTTTTTGATTCCTAAATGTAGCCAAGTATTTTGTCTAACTATGTAGCTGAGTAATCCTAATGATTTATGGTTAAGTATGTGAACTGTGTAACTTGAATCAAGACCTCTTCAGTCACTCTTCAGACTTATTTCCAACAGACTAGAAGGTTTGAAATGTCGGTCCATTGAAGCGAATTATAGAAATCTGATTATTAAACTGAAATACAAATATTACTTTTTTAAAATGCAAAAGTCTCAGAAGTAAGGATGATAAAAATGCATGTCTTGTTCATGCTAAACTGATGGAGCATTTTCAATTTTTTTACACTTTCTTATAGAGAAAAAATGGGCTCAAATCTTATGATTGAAACTGCAAGAAAGTCCAAATGTCCAAAGGTAAGTACAGTTTTCTAAGGTAAATACTAATTGTATATTTCGCGTGTACTTTTAAGAGTTCTGAATAAATTCTATACCTAGAAGAATATTAGATAGACAGCATGAATGTTGAAGTGCTTTTCAGGCTTCCATATGGAATAGCCTATGCTTTTAAAGGATAAAAAATAATTAGATTCTTAAATTTTGGCAGCAGTTCTCATATTTTTAATACTTCTAGTTGGAATATATTGCAGAGATGTTAAAAAAACTTGTAAACATAGAAATACTGGGTCAACATTTTGGGGGTTGTGCAAAACTTGCTTTTAACACTTAAGAATTCTAGTGTTTGGAGATCCTGTCATGTCAGCTGTAATCTGTTATTTGTCCTCTGTGTTGCAAGGGGACAGGGTTTTTTCTCACTTTGGAGTACCTGATTTTCTCCAGTCACATTCTTGGGCCCCAAGATCTCTTTCCTGCATGATAGAAAAGGCACAGAGTCATAGGAGGGGTATTGCATACACCAGCAGCACAAGAGTGAAAGATGAGAAAGCATGAGTATTTTATTTTTGGTGAAGGATAGGGTGTGAAGAAAGAAGAGAAATATAATAGGATATATTTCAGAACAATCTGTAATTAACAGGTGTTTTGGTGTCATAGCACTATATTCAATGCTTTACTGTTAAATGGAAGATATTCACATTTTTCTAAACATAGAAGCGTGTGCCTTACTGACTGCGTTCCTAGTCCATGTCTAAAACAAGGACATGAAAAGGCTGGTGTGGTATGTTGCTTTCTGAGAGAGAAGCTATCCTATGTTGACTTGAAAGTTATCTTTGAACTGGGATCTTTGGCTTCCTTCCATGTTCTTCAGTAATAAAATGTGAATATAAATAGAGTTGAAACTGGCTGTTCCCAGTAATCACTTTATAGTGCTGTCAATGTGGCAGTCTTTACAGGGCACAGCAAAATCAAAATAAAACATGAAGTTCTGTGCTCTGCTGCTGTTAAATTGATGGCAAGATGGATTTTTCCAGAAGGTGCTGAGCACTTTGCAATTTAGACTCAATCATGGAGTGCACATGGGTATTGCCAAAAATGAAAGCATTCTTTTAATAAGTTTTCTATTAAATTTTCTGAAGTTTGTTTTTGTTTTTTTTGGTTTTTTTTTGTTTTTTTGGTTTTTTTTGTTTTGTTTTGTTTTGTTTTTTTACTGCTTCTGATAGTGCTTAGACCTAAATTCTCCTTTTGAGAAAAACAGGGAACTTTGCCTCCATCAAATGATGGAGTGTGAATCAGGCAGTTTTGCTTTTGCATTGTAATGTGGAAGTTATACTTTTGTTTTCTATAAGGATGTACTTACAGTGCATAAAATTATTTAAATTAAGTAGCTGAAGAGTGAAAATGCATACAGTGATATCACAGTGTCAGATGTGCCATTGAGTAACATTTCATGAAAACACCCTACTCTGTAGAACAGTCAACAAGATAGAATTGAACACCCACTTGGCTGCTAAAGAGGGTTCTGACAGTGCCAGCCAGGCTGGCTGCATCACCTCTAAAGATCTTGCACATTCTAACACTCATTTGTAACTACATGCACTTTCTCCTCGTGGTTAGATCTGTAAGATGCATTCTTTTTGTCATCATAGTTGGGTTTTTTTTCAATGGAAATATAATTTTGGCTTTTCACTTAGATGAACATATGTGATTTCTGTTACTGACATTTCAGTATCTTTATAAAAAATCTTGAAAGACTTGTGTTTCATTCTTGTACAGGAGAGATTCTTACTACAGTTCTTTAACTCCGTTTGCAATATTAAGTAATCATTTTCTTGGAGAAAGAAATTGACAGTTTTGACATTCATATTTAATGGCATTGTTGTTTTGCTGGTTACAGACTTCTGAGAATGAAATACTGTTCCAAAAGGAAGCGTATTTTAAAATCATAGTTGACACCAGCATTTTGTTTAGATATCATAGATATTCGTAGAAACAGACTAGCCAGTGGAAACAATTAATTGCAGGTTAAACAGCATTTTCCTTAGGGATTTGCGTCTCTTGTTTGTGTTTTACTTACACTTTTTAAAATTTAGATAGACATTATAAAAATGTAAATAAATAATGAGCCTAGTAAGATTCCAGAGGTCCATTAATGTATAAATTGAATTTCATATGGTGGGAAGGTTTCATTCTCATATAATGATTATTACCATATATAACTAATTTTGTTCCTCCTCACTCGCTAGGTAGCTGCAGTAAGCACCATTGTAAACAGAGGAACACCACTGAAAGCATTTGTGTTTAGAAACTACAACCACTTCCCTGGTGTGAAGTCCCATTATATGGGAGGCTGTCAGTATAAGCTGTGGCAAGCAATTAGAGCATCATCTGCTGCACCAGGGTACTTCCAGGAGTATGTTTTGGGTAGCGATCTTCATCAGGTAAGTTGAAAACTTCTCCTTGAGTAAATATTTTCTAATTTTACACCCGAAATAAAACATGGCCTGAATCTCTAAATCCAAACTAAGCAAATAAGTTGGTAGCACAAAGGAAATTTAGGACAGATGGGGTAAGAAAGGATCTTTTTAGCTTCTATAGCCCTTACAGAACTAGAATTAGAAAGGCTTAAAAATCTTAGTCTTCTCAATACAAACCTAAGCTCTTCTGCTGTTGCTTTCTTCTCTGCCTGGAAGGAAACATTATATTTGTTGTAAATTGCCTCTGACTTCCTGCTTGCAACTGAAATGTCACTGAGCATTATTTCACTAAATAGATGGTGTAACTGAAAAATCTAACAGTATGTGAAACAATGTGCAAAAACAAGTTATACACTTCAGCATTCTTTTTATTAGAGTACAATTTCAGTTTATGGTCTACTTTTTAATTCTTTCCATTGATAGCTTATTCAACTTTACCCTGCTCCTGGGCTAGTAAGGAGAGTAAGAGATGCCACAGCAGTAAGATTAAACTCGTAGGACAACTGCAAAGGAAATTCCCTTGAGGATAAAGCAGTGTCTCCTATCAACAGTGGATGCTATTTTATTGTATTACACTCTCTCTTGGTGACCCTGATAAGTAAAGAACAAAGCAAATTACTTTCTTTGGGAGTTTTTTAACCATAGGGTTTTAATCCTCCAGTGCCTCTGTATTATTCTGCAGTTATCCAGGTTTTCAAAGAATACTTCTTGCAATGCATACTAATTTAAAACTATTAGTATTAGTTTAAATAAATACCTGATGCAGATCTGTGGCAGCAAAGACTACGAAGGGTGACTGAACCAGAGACCTTCAATAAAGAGAGCACAGGACTGAATCACTTAAATTTTAATGAAATCATCTCTTACATTTGTTGTATTAATTCATTCATGGCATTAGCCTCAAATGCTGGGAAAAAAGTAGCATATTTTGAGTAATAAGATGTACCTGGATCACATACCGAATTTCTGATGCTGTCCTTTGGAAGACTGTGTAACATCCTTAATATTGTAATGTGCTTGATTAGTGAAATTTAACGGCTAACAGGTAAATGAGTATAAGATGAAATAGAGAAAAATTCGTAAGATTAAAAGGTGGTAAAAAGAACCATTGATACAAACAAATAGCTAGAATTTCATCTGAAAAAAACATATTTCCATATTTTGATTCAACATTTATAAGGTGATGAAGTAATTCAGCTATATAAAAGCTTCATAGAAATTAAAAGGTGAAAGGGGAGGGCTCCCAGGGAGGGTAAGGTTCAAGAGATTCTGAAACTTTTTATTTTATTGTTTCACTTTTTTGTCTAGGACACTCTTCCCCCCTCCCTCCCCTATCTGACTGCCCCCCACAACCTTCCCATTATGGTAGATCTTGTTATCCTGAAATCATTTTAATCAACTACTATCTGAAATAAGTAAATAAGTTTCTGAAGGGTTTTTAAACCTAAAAGTGGAGTAACACATCAAATTCCAAGCCAAAGCACTGCTTGAAATCCTGAAATGTGTTCATCTTCCATCTGGACAAGCAAAACTGGGAAGGGAGCTGCTTTAGCTTTGGGAGCTGTTCCAGGCTGCTCCTTAACTGATTGAATGGGTCTGTGTTAATCAATGTGAAGAAGTTTTCTTCCTCTCCTCACCTCTCCATCCCCTCTTTCCTTGAATTGAAAGTACTTGGAAATTGATCCATGCTTTTACATGAAAGATAGCTGAATGAACAATATGATTTTATAACTTCTACACAGTGCTTTACACAATTCTTTGTCTTAGCATAGTTTCTGAATTGCCAGACTTGTATGAAATGCAGTAAGGCTGGTACTTGTTTCATCTATGTTCACTTTTAAGTCCAGTTTACCAGACTAGAGAATGTATGATTAGTGTTAATAGAGATCAGATCCTGTATTTTCAGACACACGGGGCTTTATCTTTTTATCTTTTATCTTTTTCTTTTCTTTATCTTTTCCTTTGCTCCAGAGTCTTTGGACAGAGCCCTTCCATCTAGTCTTACAAACCCTGTTTCCCAACTTTGGCATTCTTCTCTATTTGATATATTATAATTACTAGAAAGCAAGGGCTTCGGATGTGATTCACCTTTGTCAGGCATAAAGAACTAAATATGTCCTCAGTACTTAAACAGTTAATTGTAGTAGAATTAGATGCTAAATTTTCAAATTTAAACTTTTTCATATAATCTGATAAATTCTCTTCTCCCCAGCCAGGAATGTTGTTTTAACCCTGGAGAAAGAGTCTCTGTGCATATAGCAAACTGTTAACCTTATTTTCCTGGGAGTTAGTGGTACTTCATTGGAAAATGCAAGATATTCAAAAGTTTTATCTCTGCTGAAATATCCAACATGAATTGAAGGGAATACATATGCATAAATACATTTTAAAATAGAATCCTAAATGCAGTCATTCTTTCTTAAAATAGCATTCTTACAAAAATATGTTAATATTGGTAACTTTGTTCTTACAGTTCATATTGTAAATATGGGAATAGTAGATTGGTGTTAAGCATCTTTATTCTGAAAATGCACTGCAAGTGTAATTTTAAGTTCCTTGGTCAGTAGTATATATGTAGTGTATATGGAAAATGTTGCATTTTTCTGTATGTACACTGTAACAGATTGAACTGCTTTTGAACTATGTGAATAAATGAAGCATAACATTGTTAGACATTTTTGATAGTACTGTGATTTTTGAAAAGTGTATCAGCACAGTGTGCATTAAGTGTAAATAATAATTTCTGCCGAAGGCTTCAAATTTGTAGCATAGTGTCAGAAAGATGGTCTTTTAAGAATTTTTTAATTGATTGGGAACTTCATTAATCTCCTTAATCTGTTTTCTGAATGTAAACTGTGCTAGTTTCTTACTAGTTTATATATAACCTGCCTCTGAAGTGTTGATATTTCTAAATAATTCCAAGAACAGAGGTATCCAAAAATTTATGTGAAAATTCAGATGAAGTACAATATTTGTTTCCTTGCTTTGAAGTTTGGGACTCTTTAAGAATTATATAGAGACCAGGTTCTGTATTAGCTTATCAGTCAGTTGAGCGTTTAAATCTGAATGAGAAACACTCTGACAGTTCATCTGACGGAAGACTCTTGAAATGCGTAAAAATACTTACTTTGATAATGGAAATTATTGGATTTTTTTAGGGTCATCCTGCATATTCATGGCTTATGTTATCTAGCTTTTGTTGGAATCAGTCCTTTCACAAACTGTACAAAGTAACTGAATGTGAGTTATGTGTAGGGTTGAGATTAAAGTTTTTATGTGTGACTAGATGTCTATGGTAGAGTCATGGCTAAACTTAACTGTTGGCTTTGACACACTTTTCTGTAATTGTAGAGTTATATATGCGTATGTGTTTGTGCACACACACACGTGCCCTTTGACTGGAAACATTTGAGTTTGATTTCCTGTACTGGGCACTCTCAGTGTAAAGTGTGTTCATTTTTTTAATGAGGTGATAAATTAGTTTTACAATTTTTCTGATGTCATTGTTTAGAAAGAGGTTTCTAGGTCCCTGAACACTTAACTTGTGCTGCAGATGAGCTGATGACTTGGTTTGTTAAATTTCTGCAAAAAAGCCATCAGTTGTTGCAAACAGCAATATTTACATTCAGGTCAATCATGCCATGCTATCTGGTTCTGCTCTGTCAAGTAGGAAAAAACAGTGCAGCTGTTGGTAGATGAGGGGAGTAGGATTAATATTCTTTGTGGTTCAAAAGAGGAACACATTAACATTCAAAGGGATTTAATCCCTGTAACATGCTTCTCCAGGAACCCTGCAAGTCAAGAGACCAAGTCATGATGTTACATTATAGAGGCTGTATTCCCACATGTCAGTACCTTTATTTTAAAATGTGTTTTTGAAGCACTGAAGCCTCTTAACCTCTTCCCAGTCTTGATACAGCCAGTGACTTTTTTTTCCTCTCTACTTCCCACAGTGGGGTGTTATTTCTTATATCTATTCTTTTTCTTTTCCTTTCTTTTTCCCTGTAGTATGAGAAACATTTGAGCTACTCAGTGATGTCACTTCAGTAGACAGTGAAGTATGTTGAGGAAATTATTAATTAAATTAATTAAAAGAGCAATTTAAAATTTAGAAAAATCATTATGCACACTTCATTTAATAGCTTTTACAGTAAAAACTAAATTTGTCCCACAGGATTAATTCAAAGGGCAGCAGGGATTGTGTATGTGATGGTGGTAAATTCAACAAAGCCACGGATTTTTCTCAAATAAAATGTAGTCAATTTAATACAAAGAACTTGATCACCTTTTTCTTGACATCTTCCCATGATTCCATTGTTGTATTACAGTTCCATTTATTATAGTGCTGATGTTAATCTATAAGATTGTTCAAATAATTGTGTTTTCTTTGACCAAGATCAGATAGTAAAGCAGTTAAATTGGCACCTAGTCTGTTAGTGGAGTTTTAATAATGCAAGTGTAACAGGATGTGTGATGAGAATACAATCTAAAAATAAAAAATGTATATAGTACAGTAGTATGATATAACTAAAATTTCGGGTTACACCTTCATTGGAAAAGATAGTTCACGGTCTCTACATATTTTTCAAACTTGCCCTTTCCTTTTATTAGGTAATAAATCTGTAAAATCAATTCATCTTTGTAGCTTGTTACAGGAGAGGCCTTCAAAAGTGATTCACTTAGTGCATCCTACCCTAATTGGTTTTACATGGTAGCTTTTAAAATTAGATTCAAGGGTGCTTCCCAGGCTCTAAGAAGACATAGAATATAGGTCACATTGAAGTTCTTTTCATTCTTAGGATATGCCACGGTGATCAGTATGCGCCAGAGCTTATGCAGACTGCAGTTTAATAGGTGTATCTTGTTCTCACAATGATAGAAACAACTCTTTCTTTGTTTCTCTGTCTACTTGTTGCCATACACATTTGCTTACAGCCCTCAAGGCAGTGTTGCTTTTTCGTTTAAGGAAAAGGGAATTTACTGGAATGTGTAAGCTACATGGATATCTGCATTTCTTTTTCTCCTATGGATTCTATGTGTTTGGGTAGCAGCTCTGAAGGTGGACACGCACTGGTTCAGTTTACCAGCCTTTGTGAAATTGCTGTGGTTACTGTACCAGTAGTATTTTGCAGAGCAGACTGCTTCAAAGATTCCCTGCAGGAGTTTGCTAAGTGATGTGTTATTGGCAGATTTGTTTAGTATAATGAAATTTGAGAGTGTCTGTTGCTTAGGCATTTAACTTGGAAGCATTCTAATTTTTTATTTCAATTGTTTCAGAGTGATGTTTTCCTAATGTAATCTTCAGAGGGCTTATTTAAAAGAAAAAGCAAAACCTTGCTTTCAAATAAGCTGTATTTATTTAACTATTTTTTTGCTTAGACTTCTGAGTCCATGTATCTTCAATGACACTGTTGACCAGCTAATATTTGCTATAAAATAAATCTTGTAAAATCAGAGGAGGCTGCTTTGAGTGGAAAATTATGAACTGAGTCCATTCAGTAATCTCTGGACAGACAGTCTAGGTTCTGCACTCATGTCCTGATGTTGCAGCCACCATTTCTTAGATCAAAAAGAAAAATTTCAATTCTTAATAGCTTATAGTTTTTATTTTCCTAGATTGTGTATTTGTCCAACACTGACTTAAATGGGGCCATATTTCCAAGGAAAATAGCCTTGTGATACTCATTGCAAGTGAAAGCCTAAGGATGTAGTGAGACTATTGATGTACTTTTACCTCTTCCCTCAAGGGAAGCTTGGTTTTGGTATATAGTGGTCTGGTGCTTAATCTGAAAAATCATTTTATGTTTTGTCAACAACCATCAAGCCTCTAATTTGCCTTCTCTGTTTTAATTTAGGAAACTGCCCTCTTGCCATGGATGCAGGGGATAGGAATTATTTTCACCATGCGTACAAATGTGCATGAAGTTCAGTACCCAGTGCATTGCCATTCATCGAACAGGGCACATTGTCTAGGCCCTATTTCCTGTACTGAGCTTTTCTTCTGAGTATTAATCCATGGTGTTAATTTTGCTAATCTGAAATAATTTGGCAATCTCTTCAAAGTTTCTTTGCATTTCAATGTTTCTTTTACTTGGGGTATATTGGCACTGTTATTTTTAGTGGTAGATATATGTAAATTTAGATTTTTTGTTACAGAATTTAATTATTTCAGCTGCTATTTCCATAGGGGGAAAAAAACCCCAAAAAACAGGGAGTACAGAAAAAAAAACAATTTCCTTCGGGTGAAATTTAGTCCTCTGTCATGGAAACCACAACAGTATCATAGGCTGTGATAAATGAACATGTAAAGCTGTGTTTGCTGTTGCTACTCTTGCAGAAGGTTATTTCAATAAGGTATTTCTTCATTTCCCTCACAGCCAGAAAATTTCACATTTTCACTCTTAAGTCTGTTCCTAGCTAGTGGATACAAATTCTTCTTGTGCCAGTACTGTTCTGTAGTTTAATTAACTTTTCTTCTTGTAGTATTTACCCTTCTGATGCTTATATAAAAACACTCATATATATTTTTTATTATTATCTTAGTCTAAATATGCCAGCTGTCTCAGTTTTGCAAAATAAACTGTGTTCTCTTGGTCATAATGGTCTTCCACTGCACCTGCTGCATTTTGAGTAATTTTATTGAAACTGGGCTATTCAGTGTGGTTTTGGCATGACCCAAGACACTGTGCAATGTTGAATGATATACCAGAATCAAAATTAGCACTTTTAAATCAGAAACAAAATTCAGAGGAGTTAACTTGGTCAGGCTGGAACATGGTATTCCACGTGTTATCTTAACAGTATGATGTGTTTCCTTTTTCAGAGGAAGATACAGCTTAGAATTATCCTTGCCTTTCCTACTGCAGCTTTATATGTCAGTGGGTTAAATCATTGTGTGACAGTTCTCTACTCAAAGCTTTGTCACGATGGATCTGCTACCAACTGTATTTTGTCATCTGGACACGTACTTCTTACTTTAGGAGATTTGTGAAAGTGTAGAACTTTTATTTCAGTTCTTTCTGCCCATCCACCTGCCTCCACTGTGGATCCAGATAGTAGCTAGTTCATGTCCAAGTCTTGAACCCTTCACAGCAATTGTCTTCAATAACAAATTCATTTATCTCATACATTTTGTCAATTTTAAGATCAAATCCTTTAGCTGCAAATATAATTTCAGTTGCAGTGAAATGAAATCTAATGTTTGAAAATGTAAAGAATAAAATCTAAGAAATTACAGGTAGCCTACATAGTTCTAAAAGTATAGGGGTTTAATTGGCAATCCAATTTCAGTTTGAAATTGCAGTATGAAAGATAAAAAGAAATTAGTGGAGTCTGTAATACATTTAGTTTGGAAAGTTGACTAAAGTTAGCTTACAGCATTGACCAACATGTTTTAAGTAGTATTTATAAATGATATACCCAATAATGAGCCACCTATATTCCCTATGGGTCACTAGTAGTCTTTCTGTATTTCTCTCAATGCATTTTGAAGTTCCTAACATTTTAGTATTGTTCAAAAAGCTAGCAGCTAAAAATGTAGAACAATTAAGAAAACATATCAATTAGTAATAGTGATAACATTGATCAAGTTACTGATGTAAAAATGCATTGAGTCTAACTAAATATTTCCATTGTTATCTTGGTAAATAAAATTCAGAGAATTTTGAAATTTTGAAAATTTATCGTGGTCACATTTCATGAAGATTAGGATATGTCCATATCTGGGATTCTTTGCTCACTTGCAGAGGTTTTATATTAATGTAATTGCTTTCTGCAGCTCCTTCCTCCTTAGTCCAATATATTCTGCCATAGCAAATAGAGTATTTACTTGCTTCATAAGTTGAATGTTGTCAGCAAGGACAAAACTTGTAGACTTGAGTATCCTGGCGTCACCTGAATACAGAAGGATTTTGTTCAGACCCATGGGTTGGGGATTTTTTTTTGGTTGGTTGGTTTATTTGGAGGTTTTTAACTGTACTGTTGAACCTTGACTGTGTTTCACAGGTGTCGTAAGAGAACCTGAGTTTGGGTCAGTGTAGGTTCAGCCATGGACCCATTTTTTTTTCTTAGGTTACACACCATGATCTTTGCTTGTAGTATTAGAGGCAATTCATCATTTGGGAAACATACTGGTTTTGTAATGTGTGCTGTTGTTAGCTGCAGAGTTAATGTAATTAGATCTGTCATGCACAACTTATGCTTTTAATGGAATATCTGACAATATATTTTATTGCCAAACAATTCTTTCTTTTATGATATCTATTAATATTTAGCAAACTTCCTGAGTACTCTGTAAGCATACATTTTCTGTATCTGACATATAACCATAAATTCAGTGATGTCTTCAGAGCAGCTGGTCATTTTCTGTGAATTAATGACTCACTAGGATGAGTTAATAATTCAAGATAATCACCTAGGAGTCTACCTCAGCCAGGCATTCATTCTAATGAATGTAAAATATATTATTAAACGTTTTGCCTGTAAGAGCAATAGTATTGACAGTTCTCGGAAGCATTGATCGTGACATTTGGGTGTATGCCAATTGTATTATGCTAGATTTTGCTAGTATTATGCTATCATTGCTAGTTTATAGGGGGAAAATGATAAATAGTGTATCGGAAAACAGCTGAATTGAAAAGGAAGCTTCTCAGTAAACTTTCATATGTTATTAGTTTTTTGGGGTTTTTTTACTTTATGTGTTCTCAGTATGAAGTCTCTCTAACTAGTGTGGCAGAAGTACAAATATAGCTAATGCACCTTCAGATGTTCTTGAATTGTAAAAGAATGCAGTAATGGATATTTAATATTGGTGTCATTCAATAATATAAATACAAATGCATTTTATTTTCATATTTTGTACAAATGTTTTCTCTAGAATCTTTCCCAATGCCAGTTCAAGGGAAATCCCTTTTTCACTGCACTCTTTAGAGCTATGACAAGTAACTTAAGTGTTCTTGGTCACTATACATTTTAGACAGAGATTTGTTAGAAATATTGGCACCACCATCCATTGCTTGTCATCAAGATCAAAAGAAAACAGTTCTGTCCTGTTTCATGTTTATAAAACTTTATATGTATTGCCAAATAGTTTGTTAAGGAAAATAAAGATTTCCTGTCTTTCTGGGAGCCCCTCTTCATCAGTTTCATCCTCAGTAGTACTGTGACCAGTCTGACTGATGACTCTCAAGAGAAGAGCCATAATTCATGTATATTTCAAATGTATTTGTATATATGTAACGGAACAGCATAACCATGTAATCTTTGTATTGAAAAGGGTATGTTTCTGCTGAATGCTATAGGGGGCTAGTTTATTGTACAGTTAAACCTGAATGCATAGATTTCTTTTTCACAAAACGTGTCAAAAACTGTAACTTTTTTAGCCCAGTGATGCTTGACTGAGCAAGCCTTACAGCTTAGAGTACATACACTGACATTTTCATAATGACCCTGGGTGCCCCGAGCAGTGAGAGGACTAGGCTGGGATGTGCATGTTGAAGTTAGCTCTATTGATAGACCTCACTGCCTTAGGCAGTGAAATAATTCTCCCCTTTTTCATTCCCGTCTTCTGCTCTGAGGATGTTTGCTGCTACGTACATAGATATATTGAGAGGATTTTATAGAATGATTTGGCAAGGCATACTCATTTACTTATGGAAAATAGAGTACACATTTTTAAAGTAGTTACTGTAATTTTTCTAACAAGTCACCCCTTACTACTATGCAGCAGCTCCTCAAACTCCTCATTTGCAGCAGCTAGACTTATCCTTAAGCTACATATTTAATATATTTGTTGACTTTCAGCATAGAATTTAAAAAATACTTTTCAAAAATCCATTCAGAATCTTAGCCTGTCTTGTCCTGTGATAGCTTTGTACTAATTCTGTCTCTGCTTTTTCACAAAGACAATGAAAGTAAACAACAGAGCAAGTCTGTAAGAGTGAACTAAAATGCAAAGCATGTCTGCATAGACAGTGAGGTGAAGTGGTTACTATGGAGCCAACAAACTCAGCTTCCAAATATCAGACTTGGCTTTTGTACATATTATATCCTTCATTCAGTGCTAGATTATTTTCTTCACAAAGTTTATCATCATTTGAATGAAACTGTGCAGCACACAAGGTGTTGTACAGAACAGTTGCGAGGCTCAACTTGAGTCCGACAGAATTAGGAAATGCAGTGAGTTCCCATGAATGTAAAGAATGTTCTTGTGATAAACAACTGTTCTCCCATGGTAAAGTATGGTTTTTGAATTTTAGTGTCTTAATTTTAAATAATTATGTTCAAACACTTGACTTAAGTATATCATTGGTGACTTCATGGCCATTCACCATAATTATTTAAATAGGACAAGATTTTCAGAAAGCCCTGTGCTACCAGGCTCCCAACTGCTCTGGAACACTTTCTTTGAGACTTCCCAGTCTATTTTCCTTCTGATTGTAGAATTTGCACCCATCTGTTTCAAAGTGTTTAACCAAGCCTTTCTTTACCTCTAGAATGGTGCAAGCCGGGTATCTCCATCAGAGTATTTATTGGAGCATTTGTTTACAAAAGGTGCATTTTTCCTGCTTTAAATAATTTAAGCTCTATAAGTCAAGTCACAGGGGAGCCCTGCATAACCATTTTGCAACTATCAAAACACTCAGAGAAAATACTGGCTACAGTTTTAGACTCCTTGTTACCTACCAGCAAGCCCTAAAGATATGGATGCTGTTGCATTAAGGAATTTTTGAGAAAAAATCTGTCTGAAAAAATTAATTGGCTTCATCTGGGAATAACATACTAAATAAAACAGAACAACTGAATGTTTACCACCTGGAAAATTTTTGACAAAAGATTGAAAACAATGTCCCAGTCCCTGAGCTCACTGCTTTGCTATCACTAGCAAATTTGGGGTTGTATTATTATTAAGTACCATTTTAATATTAACTTATCTGATTATTTTCACTATTTTTTTAATTTAGAAATATCTATTTTTATTTAGAAATTTTTAGAAAGCCTCTTTCCCTACTGCTTGCCTGCATAATGACATTGGGAGAATTATGCCCCCTTTTCTAATATCTTCTTGCATTAGCATTCCTACTCCAGCACTTTGTGTTTGGTGTACTGCCAGCAAATTAAGTTGACTCAAGTGTAGAATGGTTTTGCAAAGTTCAGCAGATGAAGCAGTGTCTGGCATTTGCCACTGTACTGAGCACAGCAGCAGAGAAGGGAAAGGGTGACTCGTGTGTTTGGGAAATGAAAAAGTCTGTGATTGGAGTGAGAGCTAGCTAAATGCAAAGAGAGAATGATATCCAAGAATGAGAGTACAGAAAGAAAAAGGGATCTGTCCTAGCTGTTTGCCCAACGCAGAGTCCTGAGTCAAACCTTGGGCCAGTTCCACCTGTTGTGGATATAGGTCAACGGTTCAGTCATTTGAAGAGTTCCTGTAAGTCAGCCTTTCTGTTAAAGTTTGCAAGGTGTGAATCATAGACTCATTTATGTTGAAAAAAAACGTAAAAATCCAGCCACTAACATAATACTGCCCAATCCACCACTAAACCATGTCCCTAAGCACCGTATTTGAACATCTTCTAAATAGTTCCAGGGATGATGACTCCACCACTTACCTCTTCAGTATGTTCTAATGTCTTTTGGTGAAGACATTTTCTTAAATGTCCAACTGAAACCTTTATTTTATTTTATTGCTATAGAATAAGTTAAACAGAGTCATAAAAAAATTTAAGACAGCAGATTTAGCTCTCCAAAAAAGGATCAGTGAAGTTTCTTGTGATCTCAGTATCTTATGTAGAAAACTGCAAAGTAGATAATTTGGGAATTCTGTTCTTGTGTCTCAAGAGCAAGCATGGAGAAAGATATGTCATTATTTCTTTAAATTAATTTTTAAACATTTAGATCATATTTTTGTATTGCTAATTCAGTAGACTTACTTCGATGGACTTTTTTCTAGTTTTATGGAGTTAGAGGAATTATTCCAAATCAGAAGGGTTAGTTTCTGTTCTTTAATTTTTAAAGTGGAAATTTCTTTGTTTACATTTTTTTTAGAATGCACATTAATGTGAAATCATAACTAATTGTAAAAATGGTGAAAATATTTTTTCACAAGAATTTCAGCTTTTGACATAAATAGCTGTATGGTTGCTGGAGCTGCAGATTTAAACAAATTGCTGCAGTATTTCCTTCACTGAATCCTTAATCGTACAGTTTAACTAATGTCATTATTTACCCCTTTAGTAGTCAATCATTGTAAGCCAAAGCAGTATGATGAACATTGCTTTTTTAACAGAGTGATCTTATTTGAAGTATTGTTTAGGATGTGGTTATTATCACCCATAACCTCTCTGGAGAAGAAGGAAAAAAGTCAGTTGCCTTTCTTAGTCCTGCTTCTAACTTTCAAAAACTGATATGTGTCTATTATCAGTATAAATGCTAGAAGCTGTGTCTAAATTGAAAATCAGTAGGAATTTTCTGTCATTACAATAAATCTAAATTGGAGGATGTTTAAATATGGAATTCATTGCACAAAGCTGTTAGTTATCATCACAAACACGTTTGGTATGTGTAGGTATTTTATGTTTCTTTGATCTTTTCTTTGTCAGTATTACAAAAATATTGTAGTATTCTAGTATTATATACCCTCAAACTTCTGATAACACTAATTTTCCCATGGTGTAGCAGTCATGTTTAATTTAATTGCATTGACAATATCAGTG
This sequence comes from Brachypodius melanocephalos, assembly GCA_013398615.1. NCBI lineage: Eukaryota > Metazoa > Chordata > Aves > Passeriformes > Pycnonotidae > Brachypodius > Brachypodius melanocephalos. Next base: position 1,465,970 of record VZSR01000262.1, on the reverse strand, counting down.
GAAATTCTTTTGTAAGCATGTTTTTAATCTAGAATTTAAAGAGATAATTAAGCACCATTATGATAATTATTAAGATTTTAGATAAAGATTCATGGGGAATTACGTAGAGGACAAAAGCATCGTTGTATTTAGTGTTCTAGACTAAACATGAACAAAGGATAATGGGCACTGAAGAGACCATTCATGTTAGCAGTGTATTTAGTGTTTTGAGCAAGGCGGATGGTATCCAGAAAGGGATCAAAGAGCTTTTTGTAGGTTAAAATGAAAGGTTAATTAAAAGAAAGCAAACTCAAAAAACTAAGCTCAGTAATCCTGTTTTGACTTATCAAGCACAGCTGTAGTTACAAGGAGTTTCTGTAAAATGTTTTTCATTGCTAAAACCTTTTTTATTCTAAGCTGTGCCTTGGTAGAGTTGCTCTTCTTTATTGTTCTAGTAATGTGATGATCAGATATGGGATATAGGGAGTTCAGGGAACTTCAGAATATAGGGAGTGCTTGCATTATACCTATTCTAGTAAATATTTTGTTTCTTTTATATTTTACTTGTTCGCATAGATTCTGAATGGATACAGTTATCTTCATCTCTGCTACTGATAACGTTCTCAAGCTTAAATTTTGCCTTTATAGCTGCTGGTTTAAAGGCATTCCCAATTTTAAAAAAGCTCTGTTTAATTCAAATTCCAAATTAATCCGTTTCTTAGTTGGAGTAAGGGTTATTTTACTTCCAGGAAGTGCTGAATCTACTTCTTGAGATTGAATGGATCAAAATCTCATTGTCTGAATGCTTCTCAGGCTTACTGTCATTCACACTGATTCTTATTAGTCCTGAAGCATTTTATCCCATCCTCATCAACTACACTTTGAACACGTTGTTAGCAAAAGAGGTCTCCTCTCAATTCCAGAGTAGCATTTGTTCCAGAATTCTGATCTTCAAACAACTTAAAGAGGCCTCATATCCCCAGGGCTGGTCCATGTATACCAGTCAAGAATGGGAGAGAAAGAAGATGAGGAAGCTATGATTTTCCTAGTAGTACCCACTGGTAGGACAAGAGACAATGGTGTAAATGAAAGCATATGAAATATCATCTGAACACAGGAAAAACACTTTACTCTGAGTCAAACTCTGGTTGCCCACAGGGGTTTTGGAGTCTCCATTTGTGGAGATACTCAAAGCCCAACTGGACATGGCCTTGGGTAGCATGCTGTAGCTGACCCTGCTTGAGCAGAGAGATTGGACCAGATGAGCTCAATAAGGACCTTTGCAACTCTTAAATCAAAACTGTGTCATCCTCTGTGATGACTGTGCTTACAAATTAAGCTTTGGCCAAGCTTAATTCTTGTGATTTTTTCTTTTTTAATTTGTTTTGAAATCTGCAAGGAGTGATTTGGGTTTTGTTACAGAAAATTTCCTTTTTAATATCACTAATAAGCATTTAGAGGGGCAAATTTTTGATTAAGAAATTGTCAGTATGCGTATCTGTCTTACTGACAAGGTCTTCAAAAAATAAAGTCATAACTTCTCTAGATATTCCAGTGAATGCTGCTGCTTCAGCCTAGTACTTGTATATAATGCAGCAGAAGCAATCACAAGCCCCAGCAGCTGCTCTGAAAGTGCCCAGGAGGCCGAGCTAGGCAGCTGCTACATTGCACAAACAGATTCAATTCAATTTCACAAAAGTTGGAAATGAATCTTTATAGGCTTTAATTGGTTTTGTATGTTAGGGCTCTGCTAGTTTAATTCATAGTTGCAGTTACTTTTATGATCATATGTTATGTATAGTACCAATATGTGTATTTCTTCTTGATTTACAGGATGGAGGTCTGCTCCTGAATAATCCTTCTGCACTGGCAGTTCATGAGTGCAAGTGTCTCTGGCCAAATGTTCCATTGCAGTGTCTGATTTCGCTGGGCACTGGTCGGTATGAAAGTGAGGTAAAGACCAATGTCACACACACCAGTCTGAAAGCCAAACTGACCAATGTTATCAACAGTGCAACTGATACAGAAGGTTGGTGTCTTAAGATACACCTGTACTGTGACTGTCTTCAATTTTGTTTATGTTTCTTAGAATTATAGTTCCAATTCAGAGAACAATCTCCAAACCTTATGTCTTTTCCCCTTCTCTCTACCAGCCCCAAACTAATTGAGGCATATCTCTTTGTAACTTACTTAGTTTTATTACCAGTCTTATATGTTTTCTGGAGGAAAAAAGGCATATTCAGGAATTCATTTAAAAATCATATTTTCTTCTATTTTATTTGTTTTTCTCATAACATAGAAATGCTTAGTGGTTAATATAGAACATTGATTTTCAACAGCTTCAGAGAAAGTATTTGACTTCTGATCCTTTTTATGTATGCTTTTATACCTGTACTTTTCCAAGGACTATACTGTATCTGCCAGTGCTGATGACTTCCATTGCTGTCAGGAAGAGCCAAGTATCTGTTTTCTAAAATAAATTTGCATTCCTAGATAGAAGTACACTGGAACTCTGTCACTAGCAGTTTCCATCTGTTTTATTTTTATAAACAGTAAATACTGATACACAGATAATTGCCCCCTCCCATTACAAAGGAAACTGAAAATGCAAAAAGCCAGGGAACAAGAAATACTGTTATGGTCTAGACCCCTTGCTATATAGTCTCTGTCAACTGACTGTCACTAGTAGGAAAAAAACTGGATTTTGGATTGCCTTTCGGTTTTTGCACAGTTGTGGAAAGGCAGTGGGAATTGTGGGAAGGAGAGATGAGCTGTCCACTTTCTATCAGAAAGTGTCATTGCAGCTGGAAAATGAGGCAAGAAATTTGAAGGGAAGAGGAGGAAAGGAAAGTTCATTGTGGAGACCAAAGGAAAAGTAATTGAAAGAGGGGAGGATAGATTTGAGCAAATGGGAACTTACATTTTGAAGAAAAAAAAAGGGAGAGTATTAAATAGGGCAAGAAAGACTGGATGTGGTGAGACAAGAACAGGCATAGCTGACTAATTTGCAGGAGGAGAGGCCAAACCAAGAGGATTTCATATGTACAAGAATTTCTTGCTTTGGTCTTATCCAGGGTATTATTTCAATTCAAACTTTTTATATGACAATAAATGTTTAAAAGAATGGAGGAATATGGTAAGAATACAAAGAAGATAGAATGAATGCTGAAGGAAGTAATAGAAATGGAATTTTGAATGAGCCAACAAAAGGTCTAAAGGGAGAGAGAAACAGGTTATGTAAAAAAAGAACACATTTATTATTGCATTATTAACTATGCATTACATAGTTTTTTATTTTACTAGTTATCTGAACTTGAATATTTTAAATTACATGCATGTTAAATTCAAGCCTCAAATCTGTAGTAATATAATTAAAAACTAATAGTTGTAAACAAAATAAAGCTTTAATCCTACATATTTACTTTGAGATTGCAAAAGAACATATTTGTTGTTTTTATAATACCTATTTCTGTTAGTACCAAGGGTAACAAATCATATATATCCTGAAATGGGAATATGCAAGTTACATTCCTGCTCTTCAGGATATGCTTTTACTTGTTAAGGAATGGAATGTAATTAAAAATCTAGATAGCTGCAAAGTCTACTTAATTGTCATACCAGTGAAGTTGTCTTGGAATAAAAGATTAAGCTTTTCCAGAGTAAACAGAGCTACAGGGTCATTTACAAGTTTTCTAATGAGAAAGGGGTTTCAGTGAGGAAGTGGTAGAAAAATGTTTACTCAGCAAGACAGCACATATTTACTCTTACTGTGTCATTCCAGAGCAGCTGTTGATCAGAGCACTTGCAAGACTCTCTCATGTGAATTTAACTGTTTTGTTCATTTGTTTTCAATACAGAAGTTCACACCATGTTGGATGCACTATTACCTCCAGATACTTATTTCAGATTTAACCCTCTTATGAATGAAGACATAGCTCTGGATGAAAGTCGTAAAGAGAAACTCAGTCAGCTGCAGACAGATGGAATTCGTTATTTAGAACGAAATGAAGAAAAACTGAAAAAAGCTGCAAAAATATTAACACAAGAAAAATCTGCTTTCCAGAGGCTTCAGGACTGGATAAGATTAAAGGCTGACATGTATGAAGGCTTGCCATTTCTTTCCAAATTGTGAATAAGTAATGCATGAAAGATAAATGTAAATCTTGTTCCAGAAAATCCATTTGGTACTGTAAAGGAAGAACATTGATTCAGGGTAAATAACATATTTGGGAAGCTAGCAGAATTCTGGAGAAACCCAATCAGGATGGCTGTTTTGTGCACACTTTTTACAAGGTTTTATGGTGTTAATTAATTCTGAAACTTAATGAATCTTACTGTTGCTCTACTTTAATTTCTGAAAGTCAGTAAAACTGAAAATTATGGAAACAATTGTGCAATGCATTTTTGGATGTATGTACTATAATTACGGTGGCTGAAAACCTTTATTTATCAACTACCAGGCTTATTCAAAGTTAACAAAAATAATTAAATCCTCATTCACTTTAGTGTAGGCAATGTACCTGTTGGGCTTTTATGTAGGCAGTGAATTTAATAGAAATGTAATGTTCTTGCAAAAACTCTGCCTGTGTTAATTGCACTTTTACATCTGAAAGATAACACTTATTTTATTTTTTTTTAGTGGGTTTTGTACATAACAGTATTGAGTAAAATGTCTGGATGACTATAAATGGCCTATTAAATTATCAACATTAACTGGTATTTTTAGAACTCTCTGCTTATTGTTTATGTGGGAATAACTTAAGATTGATTAATTTGTTATTTGAAAGCAATTCCAAGCCCCAAAACTTCACTTGAGTAGCTATTCCACTTGCAGGATAAAGGAAATAAAATACTGAAATAGTTCATCTGAATGCAGAAGTTTCTTAGGGAAACTTCAGTTTGGGGTGCCAGACTTGAGGTGTAGTTCTAGTCAAAAAGAAAATTAGAAGTTGAAACATCAAATTACATAAATTTCTTTTTGTCTTCCAACTTTCATACATGCATTCTCCTGAAATTCTGTCAGGGCTGTGAAGTTAATGTTTAGAACTTACTCCAGTCCTACAAAGCCCATTCTTTTGGGTGTACTTCCTGCATATGCCATGAGGGATGTCATGAGCTGTGTCAACTAGTGTGTCACACAGCATTTTCAAAACAAGAAGGTATGTGGGAATTCTTCAAAAGAGTGCAGTGGAATTTCAGGTAGGCACAGCTGCTGTCACATGTTGGCATGTACCTGTTCATAAGATGGTTTGCCAGGTGCCTGGGTGAGTGTTTGTCTTGTATTAGACGCACAGTTGCACATATGCACAGAATATATATTTTATCTAGTAAATACGCTCATGCACAGCTACAATGCGTGAGAATATTTACTAGATAAAATATATGTTCTGTGCAGTAGCTAAAATATCCAGTTTCACCAAAATCAGTGCATTTGTCACCTTGGTGTTTGGAACCAATCACTTGCCATTGCTATCTACTAAAAATAACATTTATTATAATAGTCACCTTCTGTACTTGTTTTAAAACATTGAAAATATTAGGCTGCAGTTCAGACAGGAGCTGTGAGGCAGACAGCTGAGATCCTTGGAGGTGCTACATAGTATTCTTGACTGTGCAAGAAAACATTTGATTGAGATCTTTTTTTTTTTAAATTTGATATATGTTTAATTTTCACCTGTCATTGTACTCATATATTCATCTTTTTCATCCTCAGTTCTTTCCCTTGTGTTTGCCACACAAGGCAGAGATTTATAATCATAATCTAGCTTTTATTTGTACAGCCTCCCTTTTGCATTCCAATTACTAAGAACTGAGTAGAAGAATAATGAGATCAAACCTTTCCCATAGGTGTGAGATGATTTAAGCATATAAAAAAGAAATGTCAACATTATTCTAATAGAGGTACTTTGTACAGAGTTGAACTATGTTGCCAGTATCCTAACTCAAAACAATATCAGGTAGTCAGTCTTGTGTAACAACACACATTGCACACTTCCTTTTCTGGCAAAGAGCAAAGTCACAGCATCATACATGAGATATCAAAGGCATTATTCTGATTTCATCAGTTTCCAGTCACAGTTTTTTGAGGCATGTATTATCTAAGGAAACATGTACCTTTAGTGAACAAAGTGGTAACATTTCCATTTAATTTTTTAATATAAATAAAACCTCGTGTTCTGAGGATTTTTTTTCGAATAGGGTAAGATCTGGATTTGTGACGATACTGTTTTTGCTTGAAGCTGCTATCTTATCTTCATACACCCCTTTTCTCCCCTCCCCTATATTGGTATAACAAATATTTTTCTTAAGTGTGGTTTTTAGAAGTACATGTGGAATTGAGTTGAGCTATATATAATTAATTCAAAACTGTTTTAGGCCTCTGTGTAGATAAATTCACAAGGTGCTTGTATTGATTGCCTTCAAATTAACTCTTTCATCCTCAGTATTGCAAGTGCTGCACTGTCTATCAGGCACTAATGAGGAGTTTGTTCTCCTCTCTAAACCATTTTAAAATGTGGAGATGCAATAGGTTATTTCACTTGAGCTGTAACTAGTTTTTAGTTACTTGAAAAAAAATTAGCAATTTGCCAGAAATCCTAACTACTATGGATGTGTTCCTACACCATTCTATATAAAGTAAAATTATTTTCAGGAAGTTTGAGGCATTGGCTGTGGAATACTGCATGATACTTTAACAGCAGTAAATGGAATAAGAAGTAGCGCAATGAGATCTCACTAAATTAGGAAACAAAATTTTAAATTAAAGGGGTTTATTGATAGGGAGCAGGGGAATTAGCACTGGGTCAAATACAAGCATGTTTTAACTGATCATTGTGATGGACTGAAGAACATGATAATTCCCTTCATAGATGACTCTAGGAGGGATCCTGAATATTTTGAACAATATAATTTCAGTGCAGCATGGATTTGAGAAGATAATAGACTAGAATGAAAAAAAAGTGCCTCTGAAGAATAAATATGTTAACAATGGGAAAAGGAATACTGCAGAACATGATGTTAAAGGAATCCTGCTTTGAAAAAGTACCCTTGGGAATGTTGTGGGACTATCCAGTTAAAAAACTGAAATTGACTCAGCAGTCACAGCTACTAAAATAACTGTATCACTGCACCATGGAATTCCCCAGCCAGGAAAATGTGAGCAAACCTGAAAAAATTAGATCAACGTGAATTTTGAATCTAGAATGCACAATCACAAGAAGACAGTAAGTAGATAAGCATTCTAGGTAACTCATGCATTCAGAAATTACTACAAGGCTTGTCTGGCCAGATGAGTGTTACCATTTGAAAATGTGCCTGTATCCTGGTAATAAAATCAGGAACTTTATTGGTGTCCCTGCCCACAGCAATGGGCTTGGAGCTAGATGATCTTTAAAGTCTGTTCTAGCCCAAGCCTTTCTATGGTTCTGTGATGAGTTTAGGCTTTAGTTAAAAAAGTGAAAATGTCAAATTTGCAAAATTGACAAAATGTCTTTGCTCTGATTTTGAAAGGCAGAAAAAAAGAGTCCAAACTAGGAAATGAAAAGGATAGGCATAAAATAATCTCCCTTTTGCAAAGTCAGAAAGAGAAAATCCTCTTAGGTCTTCTTAGATGACTTCTTGGGTCACCTCTTAGTTTATAATTATCTATGCAGAAGGAGATCTAATTGAAGGAGGTTTCATTACCAAAGGAAAGAAAATGAAACTTTTAAATGTTGAAGTGTGATCACTTTAAGGTACTTCCTGTCAGTGTCCATTCCAGCAGTGAAATGAAGATACTGATTCTATTGCACAAGCTGCAGGCAGCCACAGTTGACTATAATTATAGTTTTGGTCAGTGCTATTAGAGAAAGAGATAGTCAGACTCAAACAGATGCAAAGAAGGGCTGCCAAAGGGAAGATTAGGAGAGTGTTGTTTGTTTCATCCAACAAAACAAGGGCTAGAAGGAGGGAACCTGCTGCTGTTTAAAAATACTTCAAGAAGGAAGATAGTAGGCTAAGAGACAATACTTGCACAGTGCCAGAAAGGCTCAAACTTAGAAAGTAAATTTAACCAAAAAGTAAAAGGTGGTAAACCCCCGAGGAGCAAGGTTACAGAATGGCTACACAGAATTAGAAGAGCAAAAGAAACTGATTTAATGAAAATTTTAGAAATTGACCTCCTGAAAGGGGGTTCTGTAATCACTGTGCCTACCAGTCTCCATGGCCAACTGAATCCCTTTAACCTATGAGGCAGGTGAGAACTTGTTAATCCCTCATCATATACAGCAGTATCCATAGGCTTGTGGAAGTGCCTAACAACTTCTTATCTTTAGTTGTAATAGATAAGGATTGTGTCTTGTCTTTGATCCATTACTTATATTTCATTTATTTTGCTTTCCTTGCTGAGCTGGTAAAGGGAGCTGATACAGGCTGAAGTAATACAAGACACATGACAGGTGAAAGAAAAATCTGGTATGTGCTTACTATTTATTGGTCACATTAATTTTTCATCAGAGATTAAAATACTTATATTCTGATGGGTCAACAAATAGTGCTGGTTTTCTTCCATTACAAGTTTGTTCTTAAAATGACAAGTATTAAATACAAACATAATCTTGCAGGGGAGAATGTGTTAAGGCTTCCTCTTTCAGCTTAAGGACTGTACTGCAGGCCAGCTGTGATACAAACCCATAGACTTTCACATTCAACTACATAAGGCAAGACAGAAAACCCAGTTGGGTGTTTTCACACCATTGCCTAAACAGTGAGTCAAATTTTCAGACCTTGCAGAACTGTTCTGTTTGAAGGACACTTTGCTGCTAGAAGTAAGATACATTCTTGTTGCAATCATACTAATTTGTGAAGGAAAATAAGCATGCCAAATGCCTCTTCCTCAAACTGCATGAACAAGTTCTTCTCTTGCTCCAGCTGCACATCACTGAATTGTGAACTCGAGGAGGTGCTGCACCCCAATTCCCGTGTTCTCTGCTCAGCCTCCTCATTCCCTTCCCTGCAGTTGTGTCTGCTCCTGGTACATGCCCATTAATTCTGGTGTGCCACCTGGTCCACTACTCTGTTGATGGTCTTCATTGTTTGCAGATACTCATAATTTTTTAAATAGTTCTTTCTCCAAGATTTAACAAGAACAATTCTATTATTTATTTTAATAAAGTTGGCAGTTTTCAGTAAGCGGGAACCATTAGCAATTTTCAATATGCTGTAAAAAGTAAACAAGCACTGAAATCCTGTGTTACATCCCTGGTAATGCATGTTTAATTTATGGAAACAATTCAATTTTGCTTCATATTTATGATTTCATTTTATTATTGGTTTCTCATATCAATATCATTAACAGCTATTTACAGTACACAGCATTTTGATATCTTTACCTTTCAGGAAGAATCTGTAATATAACATTTTCACATAGAACCACAGAGACAAACTGCAAAAATGACTAATACCTTTGAAGTGCAATGCTGAGTTCAGCAGAGTTATGCTATTAGCATTTAAAAGCTTTTTTTTTTCTTTTTAAAGACCTTGGAAACTGGAAAGGGAACAGATTTTTGTTCTTACACCATTATTTTCCAATTGAATGATGTAATAATCATCACACTAATACCACAGGGAAATAGTCTTCTATAATGTCTCAAAATTTGGATAGCAAATCCCTAGAAGTAACTCCTTAAAAATCTGGCCTGTGTCCTGGGCATCATTTTAACAAAGGTGCTTTTCCATGTTTTCTCCCTGGCTGCTCTGTGGAAACCAGAAATATGGTCCTGCCATTTTGTAAACCCCATTTGAATGCATTTTCAGGCAAGTGAGTCAGTAACAATGGGACAACAAGACCTACATTGCTAAGGAAAAAAAAAAAAAAAAAAAAAAAAAAAAAAAA
>VZSR01000262.1:1251380-1456110 GCA_013398615.1 Brachypodius melanocephalos | reverse complement strand
GGAGAGTTTACAAGCTGAGTAGGAAATGTCTGTGTCATCCTGTCGGAAAGGTAAGTATTTCAGGTACTGTTTAATATGAGGACTCAAAGGGCAAAATCATTGAGACTGCTAAATCTGACTTCAAAGCATTTCTTTATAGAATCTACTAGGACATAAGCATGCCATAACTTCCAAACTTGAGCACTGTGTCCATTCCAAGCAGGTCTAAACAATCTGGTTATGAATACAGCAGGAAAGACAATAATATTTCTATGGCAGAATAAGTTTTAAATAATTTGCACTAGATATATCATAAATCATTGGGAAGAACTGCAGATTAGTAAGGAAAGCTTAGACAAGATTGTCAGGAAGCACGTGTGCTCTGGACAGCTGTTTATCGCGTGGGTTCATATATATATATATGTATATATATATAAATGGTGGTGTATATTGGAGATAGTAAAGAAAAAAGACAAAATACTTCCAGCATGATGATGTTCTATATATTTCATGCCCAGCCTGTAGAGTGCATCTCCTTCAGAATGTCTTTGAGAAATGGAAAGCTTTTCCTCATCCATTATGCAGGGCTTAGCATACTGCAGCCTCTCCAGTAAACATTACCTCTTTACAAACCAACACATTTACAGTAGGTGCATCATAATTCCACTTAAAAGAAACACTGTTTAAAAAGGACTGGTTTCCTGAACTGCATACATCCAGCATGTGTTAGATCATGACTGGGGGATTGCTGCTGTCTTTTGTCAGTACGAGTTGGTCACTGGTATGAGGTCACTGGTATTTCTGTGGCTCGCCCAGAAAGCAGCATCATTACCACACAGTTCGTGGTGCATGGGAGTTTGGTCATCCTACAAATGGCCCTGCTGGCACAGGACACTGCAGCTGCTGGACACAGGCAGCAGCTGGGCATTCAACAGATACTCCTCCTTCACACTGGAGTTGGAGCCACTTCATAGTAGTGGTCTTTCTGACCAGTCAGGCAGAAAGTCAAAGCACACAGAACAAGATAGTTCTCTTTCCTTCTGGAGATAATGAGGAAGACTTAGTTCATTACTACCGTGGAGGACACAATGCCTTTGCTTTCCTCCCTCACAATAGCTCCTTGTAAAGAAGAAGCTCCTGCTGCCAGTCCTCAGAAAACAATACTCCATGGTCACAATAGCTCACAGTCAGCTCAAAGTCACTAAAAGCACTGCAAAGAACAAGTTCTCAGGTCTCCAAAATACTTGAAATGTCTGGATTCCCACTGGGCTTAGAATGCCAAACCCTGAAGTCATTGTGAGAGACTAACAGTACCAAGAGGCCCACCTGCAGAAGGTTCCCCTGGTAAGTTCCCCACTGCAAAAGCATTTCAGAGGTGTGGAGCCTCCAGAAGAAATAAAACCCATCTGACAGCAGGTACCTTGTTCTAGTAACCTTTTCTATGGAGAGCATCCCTGACAGACCTGGTGTCAAGTGCCCAGCTGACATACATTGTGACACTTGTGAAATAGGCACCTATTCTTAGCAGGAAGATGGTGCCAAGCCACCTCCTTTCTGCCTGGGACAGTTCCTCAAAAGAAGACTCGCATGCCAGTCTTCTGTCCCAGAGAAATCTACTGTACAATGAGACAACAGAGTTTCCAAGCCAGATTCAGCACTGGCTTCACTGAGGTGTGTTAGATCAGGTTCTCAGATGTGTGTGGAAAAGAGCGTGTTTCCCAAACAAGCCAAAGGATCAGCATGGGTGCTGCTCTGCTAGCCCCACAAGCCTCTTGTATGACTCTGGTTGTCACCATGGGGTGACACGGGGAGAGGCAGGCTGCCATTCCAAATTTATTTCTCTATTGTGTGAAAGGGTACTCTGCTGCTGCTGGTGGTAAAACCTAATTATGCCCAATATCCCTGTGCTGTCATGCTTTTTCAGAGAAGTGCTATCTGTGATTCTACAAAAGCACACCTCATGGAGGGGTTATGGAATATGTGCTGGCAGTCTCAAATCACTGCAGAGCATGAGGAGGTGTTCTGACCAGAACTGTGAAAGTCATGTTCCTTGAGGAACATGGATCCTCTGGACAACAGCTGAGTCTTTATCCAGAGCCTGAAAGCATTAGGGATGCAGCCAGAGGCACTCTAAGGGAAGATAATTAAGGAATATGAAACTGCACAAAGCAGAGCCAAAGCTTTTTCAAAGTAGCAACGAAAACTTCTAATTAGGTGTTCAGAAGTATGTACATTTTAAATGACAGTTCCTGGACAGCTTTTCATCCTTAGTTACCTAAAAAGAAATGAGAATAAAGAACTTCTTCAGAAGGTAAGTTTCCTTGTCAGACTGTATTTGGAAAAACAAACACACTGAATCTCATAAACCATTTCTCCACAACTGATTAGAAAATGATTGAATGTAGTTAATTTTCTAATCTGATGCAGACACATGCTCAAATAGCTTTATAGAGATATAGCACTGCAGCCTTCCTTTAGCTTAAATTAAGCAATAACTGCTATAGCTAGTCTATATTTCAGCATTAACCTCTGGTCTGCAGTCACTGATGTGAAGGGCAACAAATCAGATCACAGAAGGTTCAATGTCAGTGTTTCACATCTTCATCCAGGTATATGTGCTAGGGCTGTGTTGCCTCTCATCTCTAAGCATATGTCTCTATTGTTACTAAAAGAAGACGTCATGGTAGATGGTGGCAATTAGTCAGCTGTGCACTCAGCTGCATCTACCCTTCCTCATCATGGTGAGGATGTGTAGGATTTCAAAGTTTCGCTCAGACAAGTCATCTTGTCTTATTCTCATCTTGCTTTCAATATCTAGAACAATAGCTGTTGTGAGTCCAGGTCTGGGTTCACTCCCCTAGGGACAAAAGGTATGATAACATTTCTATAGGAGTTCTGACCTGAGTATGATTTCAAGGTGTTCCCTTTTTCTTTCCCAAAATAGATTTTTTTTTCCTATATTCCCCATTCTGAAGAACTCATATTTTTTAGCTCTGCCCTGTGGAACTTATCTGACTTCTGACATCCTTCTACCCCTAATGCTGTGATGTAAAGTATCATCTTAAAAGATAACATGCCTAATTTTGAAAACCAATGCTGATGTTATAAACAATTGTAAATGGTTTACAGAACAACCTTTGTGCTTGCTTGTCTTTTTCTCTGTTTATTTCTGGAGAAGAAGAGACTTGCCTAAAATAGCTCTCTTCATCTTAATTCTTGAATTTCTGGCATAGAACATAAAATGATAGAAGTGTTACAGAAAAAAAAAGGAACAGTTCAAAATTACAGTATGCTACAGCATTTCTAAACCTTTGAGCAGAACAGAAATGTTTCTTAGAACAACAGATGATTCAAGAAATGAGAAAATTATTACATAGCTATAGTAACAGAAGATCATACATAGATGGTGCCAAGGGATTGATTTTTATGTAGAAGGTTCCTTCCTAATCGCAATAACAAAAAATAACTTCAGAAAATAAGCGAAGTTTAGCAGAAAAAAAAATTGATGTCAAAGGTAATATATATATACACCATGTTTTTGAAGACAAATCTAGATGATAGATGAATTTATTTGGTTTGAAGGCACAGATTGAAACAGTAAGCCACAAATTTGTCTGTGTATTGATTACAGATACTCATCTATAAAATGCAAATTACTATTGAATATGTTAAATGAAATTATTATTTAGCATATTTAAATGTGTGAGGAACGTCAGACTTAAAGCTGCTTCTGTGATCCATGGTAGTGAAAAATACGGAGCACGTGCATGCACACATACAGTAAAAAACCTGAATATATCCATGCCCAGTTAGAAGTTCCCTGTAAAGAGTACACACATTTTCCTGACTCCATTTTAGGGTCTGTATTAGATTTAAAAATCACAGAATCAGTTCCACAGATCCTAAGCCTGGTTGACCCACATTGCCTTTTGCTTTGGGCACCAGAGTCTGCCAGGTCCGTGCATGAGAGCCACTGCCAGCCTACAGACCACCTTGCTCATCACCAGTTGGGACTTTCAGCACCAAGGTGTGACAAAACTACAATACTTTACAATTTTAGGCTTGCTTCCACTCTGCCTCTATTATTGAAGTAATCAGAGAATCACAGTCTATCCTGAGTCAGAAAGGCCCCAAGAGAATCATTAAGTTCAACTCTGGGCCCTGCACAAGACAGCCCCAAGAGTCACACCATGCACCTGAGAGTGTTGTCTAAACACTTCTTGCACTCTGTCAGGCTGGTGCTGTGACCACTTACCCGGGAAGGCTGTTCCAGTGCCCAGCTGTCATAGTCGAGACGGCCACTGCACTCAGCGTGCTTCAGTAAAAACTTCAGGGGGCTTCAAGTATCAGGACTTTGTTATGCAAAAAGTCTTTCATACCTTTTCTATGTATCTTTCTATGTGCAGCTCCACCAGCTCTGGCTCTTTCTCTCTCTTCTTCACAGCATGGCCAACCAGACTCCAACTGACTCCAGCTCTTTATCACACCCTTAGCCTTGAGAGCAAGGCTGTTCCCACTCTTCGGTGATTAACACAGGTGCAATATATCAGGGGTAAGATTTCCTTTTGCTCTAGCTCAGTCTTCCCACACCCAACCGCCCTCTGCGTGAGAAACCTTTTCCTGATATCCAGCCTAATCCTTCATGCCATTCTTTTGGGTTCTGTGGCTGATCACTAGAGAGAAGAGATCAGTACATGGCCCTCCTCTTCCCCTCATGATGAATCAGTAGGCTGCTGTGAGGCCTCCCCTATTCCCCTCTAGACCATTTCCCATCTCTGTAGCCCTTCTTTGAATGCTCTCTAATAATATATTTCTTATATTGTGGTGTCTAAAAGTGCACACAGTGCCTGAGCTGAGGCTGCATCAGCACAGAGCGGAGTGGGACAATCCCCTCCTTCAACTGGTTGGCAATGAAAACAATAACAAAAAAAATCAGGTTTTATTAGTCAATTTGAGTAAACCAGGAAAATCGAAAATCTTTTTTCACCAGTCTTGGTGAATGATACATTATCACACGGTCTGTGCTCTGTCACTTCAGCCATCTGATTTGAGGCCATATAGGTGATTTCAGGCCATGTAACTACACTAATTTGTTTCTGAAAGCTTTCAAAATACTCAAAGGAACTCCAGAGCTGAGGAAATTGCTGGACTCCTGTAGCAGTCAGCATCACAGCAAGCAGGGAAGCAGGTTCTGACACTGGAAGAGGCAAGTGATTATCCTTTAAATGTGAGCACTGCCTGAGCACTTTGGAAGGAGCAAGGGTATTTACAGAATGAAAGATTGACAATCTTGGAACACAAATTGGAAAAGGGCTCACTTCCAGTGAGAGAAAAGCGTGAACACCAGGGATCATACATCATAATTACAGTTATTGTGTATTTGAGTAACACAGCACAGAAATGGAAGATACCCAAACTTTATAATAATTGCTGTATGTGATAATAGCTCTTCCAAGCAAAGTGTAAAGAGTGAGACAGAGAAGAGCAATTTCCAGTGTTTTTAGAAACTGTGTAACTTTCCTCTAGTTTGTGGAAGAAAAATTATATGCTCTTGCCAGAAAAGAATGGAAAAATAACACTTCAAGGACTATGTGGCAAAGGGCAGAGGGTTAGGGGGGATCAAGCAGGAGAGGACATAACGAAGGATTTGGGTGCTGTACTGAGGAGTGCTATGCCAGTAAACCATGAATTGGAAATGATTAAACAAAATACAAAAACACAAGCAGAAGCTCATCTGCTAGAAGCAGAATAGTAAAACTAAATAGATATACTTGCTGCTTATATATCAGTGCAATTTTCTGTTAGGAATGAGGAGATTAAAAAAGGTATTTCTTCTGTTTATGTTGATGCTCCCATTGCACATGAAACAGGACTTTTGCAAAATTTGTTGCACCTCAAGTTGACCTCAAAAGCATGTGGAAATTATGTCTAGCAGTATGTCACCTGACAGCATCTGGAAAATCTCAGCATTTAAAAATCTTAAAATTCCTTTCTTTTGTTAAATATGTTTAATTACATTTCTTGTCATGCACAAATGCATTCAGTTTAATTAATTTCTATGTTCCCTAATTACCACTTTCTGCAATTTTTTTTCCTGAGTAATTTAAAGTATTTGATTCATCTGGGGCAGATTTCTTGAGCCCTTCTAAATTCTCAGTTTATACCTAGAGGTCCATGCAACTAGAACATTCCCATGGGATCTTAGCTCCTCTTCCTGGTTTCAAAAGGGTGGCTGTTCCAGTGATTATCAATCATATCTTCTAAACACCATTTTGTGTCTGAACTATGACAGACTCCAGGAATTATTAACTATTCTCAGTGCCATTTAAAGATGAGAATACTCACACATCACACAACAGTACTCACTGTAACTGAGGGGATGGGCTGCACAAGGATTGCTTTTCCTCCTATCCTGGGTGTTTTGCCAATGTGAACTGTACATTTTCAGAGTCAAGTCGGGGTTTTTCTGTGGTGTTTTGGACAACCCTAAATAAAACCATGAAGGGTGAAACCTTTCATTTGAAGTAACTATAGTTTTCTGGACCTTTAAAAATACATTTCTATCCTAATATGGTGACCAATATAAGAAAATATTGGAAATATCTTTGATTATGAAGAAAAAAATAAAGCTGATTGTTCACCATTGTCTGCTTCAGAAAGCTACAAGGACCATCACCTGACATCCCCCTGCTGTAGAGCCAGTTAATTTATCCAGAGATTTTCTCACTGCAAAAGAAATCCAAACATAAGCCATTAGGGCAATGGTGTGTTTGTAATTTAAAACTAATTTCATCCTGGAAGGTACAGCAGATTTAAAGAAAAGTTGTATCCTAAGCAAACAGACTAAAGCCCTTTGGGTATCTTTGTAACTCAAGACTAAAGAATAACTTCAAAAGGACTTAATTGATACAATTTTTCACAAAGTTTCCCTCTCTGTCTTCTCAGTTTCCCAGGCAAAACCTTAACCTTTTTTTTATGGTTTATACATGTGATTGAAATTTACATTCATGTATTGGAAAAAGGAGCAGCCCTTACTTTTACTTTTTACTAACTTTGTTCTTTTTCTCTGTCATCATAAAAGATTTCAATATATGCTTAGTTTTTGTGAGTGTGTGTGAAAATCATTAAGTTCATTCACATTATGGATATGCACAATAAAGAAATGCATAAATACTTGGTGGATAGGAATAAAGTTTCACTAAAGCAAGAGTTATAGCTCTGATAGCTATTATTAGGCATTTCCAGAATCTTGGCATTTCTTCCTAGATAATTTCCATAATGGAAAAAACTCCGCTGAAGACAAAGTCTCTTAACATGTGAGACATTTTGCTGAAGGATGAAACAGGTTAAATCATAACACAGAGCTTGAAAATGAAGCTTCCTAGCATTCAACACTTTAGAAATCCTTTGGACAAATTGCCTTGTATCTGTAGACTTTTGATCTTCGTGGAGCAGTTTTTCAAGAACCTTGAACTTTGAGTTATGCTTCTGAGAGATTTTTAATTTTCTCAGCCAACCTCTTCTAATGGAAAAATGTGAAGTCTAATTATACGTACAAAAAGTGTCTGGTGTTTGCAGACAGTTTAATTCACTGTGTGTGAAGGACTTTCTTCCTTTATTTACATATCAGATAAAACATTGGCCCTGTTGAAATTAATATCAAATTTCCATTGACTTTAGCCATTTCACCATGTTGAACACAGCTGTCAAAAATAGATGTAGTTCCTGTAATACGACAGGGATCATATTAAATACAAATTTTATAATCCTTTCTCTCTCAAGTTTCTGAAAAGTTCCAATGGTCCTTTACATCCCTTGAGATCACCTCCTGTGCAAGGACAAATGTACTGTTGTCCTCATATGATGGTATCTGCAAATGTTTTTAAAGGTTCATCTCTCCATTTTACCTGAAAATTCGATCTCTTAGGCATTCTCAGAGCACATCCTGATCGATTAAACTTGACACAAAACCAAGTTGATGGTACTGCTTTCTGGCAATTACAATTGTTCAGGGTGTTTGACATATGCTTAACTCTTTTCCCAGCCTTTGCTAACCAGCAGCTAAGAAACTGACTATTCGTAAATAAAATGATATTTTCATCTCTTCTTCTGAAGGTATTTAATTTTCCAAGGAATTCTTAAATACTCATAGGCACAAGAAAGAATGCTCTAATCGTTAGTCAGGGTATAATCTAGACACTCAAGCTATTGGGGACAACCGAGGCCACTTAAAAATCTAACAACAGCAACAACAACAAAAAAAAGACACCAAAAAAACGCAGTGAAATATGCGTAGACATAGGGTTAAAATTCAAGATTCTCCTTACACAGTCAAATATGTCAATTGTACTTTTCTTGCTTATATGGGATGTATTTAATGTGTGTAATCTTACTTCCTCTCAGTGTTTAACTATCCTTGAAGGGTGGATTGAAAACTCTTATCTTCATCCTCAGATGTTTTGTAAAGTTTGTGCTCTGAGAAGTTGAAGTTCATTAAGTGAAAGAAAGAACTTAGCCCAGAGTTCCTGCTTTGTTTATCAGCACTCTAATGATCAAGCTAATGAAAGATGGGGCAGGTGACAGCACTGACAGTTCCTCCCCTCCATCTGCTTCTCAAAGAACAAGATTATGTCCTTTCATTTTTCATACAAGCATCTAATTCCTCAAGGAATTTCTGCCCTGTGAATCTCTGGCAGTTTTGCCACCAGCTTTGAATATCTGAAGTCCTAAATAAGGGTGATTCAAACCATGGCATGTGGCTGTCTTCAACTGGCTCTTTGCTTAGCCTGCTAGCCTTCTTGGGTTCCAGGAGAACTCTGATTTCTTGTAAGGGGAACCTAGGTGATAGCTTATGAATCAAACATGGAGGTACCTAACTCTAGTCACAAATTGTCTTTTGAGAGACTAGCTCTGAAGTCTTAAACTATTTTTCAATTGTTGACAGCACATCACAATACTTCTGTGCAATGTCTTGCCTGTACAATCCTCTTGCTACCCTAGTTCTCAACATATTTTACACCAAAACACATCTTCTGCCTAGTGCTCTGTGAAAGCTGATTTGTTACTGTTACCAAGAAGTGCAGCTTTTAACATTAGACGTTATCACTTAAGCTTTTGATCTTGCCTTTGGTCTCTTTTCTGCTTAGAAATTTTCTCATTTTATGCTGCTGTAGTAAACAAATGACACCTTCTGAAGATATTAGTCCAGCAGTTAAGTGCATTTATGGTATCAAAACCCCCCCCCAAAACAAAACAAAACAAAACTAAAATCTCCAAAAGAAATACAAAGTGTCCATAAATAAACTAGATTAAAATTGATCTGAAAAGTTTTTCATTGTTTGATTGAGGGCCCCCAAAATCTACTGAATACGATTAGTCTAAATTTTATTTACTTTCAATACATTCAGTGGCGTATACCTCACCCTTTTATTCTGTGCAAAGTACTTTGCAGGCTACACCATGCTCCATTCACCATTGTATGACCTCAAAATAAGTGGAACAGTGGGACAGTGGAATAACTCATGTTAAAATCACATGGATGGCATTCAGCTGAGTACATGCAGACTCTTACAATGTAGACATTGACAGCTAAATAAGACACCCGCTGGTCCTGTTACAGTCAACGGAGAGAAACAGGCATTTCTAGGATGCAACTTGGCTTATTCTAATGTAGACATTTAAAATAGGTTAGATGAATCATACACTAAAAGTGCCTATTTCTGGTTCCCTTTATGCCCAGTGGAGAGAGTGACTAGCTCAGATGCAGACATTCACATAGTAGACATCTAAAATTAGGTGAGATGCAACCAAAGATGTATTTCCACATCCCTTTTAAATGTCTGCTTAAGGGAAAAAATGTCAAAGGATTATTTTCAGCTAACACTAGCCTTTACCAATGTATCACCTGAGTATTTTATTTGTAACCTCTTCCTAAAAACACTTTTCAAGATCCAGATCACAACTGACACCCATCACAGACAAGTTTTTGATGGATTTTTTTCTTTTGTCACAATACTGCAATTGTGAATCAATTTTGTATCTCAAATAAATTTGTTGTGTACCTGCTCAGTGCTCCCCTAAAGAAAGACTATGAAAAACTCCAACAGATCAATACAGAAGAAAGCAGTAGACCAAGATTGGCAATAAAGGCATGTGAAGATGAAGACTGTGTTCAGAACTGCCCATCCATGGATATAACTGCAGCAGACAAAGTGAGAAGAAAGTAGTATGATGACTTCAGAAAAGATGCAAGGCAGCAGAGAACTCTGAAAGATAATATTCCTTCAGGCACAAAACTTCTGCTTATCATAATGGCTGATGTTATCTATGCCACCAAGCTCACCTGCTTCTTTCTGCTTGGTGCCACCATCCTACTGTTGGTATGGGTAGCAGTAATCCAGACTAGCAGATGCCATCATCAGCATCACCAGTAGCTCCTAGCTGTATAAACCTTTGAATTTACTTGTTTACTAATAATTATGCCACAATTTGGAAAGATCTACTTTGTGCTATTGAATGTGTATATCTGTTTATCTATGTAACATTAAAAAAAAAAAAATAAAATTCTCAGGGGAATCACAATGATGCAATCATACCAGCTGCAACACTTCAGTTTTATCATACATTGTAGAGCTGTTTATTATATCAATATAGAGTTGTTTTTATGCCCTCCCTGCAAGAGTAAAATATCTTCATTTACATGGGTTTTGTGGTCTAATTTCCACCAAGCTGTTTGCCACAGTGCACTGGTTTGTGCTTCTAAACCATTGTATGCTGGCCATCCAAATACTAACCACATCCTTGATCCTACATTTTAAGAAAGGTAAACTTTCAGCTCAAATCTTTCCCCTCAAGTGTCCTGCAGTTCCACACTCTACCTCCTGAAGGTTTGGCTTACCATGTTGCCTATGGAATCCATCAGGGATGCAAACAGATAGAGAATTTCTCAGAGAGTTTTCTCTCTGCATTTTATACCTATATTTTCGTGAAGCCAGGAGTGGCTACACAATGTCCTGATTGAACACAATATCGTGGAAGAAAAGTCAGGCAATATCCTAGCATTTTAAGGCCATCTGTGTATACACTGATTTACGTAGACTGTTTTTGTAGTTAAATCAATCAGTTGGAAACATGAGAGTTGTATAGCAAAAAAGAAAATGTTAGCAAACAAATGAAAGTAAAGAACACTGGGACATTTCCCTCTATATAAAATGGCTTTTCTTCACATTCATCTGATTTTCTTTGCATATTCTGTTCTCAAACATTAATATCCTGGTCTCAGATTGAAAGGAGTTTGAATATATCCAAAGTCTGAAGCAGTAATGTCTGACTTATTGTTTAACTCTTGGATATTTATATTCATGTGCTATATCATTTCCAGAATCTGTTATTCATCTCAAGTGTTGTTTTCAGAAGGTCAGATGTTCAGATTTAATTTGCCATAGTCATAATGTGGTTTCTGCAGAGATGCAGGTTAAGGGCTATTTGCTTGTCTTAGGCATTCTGTTTTGCGCTATTAAATTATCACCGTGGAGTTCACCTTGAGGAGAGCTGTTCCCTGAAATGTATAATGGTTAACCACTACAAAAGTTGCCACCTTGCAATGCTCGAAAGGCTATTCCTACAGCGGCTGATCCAAAGGCAAATTCAGCAGCAGCAGTTAATCACGTTTACTACATGTTAAAGGTATAGTTGGATTAATTCTGAGCAATAATGAGCACAGCCCATAGAAGTCTCAAAATCGCATCAAAATAATTTCTGATGTCGTGCATTAAATGAACTGATGTGAAAGGGAAGGAGAGCTCTGTGAGAGGCGTGCTCAGCAGAAAGGTTTATTCGGAATAAGCCCTGTTCCCGACTCTTCCTCAAACGCTGTCACGCAGAGCTTCCCTTTCAGTGATCGCATCCAAGTGCCCGCCTTCCTGAACTTGTGAACTGTAAATTTAACGAGTTCAACAGGACAATTCTCGAGTGTAAAATAATATCCTTGTCTCCAGTTTGGGAACTCGCTGAAACCATCTATTTAGAGGGGCACTGCCGGGCTAAAATAATGCGGCTATTTAAAACACCACCCTTGGCGGGGGGGCAGCTCTGGGGGTGCCGGGGGAGCGCTGGGCTGTGCCCGGCCGGGGAGGACACAGGCGGGGCCCGGGGGTCTGCCAGGCGGGGACGCTGCTGGGGAGACTCAGGACCAGGTCGGTCCGAGAGCCCCTGAGCAGCGGTACATGGCGATTCCACGCCGGTATTAACCGAGGTGGCGGAGGCAGCCAGCGACAGAGAGGAAAGGATGCCCAAGATGGAGGCCCCCGCGCCCCCTCAGGTGCGAGGGACACGCGCCCCGCCCCAGCCCCGCCCCAGCCCCCGCGCTGCGCCGCGCGCGAGCGCCCACCCCGGCGCGGCTCGCGCAGACGCGCGCGCCTTCCCCGCCCCTCCCGCGGGAGCGCGCCTTCCCCGCGGCGCGGCGGGGGCGGGGGCGGCGGCGGCGGGGAGGGGATAGTGCGGGAGCGCGCCCGCCGCGGCTCTTCTCGCCGGGCTGCCGAGCGGGCAGCAGCAGGAGCAGTAGGAGGAAGAGCGCGAGTATCCTCTTGACCCTCTTCTTCCCGAGAGGAGGGGCCACACCTTTCCGTGAGTACCGACCTGGCCACCTCTGTCACCGCGCCGCGCATCACGCTGAGGGAGCTGCCGCGCCCGCCGTCGCGCCGGTGTCACATCCCTCCGGTGTCACATCCATCCCCCTGCACCGCCGATGTCACATCCATTCCCCCGCACCGCCGGTGCCACATCCCGCCGCCTCGACGGCGAGGAGCCCCCCGTCCTCCGTGGGTGCCGAGGCTCCTCCGAGGGGCGGGCGAGGTGGCACCCGCTGAGCCCGCCCGGTCCACGGCGGCCGCTGCGGGGCTTTGTTGCGGCGGCGGCCGGTGGCACCTCTCTGGGCGGGCAGGTCGGGGCCGGGCGGGCCGGGAGGAGACGCTCCGCGGCTGCGACGCACCCGCATCCTCGGGCAGGCTCGGTCGCCATTTCGTGCGCTGCCCGGCGGGGGCGAGGGCCGGGCGTGTGCGGGGGAAGGAGCTGTCTGTGCTGAACTGCCGCGCTCTGCTTTTCGGCTCTTGCGCCTTTATTTATCACCCGTACTTTTTCTTTCTTTCTTTCGTGTTTTTTTTTTTTTTTCCTTTTTTTTTTCTTTCCCCCCTCCTCGCAATTGCGATTTTGTTTAGGTATAAAATAGCTACAGTGTGTCTGAATTGCGGGCTTTTCATGTTCTCCCTATTTTGGCTTCTTGATGGTGATTAATGCAGAATATCGTGGTGAAGTCTGTGCAGCGAGTGCACTTGTCTCTTTGGTTATAAACTAATGATTAACCAAACCTTCAGTTGTTGCTGAGGTCTTCAACATAGATGTGTTAGTTTTGAAGTCTGTAATGTGTTTAAACCAAGACTACGGAGTCTAAATGTAAACAGTACCTGATTAATAATGCCAAGCTGTTTAAATATTTAAGATCATAGTGTGCTTTAGCCCAGTCAATAAGGCTGTTCCATATTGACAGGTACTCTGTGAAAGGAATGCTATTGCTTAGCTCTCTGTGTAGTTGGATAAGACAATGGAAAATGTGATATATAGCTCTACAGTGGAACCTATAGGTCATGACATGATGTTCTTCCATCCATAAAGGTCCAGCTTTTGTGTATTTATTCAAAACAACCTCCTACTGAGTGAAAAAGCCAGTATTAAACACCTGGGTTTCTTTCTTCTAATGTTCCTTGTCTTTGTGCATTTCTTTCTCTGTGTCTGATTTTGATTCATAATTAAGTATATTGTGGAAAAGGCAGATGAAACCTGAAGACTTTATTGTATCTAATAGGTGCATTATTAATCATTTCAACATCTTCCATAATTTCATGTAATAGATGTGATAATTTATGGACAGGATAATATTATGGGTCTGTGCATAAAACAGGTCACTGTGCAACATCAGAAAGCATCTGGACTGTATTTTGAATCTGAGAGCAGCTTATATGCCAAGAGGCGGATCTTGCTGCTGTTCTTTGGCAAAAGATACCAGCTGGAAAGAGAAGGATACTTTAGTGTTACATAGCTCAAAGGACCTAGAGATCAGGAAACTGACTTGCTGGTACAGTATCTTTTTAATATTTGTCTAATGCGTTTGATATTATCATTTGTGTGAATACACCTCAGGCATTTGTTTAGTTTTGAATAGAAACTGCAATGCAAGTGGCCAGAGCTGCTAAAGAGTGCGATGCCAAAGTCTGTGAAAGTTACTTATTTGAATTTCAAAGTACTTTGAAATTCTCTTGGGTGTCTAAAATTAGCTGTCAGACTATATCAGTATAGAACCGGGAAAGTGTTACATTCTAAGAATATTGAATATAAAGGAGCAAACCCAGAAATCTGCTTGGTGGTGACAGAACTTGGGATCCATTGAGTGAATTCTCATTCTGAGTTGTGCAAAGGCAGTGCAGCTAAAGGGAAACTGTACAGCTGTGTGACCACATCGGATGGTGGAGTAGTATATACCAGCTGGTGCTATGGAGGGAGCTAAAACCTTCTTCACAACTCACAGATAAATCCACAGCTAAGCGTACTCATATTAGTATCTTAGTTCTGTCATTAGCATTACTGGCCACAGTAGAATTATTCAAAAGTAATAATGTTCAAGGTGAGTGGGATCACCAGAATCTGAGCCTTAAATACTGTTCCTTACCTACGTGAAGAAAGTATATTATTTATCACATATACCACAGCTTGTTTCACAAAAGGACTGTAATGAGAAAATTTGGCTATTTGAAATGGTTTTTATTTTAAGGAAATGAAGTTACAAATGCAGTGATGCATACTGATACCTCCTGCTAGCTGGTTGCACTCTGATGTTTCTCTCTGGTGCTCAAAAAGATGACAAGCAGAAGCTTTAGTAACCAAGTTAAGAGTTTCTTGGGGTTGATGAGAGGTCTCTCTAATTGTCAGATTTTATTATTTTGAGGATTTTGATTTCAAGTCAGGAAAAGGTAATGCATGTTGCCCATTCTTCCTGCTTTAGCAAAATGACTCTCCATGGTATCTGGACATAAAAGATATCAAATACACTAAGAGTTTGGCATTTTTAAAATAGATTATTCCACAGCTCAAATAGCCCAATCAGCCTAAAAATTAAATTTGTTGCCTGCACCTGTGAAATTGCTGTTATTCTATAGTTTTATTAACCTGTCTCAAATCACCTTGAAATGTGATTACTTCCATTATATTGAAATAGTACAGTGAAATTGTGCTGTTCAGTTTTCACTGGACTTGTTAATTTTTTCACGTTTTATAAACAGAGTTGGTAAAATGGGAAGTCATACAGAGGAAAGTATATCTTGATGTTGCTGAGGGAATAATGTAGGAGGTAGTGTGTTGGGCAATATGGAGTGAATTTGATTTTGCCTTCCTGAGTGGGCTGATAGTATTTAAAAAATTCCATTATACTTTCTCTGCAGTGATAGTTTGTTGCATTTTAAATTGGTAAGTGTGTGTATTGCCTGTTCAGTTCACTATTAAGGACATTGCAACTCCTGCATTTATGAATACTGTCTCATAAATGTAATACTAAGGGAATTTGTAAAGAGTTAATCTCTAATAATAAGATTAACATGATGCACTGCAAGTTTTGTCCTGCAGTTTGTTAACCAGGAAAGGATAGTTGCAAGCTAGCTATATTGCTTTCTTCTGAGCTGCTGGAGGCTGGCTGAGCTTTCAGTTATTTACCTCAATAGAAAACTGAAAGGGAAAAAGTGAACAAAGGAGGTCTGTTTTGCCTGTCCCACTTGCTGGGCTGTTGTCTTTGCCCTTTTCAGTGAAGGAGGGGGTAGAGCTGGGTCAGAGTTGAAGAACACTGAAAAGGAATTCAAGTCTTATATTGAAATGTGAATGATAGCTTAGTTTGAGTGCCGAACACATTTGTTTGAATTGATTTTTTTCTGTCTGCGGGAGCTTTAACTGACAGATGGTGATGGACTGGCATATAGACTGCTAGAAGGTACAGCTAGATATGTGTTCAGACCCTGATTAGATGCTCAGTAAACAAGTGCATATCTGATGAGACTTTTAATACTGGAGATACTGATGCTAGACACTGTGTGACACACTAGACATTTGATTGTGTGAATTAAGGGCAGACCCCTGCAGCTGGCATACATTCAGGCTTACTTGTCTTGCCTAATTGCATTGCAAATACTCCTCTGGACTGATCTTTAGCTTCTCCCTTCCAGTAAATGTTGAATAAGTACAGAAATAAGTTCATCTGAATCCTCTATTAACTGTTGTTAAGAAGCTTTCAATTTTTGTTTTGGTTTTCTTTGTGAACTGAGCTCTATCTTAGCATTCACTTTGTGAATACACTGTTTTCCTACACTGTTTTGGTTTTGAAATGGCTCAATTCATAGTGTGATTACAGCTTTCCCCTTGTTAACTTTTTAGTATGGAAGCATAACAGCTTGAATTATAAAATGTTTCTGTAAGAGCTCACAGTACCCCCATTCTCCTTTAAGCAACTAAACTTTATGTAAAAAAAAGCAGCATTTGATATAGAGCATCTCAGATGCATGAAAATAGCCAAGAGAGGAAAAAAAGGCTAGTTCAATTTATGAGGACGTGATAACTTTAAAAAACAGCCTTATTAGAAAGGAACTAGCTGTCTAAATTGTCAGTTACATCAGACAGAATTGGTACAGATGTTGTCTCTCTAAATTCTGTAAGTACTCAAGTGAGACTGCTGTATTTGGATGCATCCCAATTGCAACTGAGTTGCCCTTATATTGTGTCTGCACCACTAGGTATACATGACATTTTAATTTCCCTGGGTTTAAAATATGCAATTGTTGCTGTTCAACAGCTTGTTTGAGGGGAAAAAAAAAAAAAAAGCCAATCCATAACTTCCCACTTGTATGAGTTAGCCTTTGGGCAGTAATCAGGTTTTTCTAGAAAGCCAACCAAAATATTAATATACCATTTTCCTTTAGACTGTTACCTAAGTGAGGACATGACAGTGTTTATACATGAGTACAGATTGTCTTTTTCTGATCTGTGCCTCTGAGTTCAAACTTTCTTTTCTCTGTTTTCAGTGCTGCTGTGTTTGTCCAGCACGATTCTGAGGGTTCATGTAAAGGACTGCCTTTACAATGTCATAACACTGTGGGCCTCTGTGTGTGTCTGTGTTTGCAAAGGCAGTGTGTAATCAGTGAGTGCAGAAGTCAGCCTTTGTATCAGATCTGGAGTCAGGAAACAGATCTGCTGGTGGAGAACAATTCCATGGGGTTGGTTAACTGACCCGAGCACAGGTGCTGACCAAGGGAATGCTTCCTCACTGAGTATAGGGTAGTAGAAATCAATAAAATTCAAAAGAAGAGGAAAAACAAATCTTGAGAGAGACCACTTTTCAAGAATGTCTGAAGAGTCAAGTGATGCTCATCAGTAGGCTTGTACACAACTTACCCTTTGCAACAAGATCAATGGTTCTCTTCCCTATTTCTCCAGTGTTTAGGACTAAAAAGTAAGGTTTCCCACCCTCCTGCTGTTCATATCTCTAAGACAATCAAAATGCAGGAGGTGTTTGATGTGTGTTCCTTCTCAGAATTTTCAAGTGGTAGCAGGAAGAGAAAGCTTGGCCACAGGTCTTCTTTGGGTGTGATAAACAGGTTTAGTGACTTGGTTACTGCCACTTTGAGTAAGCTGGAATCTGTGGGTCCCTCCACCCAGCCTCACCATGACCTGTAGACCAGTGCTGTGGTCTCTGGACAAACTAAATATATAATAAGAAGTTAAATCCTCTTGTATTGGTGCTCTTTTGAAATGGGGGTTAATTTTAAAATTGTGAGCTCAGCTGAATTTGGTAAATTTTGTTGCTTTTGTTACATGGCAACAAAAAAAATCAAACCCCAGTTTTCCCATTGGGTGAGATGAGATGCTGATAGGCTCCACTAGCCATTTTACTGATTTTTTTCTCTTCTGACTAGGTAATTCCTACTGAAGCTCAGAAATGCAAGATATATTCTTTTTCCTTTCCCATCCTTTCAAAACTGTACAGGATTTGAATAAGTTTACAAGAGAGAGCTCTTCATTAAGAGAGAAGAGAACAAAAATGGAATTTTTGCATGCAATGCTGAATGCACTGAAGCCTCTAGGCATTCTCAACTTTTAGAACTGTAACTTTTGTGTTCTGGCCCAGCTGCTGTGAAGAGCTGTGTTCTCTCAATGGAGGGAAGCTTTTTTACATGAGAACAATCAGCCATTGGAACAATCTCCCCAGGCAAGCGGTTGATTGCCCAGCACTGGACACTTTTAAGACTCATGTGGACAGACTATTGGGACATCTTGTCTAGACTGTGCTTTTGCCAAGAAAAGCTGAACCAGAGGTCCTTGAGATCCTTTTCCAACCTGGTGTTTCTGTGATTATGTGCTATGTTCTTGAGGCTCTTACAGACAATCCACAGTTTCTAAGCTTCTTTCTGATGCAGATGTCATTATTATTTCCTTGGCCTAGGTTTGGTTAGGACATATAGGCAGATAAGAATTATCATAATTGCTGCAACTCAGTCTAAGTAGTACTACAAGGTGTTTGGAACAACTTTGGGCTTGTGAAGGAACTCATCGTTTGTATTGGAGCTGTATATACCTTATGTATAGTTTGGTTTGCTTTTTGCCTACTGGAGTGATTGTGTCTTTATAGAAGTTTCTATATAGTGTAGCTATGACACCTGTAATGTGAAAATAATCTTTCAAATATCCCTGTTTTCTCTAAGAAGCATTTACTGTATTTATGGGCCTTGGAGTCTAGTACCCAATATTTCAGTGTATTACAAGGTGCAATATCTTTCCCAGATAACAAAAAACTTATAGTCTCAGTATAAATTGAAACTTCAGGTTTCTTGTTTTCTGCTTTTCTGTAGTTGAGAGCGTTTTAAAAATTATATCTAAACTTGGTTCTAGACAGGGACAAAATGAGGAATATCTTAATTTACATGTGAGCTATTTCTGCATGAAAAAGTTGAAATATAGGCATAACTGCATAACTGGAAAGCAAGCCAGTCCAAGGTGACTAAAAGCTAAATATCTATTAGACCTTGTAGGTAGTAGTCGTATAAAGTATATTTTTAACATAAGAAGAGTAAAAAAAAAGTGGAACATAGAAAAAGAAGAGTATGACCACCAGAGGGCAGACACAGTGTTTAATGACTCCAACCCCAAACCCTTTGAAAGGAGTCTATGCCTATAAAAATGCGGAGAGAAAAGACTGAATAAATAATACAGTGAAAATGCAAAAAATTTCATACATTGACAGATATATAATACCGATTAGTGTTAAGATGAAAGTAAATACGTTTTCTCATTTTTAAATACATTTCCATTACATAGGAGCTTACCTGAGGTTTTGTGTTTCTACAGTGGAAGTCAGAGTAGTTCATCAGATCATGCAGTTGAGCTGTGAATAATGAGTTCTTAAAAATAATTCATTTGCCTTTATATTGAGTCCAGCAATTTTAATTTGAGCATGTTTTTCATTTGAAAATGGAAAGTGCACTCTTTTCTCAGTAGTTTCTCCCTTGTAGTTAAAAGAATAAAGAATCTTTCTGAATTAAATTTCATGTTTTCCCATGTATACCTCAGAATTTGCATATACTTTTATTAATAGCATTTATTCCTTTAAAGTGTGTAATTTTGCTTTTCAGAATTATGAAAAATATTTAATGTTATGGACCTAAAATTAAATGCTTCAATAAAGTAGACCTTTTCAGGAAAGCTGTAGTGTAGATTTTAGTGAGAGATGATGTCTAGTAGTTTTTATTTAGCTTACCTGAGAGGAATGTAGGTGTTTAATTAAAGCAAGTCATGTTTTGGGTTTTACTGCTCGTGCACTGTCTCAGGTTACAGTGATAGTGTCTTTTCTTTGAATTACTTTCTTTTAAAACCTAGACTGTTTTTGTGAGGAAAGAAAAGCTTGTAACCCTTTGTTTGGAAGCCACAGTATTCTTTACAATCATGTCTTAAAACTTTTTGTTGCTCTCTGAGGGGCTCAACTCTACCAGTGATGCTGGAGTGAAGCATCATCAAAACATGCTTAAATGCTGCAGGCACAGTTCCATTAATAGTGGGCTTTCTGGAGAGATCCTTTGTAAAATGGTTTGCAGATATCAGCCCCAAAACTTTATCTGGAGGAACTTCTCCAAGTTACTACTAAAATTTTATTTAATTCACAACCTTTTCACCCACTTGGAATTGAAATATAGGAATAGGTTTCTTGTCACATCCAGAACTGACAGGATCAGACACTTGAAAGATTATAATGGGAATTAACTATGAATATAAAAATTTTTAGTAAATCATTGAATAATGTGTCCTAACTTCTCCCCACCCCTCATGTCTAGGAACCTAGAAACCTAAAAATGAAATCAGAGTTGCAGTTAATTGGTTGATTTTTGCACCTTTTTTTACAAATGGCTAAAGTTATGAGATTTGATATAAGGGCTACAAGGGTTTAATTCTGTTCCTTAGATACAGTGACAGAAACACTATTGCTGAGAGCATCTGCAGCATCACAATCTGGTGGGAGTTAAGTGGCTGCCAGGGCTAATGCCAAAGTTCACATCAGTAGGAAGATTAGTCTTTGTGTTCATTGTGTTATACAGATATTTATGTGTGGTTTTTTTTCCTGAGGTAAAGCTGTCCTAAAAGAGTCAAACATTCCTATGAATTCCCCAACGCACTTAGTTGAACTGAGATTATATTGAAAGACAACAGTCACTGATCATAGTCATGACAGCAAGCTAAACTAAATAAATACCATTATTTTTATTATTATAGATTGCAAAGTTCAACTTGCAAACTAATAGGTAGCTTCCTTGTTTAACTGTCAATAAAAAGACACATTTGTTGGAGTGGAAGAGAGAAGAAGAAGACAGTGCTGAAACCAGAAGAAAATGTGAAGATAAAGTGAGGGGAAACAGAGCAAAGAGAAGAAGTCTATTTAATTACATCCAAATAGGTACTAACAGGATAAAGCTATGATTTCTTGTTTACTAAAACAAAACCTCAAGCTGTAGTTTTAGTGAGTGATGCTCATAACTCTGAAGTATTGTCTGAATTAGTAAAGAATTAAGTTTAAAAAAGTAATTTGTAAGATTCTTCTCATAAATACTGCTCATCTGTTCTTTTTCTTGCTGCTCACAAGTGGAAAAATGACCTTTCTGTGATGGTTCCTTGATCTATGCTCCAGTGATTATTCTACACTCATCTGAGTTTTGACAGAACACTAGAATGAAAATTGCAATATAGTACAAGAACATATTTCTGTGTAGATGCAGGATAATGCTGATCTCTGAAGTTGAATGCCTGTATTATCCTGAATAGTAGAGGTTGGAGAGAGACTTCTATTTCTGAAATATATTTAAAAATAGTTGAATATTTGATTTATTAGTCGAGGATAAATATCTATGGTTGCAGAAAATAATTTATAATTCACTATGGTTAGCTAATGCACTACTTTAATTTTTGATCTTGTTCAAAAGTAGAATTCAGATTAGTGGGATTAGGAATTGTTTCATCATAATTACAGTAATGCTCCCCAGTTTTAATATTAGTTTAGTTTTATAATTAACAAAGAAAGGAATTGAACTGGTGGCCTTGAAATATGACTTGGAATTTAAAGGATTTTTCAATATATTGCCATTCAAATATTACTATGGGAAATAGAGATATTGATAATTTTTAACACTAAATATCATTGGAAAAAACAACCCATCACTTTTCAGATAGAACTGAAAATATAACTCAACCTTTCCAATGTAATTCAATTTCTGAACACTAATCCTCTAACAAAGACTTGAGCAGAGCCCAAAATTAAATGCTTGCAAGCCTATAAGTAGGACCCAGAAGAGCAACATTTTTTTACTCCCTTTTCTTCTTTATCCCTTTATTGCTGTTTCTACCATCCAGTGATAGATTTTTAAATACCTGCTACTCAGGCACAGGCAAGTAATTAGTATGTAAATCTTGCTTTGAGTGTAATTGAGTGTTAGTGGGCACAGAAATGTAGAACAAAAGTTACAGTTTCCTTTTAAGAAGGCTTACATACTTTAATATAATCAGACAGTCAGACTTTGAAGTATCTTAAAACCTTTGTTGTCTAATGACTTCTGAGTTTTCATATAAAATTATTTCACAAGTTTCTGTGTGTCCTTTGAGGCTGTGGCTATCTGTCCCTACATTACCAGTCCTAATGAGATTGTAATGTGTGACTACAGCTTCTAGACACAGTTAATGGGTACTGTGCAGTACAGTTTTTTAGCACTTACGTTTTTCAAGAATATTAAAGCTTGCTCCACTAAATAGATTCATATTGGTGAATTTTGTTACTGTTTTATTTTGTCACTGTTCAGCACCACAGTTTAAAAACCCTGTGTGAAAGGACACGTGGTTAGCATAAATATTCCACGTTCAGAAACACTTCATGTAGCATACCTTGCTCATCAAAAGTTTGCTTTGCTGTTAATGAAACTGCATTTGACATGATTAACCTTATTGGTGATGTGGAAAATAAAATTTAGATTTAGATCAAACTAGTTTTAATTCTTAATAGTGCTTCAGTACTGAAAAGCTAACAATTATACTGTAAAGAAAATATAATATCCTGAAGATGGCTGAGGACAGTGCCACTAATACTGTGTTTGGAGAACCAGTATGGCCAGGTTGTCGTCACTGACTTCAGCATGAATTATATTCTGTTGCAGTGAAGTTATTGATTAGATACAAAACTTGATGACAGAAGGTGATGGGTTTTGAGATTTCATTCTTTTTGTTATACTTTGAAGCAAGGGGTGTGCTTGGATGGAGCATCCCTTGCCCATCCAGCCAACTGTCCCAGGAACTGATAGTGGTTTTAAATGTTACACTGGCAAGTTGTAATCATTAGAACTATCATCATACAGTAGTTTTAAATAAAGAGCTTTCCATCAAGTGTATTTCTGTTGATTCTTCAAGCTGTGATTTCTAAGGTTATTTCTATTTATTTTTCAGGCTATGTATTAACTGTGTTATAAATGTAGAAGTGCCCCAAATTGACCTCTTCTGAGCAAATGTAGGTAAGAGAGCAGGAGAGTAATTTTTTGTGGTGTGCTGTCAGTATTGCTGAGGTCAGTAATGGTGAAGGGATTTGTGTCCATTCATAGTTAACACCCAGCTGACTTTCTTGACATCAGTTACACTGCTGACTGTTGTTCTGTAACTAATAACATGTATGCATGTGTTATCCTCGTGGGGTTTTTTAAACATTTAATAATTATCTGATCCCTTTACTGCATTGGATAATTGAAATAAAACTATGCTCATAGGGAAGGAAATGAGGATGGGACTGACACCCTTTGGGGTGGTGACTGTACTGTGCACATCAGCACCAGTTCCCAGCTGGTCCTATGGTGTAACCTGTGTTTGAGATTGCTGCTGCTCATCACTGTCCATTCAAAGCAGTCATGGTTGATCTTTAAGGAATAAGAAAACTGTTGGAATCACCTAACAGTGTATATGAAGAAATCAAAATAAGAACAAACTTGTCTGTAGTGGCTGAGTTTTTTGGGAAGCCAGAGTTGTGAAGCTGATCACACTTGGACTGACTGGGAATCTGTAATGTGAGTGGTAGGTGCAACCTTCACTTGGAAAATACTGTTCTGATCCTGTCTGGGTAGTAATTTAAAGTACTTGCAGGAACATTGGTGATACAGTGAATTTACTTCAGCTATGTGAGAAAAATGTGTGAGAAATGAGTGGAGTTCTGGTTTTCCATCTGGTGTCATTATTTTAAAATAGCATGAGAATGTCTCAGTGTTACTGACTTTTTCTAGTCTACCATCTATGTGAAATGGGAATAATGCCTCTAGGCTTGATCTGAAGCTTGAATTGGGCTTTTGATCATTTGCTGTCATTTAGTTCAGTGCAACTTTGATAAAACAAGTATTTTGAGGAACTATGCCAAAAACCTAAATTTGGAAACTATTAAGGAAGCAACACACATGCAGATAAAGTAGGCTTAACGTGTTGACAAATTTTGTGAGATGACCATAGTATGTCCTTGAAAAAGACAATGTAATCGCTTGTCTCCACATAACTTTCTCAGTGTTGTTGCACAGTCAGACAGCTGTTTGTTTAAAGAGTGAATGGGAAAAGTAATCGACTGTTTTCTGTTCTGTTGAGTAAAACTGGGGAATCTAATCTCTTGGATAGGGTCTGATGGTCCTTTATCACATGGTAATGGAAGTCTCTTCATCTGGATTAAATGAGACTCCACAAAATATTTTCTGCTGATTATACCCAGTCTGTTTCTTTCAGTTTACCATAAACTACCTGATTTTGTATTTCCTGGCCGTCTTGCATATATTCAGGAGATTGCTATGTAAATAGGAACAGTTTCAGCTTCCTCAGGGAATCTCTGGGGTTGCTGGATTCTCAGCATCAGATGCTAGTCTAGTCATGCTTGCAAGCAACTCCAGTTGGCCTGTGCACAGCTGGAGCTGCCTAGGGAAACTTCAGGGACTGTCTGTTATTCCCAGCTGAAGAGGTCCTGTTTACAGCTGCCTTGTTATAAAGGCAGGGGAGAGTTTATTCAGTTATCATGCTGTACAAATGCTACAAGGGGCTGATTGCAGATACTTCAGTTGAACAGTTCCTGGTCCATGCTGGAGGCTGGTGTGTATGCTGGGTGTGCACACAGACACAGCCCTGAGCCCTGGTAACTGTATATGGTGTTTTGGATTTGATTTTGTTTTTCTCCACAATTTTAAATTCTCTCTATCTTGCCACAATATAAAGTATATCAGTTTAGACCAAATTTTGGTAGTAAAATCAGGATAAAGGAACTGAAACACATTTTACAAACTTTCTGGAAAAATTTTGTGGTATTGTTCTGTTTTCTTGGAAGCACACTATGTCTTAAGTAGTTTCTGTGCTAATGTTAATTGCTAACTTTACAGCCATTGCTACTAACAGCATGTAATGTTTCAAACAGCCTGCTGTAGCTTCTGAAATTGGATGTCTTTATTCTGATGACAGCATGGTGTACAGATGTTAGTACTTCATCAAGATGATACAGCAGTGGAGTTGAGCAATGGGAAATTCCATCAGGCCTCTGAGCTTTCGGGTGATGAAGGCTGGGAATGTATTGCCACAATTGTATCCTTCTCTCTGGGGCATCTGCCTTTAGCTACTATCAGAGATGAGACCTTGGAATGTTTGTTATTATGCTGAATGTATGCCAGACTTGGTAAGACATGCAGCACTTGTATATTCAAATTTAAAGAGATCATCAGACTAAACTAAACCAGATCAGGGCTTGGAACCCTGTTGGACTCTAGAATAATTTTCTGACAAATGTTACTGTAATAATTGAAGATATCTGTAAACATAGTGTTCATTGTGTGTTCATGCATAATAAAGTGGAATACTGTCTTCATAACTTAAACTCAGCTGTGCCGGAATCGGAGCTATTTGGTATAGGGTAGATCTCCCCAAAAGAACTTCATTTTTAGCATTTTGCATCTTATTGAAAAATAAGAACTTTCTTAAGACCAGTCCAATGAAATCCTTGCCTGTCTTTCCTTAAAAACATTAAGGAATCATTAGGATATTGTATCTGATTTTGAACTTGTTCCTGTGCTGAACAGATGGGAGGCAAATGTTTAAACCAGGTGACTTCCAGAAATCCTTTCCAGTCTTAACTTCCCTAATTGTTCTGATGTCTTCTGTCCATTTCAGAACAAGTTTATCTGTCCTCCTTCTGTGGACAAATGTTTCAGAGTATTGGAAGAAAGACAATTCTTTTTTCTCCCAGTGACTAGGTCACAGAAAAAGTGGGGGATACAGGTTTTGTTGTGGTTTTTTCTGTTGGGTGGGGTGTGGTTTTTTTGGTTGGTTGGTTTTTTGTTTATTTTGGGGGACTTTAGTTGGTTGGTTTTGGTTTTGATTTGTTTGGTTTATTTTTTTTTTTTCTGGACTTCATGGGATCTCAGTCACTCCTGTGCTCTGGGTTCTAACTGCCAGGACCCAGAATATGTGAAAGTTTCCATCTGCCCTGAGCCCCTGTGCAGCAGGGAATGAATGGCTGGCAGAGATTGTATGCCAGATTATACTGTCCAATGAGGCTGTATTCTGTATTAAACCATCAGCAGCCCTGTTCAACCAGCACTTCTCATGTGGAGCTTGAAGTTGGATCTCCCATCATCAAGTATGTGCTCTAGCTACCTGGCTGAGGGAGAAGTGAGCAGAATTAACACTGTTTCTGCTTCTCAGGAATTGTGATCCCTACCACATCTGACTTATGGAGTTCTTCAAGAGAACTGTTGAAGACTTCAAGTGCTTAGTCACATGTACTGAGAGAGCTGTAGAGTGTTAAACCAAAGATAAGTGTTTATATACTCAGAGTATGTGTTATGTGCACAGCTGGGGGAATGAAGTTGACTCTCTAGGAGCTTCTAAGGCTAAACTGGGACCTGTGCAGTGTACTTGGATATCTGCCCACATTCTGGGACTTTTTTTATGCTACAAACTAATATTCATGTTCAAAATTTAACTGGGATAAGGTGAATTTGCATTTAATATTAACTTCCTACCATAAAGTTATAATCTGTTTTATTAGTGGCAAAACTTTGTGTTACCATCCCTTCACATGAATATAAGTAATTCACCAAACTGGAAATTAGTTTAATTTCCAAGGATAAATGATGATAACTCTCTAATTTACTTTTTGTACTAAAATACTAAACTTCAGTTCGTGCATACTACCGTGCTATTTATGTATACCACAAATACTACAAGGATATTCATAAAATAAACAAAAAGCCTCAAACCAGGTCTACTACATGAGTCCTGGTTTGGATGTTGCATTTACGATTGGCAGACATTGATTTGATGTCACAAGTATTTTTAACAGGATTTACAAAATGCAAATAGCATTATGTAAGACAGATTACCTATGGCTTTAATACAGGATTGTTTTTAAGCCAGGGGCTACATTTTGCTGGGTTATGTCTGTTTAAAACTGAGCACATTAGGATTAGGCTTGGCAGAATACAATTTTCCAAATCCTTGATATTTCAGGTTATATGACTTCTATTTTTTAATTTAAAATATGAGTTGAAAATCCAAATTTTGATTGTTTTTCAGGTAACTTTCAAGGTGGATAGCTTCTTCAATCAGGAGTGTTACAAACAATCTGATTTGTGTTGGTAAAATCAGAAATTGCTGTAGTCCATCATAGCCCCATAAAGTTTTTTTCTACGTCAGAGAGCTACTTGGTTCTGAAACCAGCAGAAAAGAACAAATGCATTTCCTGCACAGCAGAACATATGTGGACAACTTGTCATGTTGCCAATCAAGTCAGTCAAGTGTTGGCTTTGCAATGAACCATGAGGAAAATCTAACAGGCACTTGAACTCCAAATAATTTCTCAAAGGCGTCATACGCACAGTACCAAAAGTTCTTGACATTTAGGTGAACGA
The DNA here is from genome assembly GCA_013398615.1 of Brachypodius melanocephalos. Classification (NCBI taxonomy): domain Eukaryota; kingdom Metazoa; phylum Chordata; class Aves; order Passeriformes; family Pycnonotidae; genus Brachypodius; species Brachypodius melanocephalos. Next base: position 1,428,604 of record VZSR01000262.1, on the reverse strand, counting down.
AATTTCAGGAAATGTACACAGCTGGGATGGAACAACTTCATGTGACTCTGCATTGTTTTCATTGCTTTATGCTCTGAATGCCTGGAATATGGCACTCCCTGATAGAGAGGCTAAGAAAGTCTCTACAGTGGTAATGTTTCCTATTGGAAAGCTAAATTGCTTGATGTACTCAGCAGCCGAGGTTCTCTATTAACAGACTTAACTGGAAGGATGTCTTTTTGCCCCTCCCCAGAGTAATTTCAGTTTTTCTGTTTCACATACATTATGCCTGATTTCATTCAATTATGTTGACATCTGCCTTGTTCACCAGATTTCTTCCAAACCTCTATTACCTCAGTATTTTTTCCAGGGAAACATTTGGCAGCATTTCGTGCATTACAAGGTACATTTAATATATAGAGGCCAAGGAAGAAAAAGAAGAAACTTAAGAAGAAGAAAAAAGATTTAAGTTGTTGTGAAGTGCTAGTATTATACATAAATATGCAAGAAATGCCCCCAGCCTGTACTCTGCATGTAGGTGGTTTCTTCTTTCTATTTTAAATAATAAAAGTTCTTGCATTCTGTGACATGTGTTTATATCTCTTAGTACAACTAGATGGTTTTCCCATCAGCTTAGTTGTCATTTATGTGGAACTCTGTTCTCTGAGCACCAAAATACAGCTCCCAGATGCCACAGGCCGTAAGAACTTTAAATGTTCTTTAAATCACAGCCTATCCTTTTAGAAGATAAGTTCCTGTAGTATTCTCCATCTGCCATTTCTAGGGAACATTCAGAACACGCTATCTTCAGTGGGGGATGATGATTATTGCTGAGACTTGAAAAGTGGATTCTGACTTTCAGGATTTTTAGATGGTGATAATTTCTGGTAAAGATTGGCTGGAAGGCACCATAAGAAAAGATTGTTTTAAGTGATTACACTCAATTTATGTTCAAATAGACAAAAATACAATGAAGTATGAAGCTTGATGTTTCTTAAATACCAAGGCAGCAGCTGGGAAAGCCTGTGGCTTTCTGCAATGCTCAGCTTTCCCTGTGCCCCTCAGTTTCAAGTCAGCAGGAATTAGTCCTGGAGACACCACGCTCTCAGAGCTTTGGTGACGGCCTGATCAAGGACATACCAGCATTTTACATGGCTTTTACACCTCTGCTCTTCAATAGGTGGGATTAGCAGGGGTTCTTGGATTTTACAGTATGGACCCTGAAATATGTACAAGGGGAATGGGTGTGAGACAGCACTGTGATGGAGCAGCAGTGATTGCTTCCTGGAGTGACAGTGCTGCTGGAAGAGATAGCCCCTTTCTCTTGTACCTGTTAAGCTACAGTTGTTGGAAAACAGGTTTTGTTCTCCAGTAGATTGTTACTCTCTCTGCTGCCTTTTGTTCAAGCTGAGGAGTTTGCAGAGCACTTTTGCCATAGGCAAGCCTAGTATGAAGCTTGGTGCAAAGGGGAGGTTTGACATCCTTGAGTCAGAGACTGTTTCCTTTTCTTTGGGCTTATACAGGGAAGGGGTAAGCATCTGCACCTGTGTAATAGATACACCTTCAGAGTGACACCTGCTAGCCTCCACCATGTTTTTTACCCCATAAACTCATTTAAATGGAAAAGAGAAATGGTGACAGCTCTCCTCATGGGTACAAATGAGCCATAGATTGCCAGGGAGTTGTTAATCAGTGAGTTAGCAGAGCTGAGGTAAATACAGCAGATGTCTAGCAGGTTCTCTACTGTCACCATCTCACACTAGTACTTAAACTGAGCTGTTTCCTCTGAAAGCAGGAGACTGATAGTCTGCCTGGGGAGGTAGAACCACTGGTCTGACAGCTCTAGAAAGCTTAAGTTCTAATGCTGAGTCTGATCCTCCTGGATGCAGGCTTTCCTAGAAGAGGCTGACATAGCACACTGACCAAAAGGACACTGCTTTTTTATGCTGTGGATATGAGCAGGGTGATGATCTAGCCTTCTGTTTTCCAAAGCTGTGCTAAACCAGTGTGGCCCAGCCTACGTTACTGCTTGCTCAGCCTGTTCTAAGAATCCAAACAATTAGCTCTAGATAATATCACCTAATTCCACTGTGAAATAAAAGAGAACGGGTGGTCAAAAACCTCCTGACAAGAGCTGTTTTGCTTCAAATAATGCAAATGAAGCATCCTAGCCCAGTGAGCAGGGAGCATTTTGCCTGTAGCCACAGGTCTTTGTTCCCTTTTCTGACAGACTGCCTATCCATTCATCTCTCTCATTAGTAGAGCTACTGCTACAGTCAGTCGGAAATGGTAAGTGTGTGTCTAGCCGATGTTGGTCTCTCTTGTATTTAGGAGGTCTCTGCACAAGCACATTTAGCTGTCTTTATGCTTGAGCTTGTTAATGGTGACAAGCTAATATAAATTAATTTGTAGATCAATGCTTACTCCAGTCCCTTTGTCAGACATGTGAGCAAAAACTAGTATCTCTGCATAATAGAAGTGCTAAATGTATTGCAAGAGAGGGAATATTTAGCAGATTTTTTTTCCCTGGGATGTGGTATCTTTAATACAATCTCTTCCATAATCATTTTAAGAAAACAGAAATTGGACTCTAATAATTCATCATGGGCTTTGGTGAGTCTTAGTGAAAAAATATTTGTATCCTAAAGCCAATTTTTTAGAGCTCTGTCTATTTAGAAAGCCATCTATTAAAATTATGTGTTATTTCTAGTTAGAGAAATAACAATTTCTATACATGAGAGAAAAGAGACAACCGGAAGATTGTTTTCAAAACTGTTTCCCAGTGTGGCTGTAGACTTTTTTTCTGAGATTTGGGGGAGAAAAGAGGTTTTTCAAAGAGGACAAATATTACACACCAGATGCAGATGTAGCTGTATCATGCAGTTATACTGTAAATATCAGAGAGATATATAAGATATAAATTTAAAAAATCCTCTTCTGTTTCTGTGTTGTTTTCCCAGTACTTAGTTCGGGTTTTGTTCACGCAGTGATCAGTGTTGCATTGACCTTTGTCTAATCATAAACCCTGAACATAAATTCAATATTTCATTCTAGATATTTTTGACAATGAATTCATAATTAATTATATTGCTATCTTTTGGTTTTGTTTTTGCTATTTTATTGTCTTCTGACTTTGTACTGCAAGACCCTTCTTCAGTCAGTTGTAGCCAGTCCTTATCTTTACAGTCACAAGGATTTTGAAACTCTAGAAGGCTCAGAGTTTACTCCTTTTCCAGGTCATTTCTGAATACACTGAGCAGTGTAAGCCTGAGCATGGATCCCTTCAGGAGTCAGGATAGCATCCCTTCCCTCTGACATGATTACCTAGTTAAAATTTAAAAGCTGCCCCTCTCAAATTAAGCAGGGTCTGTCATGAAGGCTCCAAAGCTTGTACTTTTTCCTCTCCCATGTTCAATACCTGGTCTGCATTTAGCAACCAGTAGTTCAGTAGCAGTGCTGTTAGATAATTTTTCTGTCTACTGGTTGCTGTGGTTTTAACCTGCTTTGGTGTCCTACAATACAGACTTATGCTGTGAGACACCACTAGCTCTAAGCTACAGAAACTTGGAATGGGGAACAGGGAGAAGGGCATGTAAGGGAGGACATTTTAGATCTGTTTTATACAGTAGCCGATTGGAAATAGTTGGGAAGAAATTAATAAGTGACTACAAATCAATGTCCCTTTTTTAAAGGCCTAGTACTGTACTGTGTGTCAGGATTTTTAATTATTTTTAAATAAAGTAAATGAAAGTCTGATAATGGATTTTTCCATTTTTAGAAGCAAAACATCTTTAATACTCAATTCCATGTTTGAAACAACCTTTTTAGAAAATGGAAGTGGATACTCGGACTGAATTACTGTAATTGTTTTAATTGCTTATGGTATAAATGCAGAATTCAAAAGCATATGACTTCTCCCTCCCAGAGATGTAATCATTTAACGATAGTCACAGTTTTGTATAATTTTTATCACTTGTCCCACTTCAGTTGCTGATTCAATATATGGTGACAGTTGACAATGAGTTCATTCTGAGTGCAATCCATTATCAAATGTTACTGACCTTTGCATCATAAAAGCAGAACTAAAATGTATGAAATTTGCAAAATGGCAAGTTGTCTGTGGAGTGATGGTGTATTGTTTGGGGTGTGTGAGCAGCTGCCAGGTTGCAAAACCAGGCCATAGAGGTGGGGAAAGTGGCAGCAGAGCGTCTTGCCAGCGAGAGGGTGGTATGACTCAGTGCTCTCAATGAACATGCTTGATTTCTGAGTGCATTTCCAGCCTTTTCTTGGATCAAAATAGCTGTAACTTTGGGGCAGCCTGACAACATTGCCTTTCTGTGTAGTCATGTCGAGAAAGCTGAATGATTCAGACTCCTTTTTAAATAGTTGCATGTGTAGTGGCTTTTCTGGTTTTGCAGTGCGTTGGTTGTTATGTGCTGAGTTGGACTGGCAGTAATTCCCTGCTATAATACACTCTTTTGCATGTTTTTTTTTCTTATGATTCAAGTTTCCAGTAAATTGGAAATAGCCTTCTTTGTTCTGTATTTCTCCTCTCCTTCACTAGTCAGTGTCAGTGTAAGGGTTTCATTAGGCAGGACAGTTGGAGGCAACAGGAAAATGAAGCCTCAGAGTTCTCAAGGGATGATAAGTGACTGGTAGTGGCTAGATAGCAAAAGATTTCTTTAAAAGAGCTGTGTGGAAGAAGCAGAGAACTAAAAATGTTTACAGCTACATTGAGAGAAAAAACAGACTCCAGACTAAAAACCTAGGGAAAAAAATGGCGGGAAAATCACACCGGGAGGATTGCGTTATCTTGATGGCAAAATTCAAATTTAGAACAAGCAAATACCTTTACATTGGAACATAGGAGAAGACCATCCCATTTCTCAGGCAGAATTTGCTCTTAGTGAAGCCGTGTCACCAATCACCCTCTTATTTTCCATGTGCCTAAGCCTAGTTTCCAAGAGTATTCACCCCATGACCCTGCCAGGCACAGTGGTGAGATTGGCCTGTATTTCTGTGTGTCTTCCTTTTTTCTCTCTTTTGAAAATGGGGGTTATACTTGCTGTTTTCCAGTCAGTGGGAACCTCATGGGACTGCCATAACTTCTCAAATATGATGGATAGCTTAGCAACTTCATCTGCTGGTTCCCTAAGGGCCTGGAGATTGATCTTATCACATCCCATGGCCTTGTGCACCTTCAGATTCCTTAGATGGTCTCAAACCCGATCTGCACTGGGTGGCTCTTCACTCTCCCAGTCCCTGTCTTTGCCCTCTGTGATGTGGGTGATGTGCTTGGAGCAGTTGCCAGTGAAGATTGAGGCAAAACAGCAATTGAGTACCTCAGAGCTCTCCGTATCCTGGGTAACCAGGTTTCCTCCTGGAGAGGGCCCACATTTCCCTAATTTTCCTTTTATTGTGGATGTACCTGTAGAAGCTTTTTTGTTGCCCTGGACAGATTTCTATCTGGGCTTTAACTTTCCTAACTTGGTCCCTGGTTCCTTGTACAATTGCTCTGTATTCCACCCAGACTACCTGTCCCTGCTTCCACCATCTGCAGACTTCCTGTTTGAATGTGTCCAGGAGCTCCTTATTCATCTGTGCAGATTTCCTGGTGGTTTTACCCTCTTTATTAGGATACATTACTGCTCAGCTTGGAGGCGGAGACCACTGAATATTAACCAGCTTTCTTAGGCACCCCCTTCCTTCCAGGGCTTTATCCCTTGGTGTTCTACCAAGCCGATTCCCGAAGAGGCCAAAATCTGCTCTCCTGTAGTCCAGGGCAGTGAGCTTGCTGTGCACCCCTCATTGCCCCAAGGGTCTTGAACTCAGGGTAATCTGAAGAGGCTGGTGTTGCCCCTGTGGCATCTTTCACTCCCTGTTGCACCGTTGCTCTCAGGCTCATGTTTATACACTTTGAAAGGGAATGTAAAGAGTCCACATTGTCTATAGGGCAGTAGCCTCATGTGCAAGAGGTTTTCCCTCAGTCTCTTTCGTATCAAATAAATATGCAATTAAAACAGAACAGAAAGTCCTCCCATATTCTTTTCCTGGGCTGGATTCATTAAATATATAACAGGCTGTTGTAGCACCATCTCTGTGATCACAGACATGCTGGTAGAGAATCGAGCTGACAGATGAAGGCAGCACAAGGCACTACTGAGGAGGAGTCTGTTCCCAGCTCTTTTTTCCCCAGAGTCCCTGAGGCAGTTCATCTCAGCACAGTAACCTATTTCAGTCTTACTGGGCTGTGCTGCAAATTTCATTAAAATAGAAGTAAAATGAAATGCAACAAAACTTATAAGACAAGCTTCATTAGGAGATGAACTGTTAAATTCGTATTACCCTTAGGTGTTATTTGATCATTGTAATTTTTATTTGAATTTGAGAGCAATTATCTGGTTTAACTAAATCTTGATATCTAAAAAAAAGGATTAAAAAATCTTATGCTTTAGAAGGCTTAAAAATCTCAATTTTTGTAGTTAATTTGTGTCTGTTAGAGTCAGAGTTTACTTTTTTTTTAAAGTCAGACTGTGTATAATGTTCATCTTCTGAACTGAGATATCTCGGGTACATTTAAAAATAATGTTGAATCTTCAGTTTATCCCTAAGGTCAGTCTTACACTCTTGCAATGATAGTAAATTTTTGTGTATTGACTGAAATGGGCTCATTGTTCATTGAAAGCAGTTAAATTATTTTACCCCTTAGTTTCTGGAAAAGCACAAATGCTTAAGATGGAGATGGATGTGAAACTCTAGGAAGCATCTGTGAACAGAGGGGAGCTCAGGCTGTCCTGCCTGGAGATGCAGAAGTTTGGGCATGAAGAAATGATGCTTTGTTTTGATTCTGCCCCAGAAAACAGGCTTGTAGCCTTTCCCCTTTACTTCTTTCCTACACTTTGTGAGTTGTCACTTACGTTGGGTGTTACATCACAAATTTAGGTCAGACAAGACCTGTTTTGTTAGACAGAGCCCTAATTCACCCTCTGGTGCAGGGGCAACAGTGCTCGTGTGGGTCTGAAATGGGCAAAGAGCCACCCAGACTCCAGTGGGCGAACATCAAACACTATTCTTGTGTAGATCTAGTGGTTAACACTGTGAGGCTCCATTCCTTTCCAGGTGAGAGATACCTGCCTATTTTTGTGGATTTCTGTGGACTGGATTATTGGTTTTCAGCAAAGCTTGTAACTTACAGAAGAGGAAAATGATACTTAATTTAAACTGATTTTGGTCGTTCTCACTAATTCCCTTATATTTCAGTCAGTTTCTCCTTCCATATGCACTTACCAGCACCAAGATTTTTATGTACATTCCTAGGTGTTGCATGTAGAGACACTTCCATTCATACTTAGTCTATTACCTGTCTTAATGCTTTTTCAGTTTGGCTGGAATAAAGAGACCTGACAGTATATATCTGCCTGTGATCCACTGCCTTCTGGAACTCTGAGAAAACTTGCTCATAGATTTGTGGATGTGTGTGTTAGAGGTCATCGTGTTATCCACACTATGTGGGAATTTACTTATGATTACCTTCACCAAAACATTAATTTGTTTGCTACTGAAAACATCTGCTTATCAGTATATACTCTTATCAATTTTGTTCTGGCTTGACCTTTAATACAGAAATCTGAAATCAGAAATCTGAAATACAGAAATCACTATTCCCCAGTGCCAGTGATTTCAGAGTAAAAAAGTAATTTAGTGACTCATGAACATGCTCTCATATGCATTTGTGGCTCACTCTATGAGGCTTCATTTTAGTGATACTCAATTTTGGTATATAATACTGTGTTTCAAAATAAACCTACGTGGTTCTTTTTCAGCTTTTAAAAATTTGTTTAATTAATCACTAATCTAGGAAAAACATGAAGATTTTTATCTAGGAATGTGTTAATCACTGTAAAATAATGTTACTGCTCCTAGTATTGTACCAGGAAAACCTAGTCTCTATCAGTCACAGTGTAAAACGAAATGACATCTATTCTTGTATGGTTAAATCTTATCTTCACACAATCACCAAAGTTACTACTCTCTGAAAATTCTGCACACCTTGGCAGTTTTTGTTTGTAAGATCATAACAACTGCTCCTAGAGTGGATAAGTGTTAGTCTGGACAGTGGAGAGGCTGAAGTACCCACCTGAAGTGGAAGGCTGGAAAAGCTTGGTCAGGGAGGCACAAAAAGTTCCCACTCAGTGCTCAGCACTGGACCTGCCTGGACTTGGGCTGTGTCCTGTTTTCTTCAGATAGGGCATTTTTGCCATGCCATCCTCAGCAGATGCCAGGAGTTTGGCTTAAGTTCAGTAATAGATCTAAGCCATACTTATGCATTCATGCATTAATGGGAAGCTGACAAGCTCTCTTGGAGTTCAGGGTGCTGGCTGTGTCTAAGCTCTCTCCAGTAAGCAGCCTGAGATTCCAGCATGAGGTGGAGAGACCTAGTCTGACTGCTCACAGCCTTCCCAAGCTTGGCAGGATTTACTAGCCCAAGGCCAGCCAGGAGAGCCTGAGTGTGCTGTTCCTCACAGGCTATCTGTAGCTGGTTTTATGCAAATTTTCATACACAGCTGCTTTACATGGCTGTGCTGTTGCTGAGCCCACCTGTACCACGCTGCCTGTGGTACTGTGACCAGCAGCACAGAGCTCAGCAGAGGCCAGCTAACCTCTGTCATCACCATGGGAGTCCATGCCAGGTCCCACTCTGCCCCAGAGATGGAGGTTTGTAGCACCTGAGCTCTGTCAGGTGTAGCTGTGCTGTGGTGTCTGTGGGGACACGGGGGCTGAGATAAAGCAGTTAAACAGAGATAAGGAAAGAGAAAAACGGTGTCAAAAGGTGCATCTTCACTTGTGAGAGAGGGAAATTTCTCTAGTGAGAGAGGAGAGGATGTGAATAGTGAGGTTTTCCAGTTGTGAAACCTGGACTGTTTCTTGTGTGCCTCCTGTTGATAGTGGTTTGATAGAAATGATTCAGGGGCTAAACTTTGTGGTCTCTCCTTCACGACAATTATCTTAGCTCAGCCTGATGTCCAAGGCAGCAATAAATGACATCTTCTGTGTAGCCCTGGTCTGTATGTTTTGGACTTTGGAATTCCTTTCCCAGGAAATTTTCTGTAAACAGGACAAATGTTTACATTCTTTCCCAAGGAGGGACCTTCTTGATGTCCCTCTGGTTTGACCAATGTGGTTGAAAGGGTTTGCTTTTGTTTCACCAATCAATTAGTCTCTGTACAATAAATAAAAGAAAGCGCTCCCAAAAATAAAAGTAAAGTCAGATCATTCAGCCTTCTAGTGAAAATCACGTTGTTTGTGTTGTCAAAGGACCCTTTTGGACTGGCTGAATGCCCTAAGGAGGAATATCTGACTCCTTCTGTGCTAGTGACTGTGTGCTGGAGCATGCAGTAACCCACCTACAGCAAGAGGAGTTGACACTTCTCTCATACTGGCTTCATGTGGCTGAGATCAGTGCCCTGAGAACAGGAACAGGGTGGGTTATGTTCTGTCAGGGAGGAGTGGGTGTTGAACCAGGAATGCAGTGATCTTAACATGCATAAGATAGTTGTGGTTTCCACTGGGTTTGGATCCCAGATATTACCTGCTGGGTAATCCCATTGGGATGATTATCCCATTGTCCACCACCAACTCAAATAAAGTGATAATAAAGTGCTACTTCACTGGGCATATGAATTAAGAAGACCTTTCCCTCCTGTGAAATATTTACCTGAAATCTAGGGCAGAGCTTTTTTTCTCTGGTCTACTTCTTGGAATTAGAGTTTTAAATTTCAGTCACGTAGAAACCTTGCTTAAACACTTGGTTGCCTAAACAGAACAGGGAAAACGAAAAATCCCGGTTGGTTTTTGCAGTTCACACCAAAGGCTAAGCTTGTCTAGACTTTCCCATTCTACTTAGCTGTAAGAGGAGGAGTTGCAATGTAATTTTTGGTTTATTTTGGGCTTTTTTTGTTGTTGTTTCATTATTGTTCACGCAACTAGGTCTAAGAAACTAAAAATTCCAAGAAGGAAAGGGGTTTTAGATGGAGAAAAGTGATAAAATATGTATTTTTAAATGTTTTTAAAAGCTTTAACGTAGGCATTTGTAGTTGAAGGTTGAACAGTGGAATACTTTTTATGGTATGAGAGAAAGGTGTGGTGTTTCGGGGTGGGCTTTTTTGCCATACAGAAATGTAAAACTTTTGTTTCATGTTCATTGAAGTATGGAAAGATATGGAAAACAGAACTTGGGTGTCAGGCTCAACAGGAATTCTTATGACTTCTTTTCCTGTTTCCCTCCTGCTTAATCTCATAAATCAAGAAAAATACCTTGTCATATTTTCATATCATGTTGTAATTTCCGGTCATGATTAGTGTGCTTGATAGGCATTCTTATTTCTTCAGTAATTAATAATGAGTGTCTAAGAAATGTTGGGTTTTTTCCTCTGCTACATTTCATATGCTGCTTGTTAGAGAAAGCTAAATGACTTCACTGCTTTTTGACCTATTTCAGTTGTCATCATTGTTCTGTATTGAATTTTGGAGTGCAATGTTGTCATTCATTTAGATTCTTTCTCTTCTCTGTGAAGACAGCCAAAGATGCCTGTATATCAGAACCACCTTTGTTGAAATAATCAATGAGGTTCAAGATGATTTATAGAAAACAGTGAGCGATCCCCCTTTGTTGGAGCGTCCTTTGTGATCCTAAGGATGGCACGTCAGTGTGGTATGGCAGTGAGTGGGCTCTAAAGAGCAAGGGTGCATGTGGGGTGATTCATGGAGTACTGAAGCAGGATGATTTCAAGTGAGGCTTTTCTAAGGTTCAAATGCAAAATGCAGAGAAACGTTTTCTTCTTGTCAACAAACACTGCTTGGGAATGTGTGAAATATTCATTATTTTACATTTCATTTAAAGTATTAAACCAGCCCAAGACAGTTTGTGAGTTTGTCTCTGCTTTCCCTCCCGTTGGTAAGTGTGCTGCCTCATTAACTTCCTGGCCTAACAATAAAGACCTTGGAAAGACTTTTGTGTATCGCCAGACAGATGATGCAAGGCATAAATACAGCCTTGGGAACATCTTTACTGTCTTTCTTAGTGAAACCTGAACATAAAGGTTGGTATTTTTAACTGGCAGGATTTCAGTAGACTTGCATTACTGTTGGAGCCTAAGTAATTTTTTTTTTTTCTTGCTGTACTCTTCAAAGTGATATAATGGAGGAAAAAATTACAGCATTTCACGAGGCAAGAAAGAAAACCCCCCATGGCATCTGAGTGCTGGTTTTGACGCTTTTTAATACGAAGGAGAGTGATGACAGTAACCTCCAGTTCAGATAATGATCCCCAGTTAATCATTATTTGTGAGAATGTGCTGTATTAAGAATTCTGTGCTTTCCTGATGTAATTTTTAATTGATATAATAGATGTTAAATTTGACTTGATTTCTCTCTGCCCTGTTTAGCATGTCTTGCTTTGGAAGGCCTTGTTTTCCTCATTAGCTGTCTGTATCCTCAATTATATTCCTTCTGCCTTCGACAGCATTCTAGTTTAGTTTACTAGATATTCTAGCATAGAGTGAAACCTAGTCAGTCATCAGATGTTTGACAAACTTTGCACTATTTCCCCAGATGACCTCTCGAGGAACTCTGAAGCTGTTTTGCCTTCTAGCACTGGACCCATAAACTATTTTTTGAGCAGAATGAAAAGAAGAATTTATTCAAGGTGTAAGAAGAAGCATACCCAATTTCCTTTTTACACAAAGTACTTGCAGGGTTTTTACTGGAGAAAATATTATACTTTTTCTCCTTTTATATATGATGAATTTACACTGGGTAGTACCAGTGTTATTCAGATGTCACTAGAAAATGATTACCCAGAAAAGTGAGAAATGCAAGAAATTATGTGCCAGGCAATATTTTATTTATTTTTTAAAGTTGAAGACCATCTTTCTGTTAGACCACTTATTCTTGATGAAAAAGTTTTTGCTCAAATGAGCATCATATTAAATATGAGATTTAGTTATACTGCTGAAGGTGCACATCCTAAAGGAAAGCAAACAACTGTTGTCTGTTCCTCTCATTTCTATGGAATGCAGAACGATCTATGGAATAGTCTATGGAACGTAGATATTCTATGGAACTTCTGTGAAACTCTTTTTCAGGGTTTTTTTTAAGGTGTCATTAAAAATGTTTTGCAGTTTCTAATTATTTAACATTTTCAAAGTCAGTATCTTTAAGTCAGCAGATAAGCTGAGAAACTTAGTCACTTGCTGTTCTCTGTTAGGGGGTTCATGTTTTAAAATGGAACAGTATGAAATGCTTGTTTTCTAGAGCATACTGTTAGTCCTCACATTGGAAATTTCCTATTGAGGCGGTGGTGGTGGCAGAGAAATTAACAACATTTATTTAAAATACAAATCTCCACCCACCATGCTGAAACGATCAAATATTCAAGTGCCCTTTTTAAAGGCTTATTGCATAATTGAAACAGTCCTATACTGTTGTTTCTAATAATTGATCTATTTCATTATTGTAAAATGAGCTCACAGAGAATGTGCACAGCTGTCTTACTTGTATGGTTGTGCTGATCAGTGTGTATTGCAGCATTCTTTATGATTAAAAATATTGTATTGTAGGTATATGGTGGAGGTTTGCTTTTTTTAAGGCCAGCCACTTGGGAGTTCTTCATTTGGTGAATCGTGTAGGATGGTGCAGTGATTAGATGCCAAGTCACGATCCAGTGCTTTGAGCTAAATTTACTTCCAGTGTGCTGCTTTTGAATTAAAAGCTCTTCCTACTGGCACTGTTACATTTCAGGCAGGAAAGGAGCTGTCCTTTAGCTGCTCCTTGGTGCAGGGTTCCTGTCAAGGGTCTGTGCCTTGCAGTGCAGGCTACTGGCTCTAAGCTCAGGCTCTAAGGATCCCAACTGCTTCCCCACTTCTTTTAGGGCATGGCATGTATGTTTACAGGAGGATGCTTCTGCAGTCCTGAATACAGAGGAGGCTTCTAGGGATGTGGGAACACAGAGCCAAAAGTCAAGTGTTGCCCTGAGCAGAGCAGACATTGCTGAGCCATCTGAGTAAGCTGTGTGCTGCACCAGATCTGGATCCAGCTTTTCCTCAGTTGCTTTTGAAAATGGTTGAGAACAACTTCCTAATTTAAATACTTGGAAGGCAATTACACCTGAGAAAACTGTTACACAATACTGAGCTAAAATTAGAGCTCTGTTCAAGTCTGAAGATGAATTTTTGTTATGTATTCATTCCTGTTTTGAGTCATTTTAGTTCATACATATGGGTACAGTGCTACCAAATTGCATGAAATAAATATAACTTGTAACTTGAAGCTGTCTGACCCTAGTGTTTGCTGCAAGCTAGATTTGTTTGAAAAACTTCAGCCAAAGTAATTCAGTCACTTCTGAAGATGATGACAGATTAGAAGTTATTAAAATAAAAAAGCCACAGTTTTTACTTAGAAACCTTTCCCTTCCTGTACAGAATTGGTACTTTGTCATTACTGTTACTAATTACTGGCTGAATTAAAGAACCTTTGATAAATTTCAGTGTGTCTGTTTTCAGTAGCAAAGCATAAGCTGTAACAAATACTATAACGATGCTGAGTGTATCCCAGGTATGCCTTGTCATACCTGTAGGTGTCTGACAAGGCTTTGTATTTATAGTAATAAGCTATTGGAGCTGGCCAAGTTTGGGGTTTGGCAAAAGAACCAGTGACTTGGGAACAGGAAGTTTTCCCTTTGGTTAATAATATTGCTTGTCAGTAATTTTGAGGAATGAATAGGTGGTAATGTGGAAGAGCGAGGAGAGTCAGCATTCAGAGGGTGAATGTGAGCATTCAGAGGCCCAGACTGTGAGAAGTTGTGAAACTGATGAAGCTGGGACTGGGAATTGCTAAGCAAGAAGCAGATTCTTCTGTGTTAAGCAACTGGGATAAGATGTCTGTCTTGACACTGGTAAGTGCTGCATCCTCTAATGGCCTGGGCACTTCCACACTGTGTGCTGTCTCCTTCAAGTCCTGCATGGTAATCTTGTGCCTTTAATGAAACAATTGTTTGGAAGGTTCAGTTCAGTGTCTGGTATATTGCCAAGACTGCTGCAGCTCAGCAGGATCTTCTTTTCCTTAGCATGGCCTTGGTTATGTATGTTGTGTGTCCTGGGGAGCATAAGAGCATACAAGAGCCAGGAGCTGCCTTGGATGGTCTTGGAACACTGTTGGCTGAAATAGAAGTGATGCTGTCCATTGCCAACAGCCACCAAATGAGGTGATAAAAAACCTTGAAAAAGCCAGCTAAGGGAGCTGAACACTATGGATGGTCAAGCAGATCGGTGCTAAAGCTCCTGCACAGACCCTTTTTTGTACTCATGTGTTGACATGATGAATGAGAAACAGATTGACCCAAAGGACTGGAAGCTTGTTATGTGTATGCAGTTGGAGGACAGAAAGGATGAGTACAGTAGGTAAGACTAACAGCTGGGAAGGGAGGGCATACCAGGAGAAACACAAAGGAAAAGCTGAAGCTTGGATAGCAGAGAGCATGAGATGAGGCCAAGTTGTAGCAGTATAAGAAGAAGTGGAATGCAAATGTACAAAAGGTTCCTCTAGGCTGAAATGTGCTTGTGAACAGTGTCCATTGCACAGCTTCAAAGGTAGACTCCAAAATTTTGGGGTCATCTTTCTATTGCTGTGTATTCCACAGCAAAAGCATAAGTTGTCTCTTCCGCTGATGGCGTTTTGCAAAGAAAAATTTCCTTTTTTATTTTTCTTCTCTTTAGATCACTTGTGCAGAGACAAGGTCAGAGTTTAGATCACTTGGAACAGGATCTGAAGTTCCAGTTCTGCTTTTAAGCTATGTCATTATTTATAATGAGGAATAATAGAATTTATATTCCCAAAAATTTCTCTGAAGATCTACTATGAAAGATTTGCTGAGAGAAATCAAATAAACCTCCAAAATAAAGCTCTCAATAGAAACATTAGAATAAATTTGCAAATGTGGTAAGAACTTTAGTCTCATAGTACATGTGCATTATAATCATTACATGATAAGGCATGCTGAAACTGATATAAATAATTACCTGCTTATATAAAGGGTAGGGCTGAAATTGTTAGTGGAAAGTTTGATTTAATTATTGTTATGGTTATAGAGATCAGTGTAAAGATAACAGTTCATCCTACTGTGTACTATTTATAAAATATGCATGAGGTTGGATGGGGGGGAAGCACACATAGAAAGAATCCAGAGTGTTAAATATCAAAATTTTCTGGAAAAACATTTGGTAGAAACTCCCCCGTTCCCTAGGACTGAATTCCCAATTACTTCTAGCATGGATGACTTGAGTTGTCTATTTTCAGATACCTACCTACTGATAGTCTGTCTTATGGGCCTTTTCTCCCTTTCTGCTCCTGGAGTTCATGTTTGCAGTGTGGCTGAAGCCCCAGCTTCCAGGCTTGGTGACAGTGCTGCCTTTGTGGTGCTGGCAGGTGATCTGTCAGCTCCTTTCCTGCCAGGCAGTGGGGGTTTGCAGCACACAAAACCCCAGTTCCCGCTGCCCGGTGGGAGAGCACAGAACTTGGCAGCTTTAATCATTTGCCAGCTCACAAAAATATGCTGGGTTTTCCAGCCTTGTAGCTAAGATCAAAATCATCTCTAGTGGAAGTTCAGTTTTGTTCCTAGCCTTTCCTCTTGGGGCAAAAGCAATTCCTAGATATTGTAAGGAAAGAGATAAAGAGTTTATTTTCTTTGTATCTTAGTTTTGATGCTTATTAGAGGAGTCAGATGGTTTCTGTGGAGTGCTCACCTTCTCAGCAGGTGGTGAAAATCAATTTGATGCCCTGTAGTTTTGACAGGTGTTACCAATATATGTACTGGATGCAAAATGAAAATATCTTGCTATCGTTCTACACTGACTTTTCTACTCCAGAGTGTGTTGTTACTGGTTTGTCACTGTAGTTCTGTTTCCAGTGTTCCAATACCCAGGTGCCTAAACTAGCTTCCTAAATACAGATGCACTTTTTACTGGCCTCTGATACATAAAAAGGGTAAGGACATATTCCACAGTGATTTCAGGGAATGAAGCAGAGCTTAGTTGAATGGGAGGCTGATTTAGACTGTCAGATATATTTAGTAGAAAGCTGGACATACCATTAACACAGGTACAATACAATGTTGGCTAAAAAAGGGGGCATGATTTGTATGTGAGAATTCTGGCCACTGCTGACACTTACTTAAAACATTGCAAATTGATTTGGATTGGGAACTGAGGTCAGGAGGATTGGGCTGGGGAGAGGATGCAGAGTCCTGGTAGCTGCAGAGTGAGAAGGAGACAAATAACCAGGTAAGTCTGGGAGGCCATACAGAACACAGTGAATAACTGCTATCTCTTACCGTGATCTTGTCATCACCAAGGCTTTTTGTCTTCTGAAGCTTGTGTGATTGTCATACTGGTGCATGTCATCTGCTCTGTAGCCCTGAGTCATTTCAGCTCTCAGTAGAGGACAGCCAACTTGACTGTGCCCTGTTAAGTAGTGATTTGCAACTTGTAGAATTCTCTGTAGAAGTGTCTTACATTTAAATCTATATTAGTATTTTTTAGCTGTCATTTTCCAAATAAGTGAAGGCTCTTGTACTTGACTTTATTTGTGGACATCTGAATTTTATTAGCTCCTGTATTAACACGGAAGGGATGAGGGACTATATCTTTTCTTCAACTTACAGGTCCTGTTACTTTGCTGTTTGCCACCTAAGTTAATCCAAGTTCAACATCATTGGTCAGGTTACATGGAGGATGTCATGCTTTTGTAAGGCTGGCAGAAAAGTGAACTCCCTTAACAGAACTTCCCTTAGCATGAGGCTTCAGTGTGTTTAGTTCTTGTTCAGTTTGAACATAAAACCAGAATGACATTCTTAAATTGTCAAAAGCCATTGTTATTTTGTCAAGTTTTTTTTCAAAATTGATTTTGACTTCCAGTTTTATTTTTTTAATGCAGATATAATCATCGGTGTGATGGTAGTGTTGTTATTGGCATGAAGACACAATTTTTCAAATGTTCTCAGGAACTGGGAGCTGAAAGTTTTGCACTCCATGTTTTAAACCTGAATCTCTATCTCAAATGAGTTCTTTAATGAATTTTTTATTTTGCTAAAATAGACATCTGTCAGTGTTTAAAGTCAAAACAACATTAAATGTTAATAATGGCACAGCTTTAACTTGCTCTGTGTTTTAAAACTACCTTAGTGCTTCAAAGTGAGTTGGTAGTGCTCAGTGTTAACCTCAATCAATATGTGCCTGTAAATCCTTTTAAAGAACCCGCAGTGCCTATTTATTTCTTATACTATTTGTTTGCTTGTTTTTTTCTTCCTTTAACCTGTTTGAATTCCAGTTCCCATCTTGAATTTTGCTTTGTCAATAGTATACACTTACTTTCTTGCTGTTTGTGGTGTTTTGAGTGTAAAAGTATGTTTTTGAAGTTGTGTGTTGCTTGTGGTCCTTACCCAAGTATTTTTCCTTTTCTGATATGGGAGGACTGTACACATATACCACCACTGGCTGTTCACTGGATTATCCTAGACAGACTATGACACTGTGGCAACTGCAGAAAAGAAAAACGGTCTGATTTGCAATTGGAAAACAGTTTTACAGCAACAGCAGAATAAAATACACTTTTTATTTTATTTACTGGTTTACTTAATGTGTCTTCAAGTCTCCGATCTTTGTTTTTCCATAATCATCCTTTGGGTATTATTGGTTTTATGTACATCCCAATAAACTTTACTGTTCTTTAAAGGAAAATGAAATAGTAGCTAAAAGAATGAATATGTTAACTGGTTAATTTTAGGTTTAAGTATATTTTCAAACAACTCCCCCAAAGCTTAGCAAAGTGAAAACAGATTTTTATTTCTTGTAGAAAAGAATTGCTAAATGCTTATTTACCAAGTCAAGAGGTCTGCTTGAATAGTTTCTTATTTATGATTAAAAAGAAATGTTTTCACTGTTTTGAGGCTAAATCATCATTTTAATAGGCTATAATTGCTAAGGTATTTTCCAAATGCTTTTTGGAGAATTTCAGTAAGACTTAGGTTTGTCATAAGTTGGCATTTCACTCATCACAGATCCTAAGCCAAAATATTCTTAGTTTAAAAGTGAGGTAACATCTCTATCATCATGCTTCTGTGAAAGAGTAATGATATATATTGATACCCACAGACCATAATAGTGTAACTAAAATAATCAGATTAAAGTTACAAGTCTGATTTTTGCAGTAAGTAGTGAAGTTAGAGAAATACTTGGAGATTGCTAGGAAAAAGTGTAAGTCATTGGAGCGAGGGGTTTTCTTAATATGGAGAGGTGGTACTGAGAGAGAAGTAAGTTAGGAGACCGTGTGATGAGTGGATGTTCAGGCTTTAATGGGGTATTCACAGATCCCTTCTATACCATGATTTTTCTTTGTGTGTCAAAATAGTGACTAATATTAGTGTATTGAATAAAACAGCAACAATTTTAATTGTGGCCTTGAAAGTCCCTCAAGGACACTCCTTTCTGAGTTCTCATTTGATTACTATGTATGTTATAAACTCATCACCCTTTGAGGCATGAGGCTGGATTGGTTTGATGCATGTGCTATCTATACTTTTGGAGAACACAGCGCGTTTACCTCAAGCACCTGCTGGAAGTGCACTGCTTTCCTCTGGAAAACAGAGTTGTAGGCTCTTATGTAAGTAAAACCTGTCCTACGGATGGAGATTTCCACTGAGTTTGTAAAACAGGTAGCTATTTTGCAATTCTATATATGGCATACAATTTGGTAAGCAAAAAATGCTTTAAATGGATTATATTTAAATATAGAAATTATATGTAAATTATATTCCTCCCTCTACAATTGAAAAGTAAAATAATTGGATATCTTTAGACTTGTGTCATACACTCCTAATGAAAGGCGGAGACGGTGTTATTGCAGAGGGATTACATGGCCTCAGGAGGTAATCTAACAGAACTGTACCCTGGTGTCACAGCTGCTAGAGTTACAGCTGTGCCATTTTTCCGGCTGCTGCAGTTCTGTCTGTGCAGCAGCTCTGGCTGCTACAAACCAGGTTTGCTGTACAAAAGGCAGCTAGTAAATAACTGAACTGGATGGTTGGCAACTCCAGCAGCCTCCTGTGTGCAGAAATGATTGCAAACACCTTTGTGATCTGAGCTGCTGCTAAAAGAGAGCGGCATCTGCTGCTCATCAGGCTGTTTGATAACTGCAAAATTGCCTTCTGCAAAGTTCTGGTTCTTCTAGAGTTTTCTAGCTGCCTTTTTTAATTTTTTTTTTTTTTTTTTTTTTTTTTTTTTTAAATCCTGTAGGAAGTCATTTGACAAATGTGTGAAGTAAGGAAAAACTATAAAGGGCACAATTTCTTTGCGGTTTTTAAGCAGTGATAAAGCCAATTTCTATATGTGTGTGAATATTTAATCTCTTACTGCAGAGAAGACAAAATCATGCAATGCGTACATGTCAAAACCTGGACCTGCTGTGAGTTTGAGTGTGTGGTAATTTGGCTGTAATGAATATGATGTTAATTCTTTTAATAAAAATTCTATATTATAATATTTAATAATGATTTTATTTCAACATGAATCCTACCTGTCTTTTTTGGTCTTTTTGAATACTGTGTACAACCTGCTATTTTCTTCCTCCCCTACCAGTTTTTGCATAGTGTATTTTCTTGCTGAAACTGTTTTTTGTATGTGTTATTTTGTTGCTTAGTTTACCTCTATTGCCATATAGTTTCACTATCTTTAAAGGAAATACAAATAGTTCAATTTTGTGTCATTGCAGAGGTGAAAAAGCTATTATGCTTGTGTGTCTCCTGCTTAATGTTCCTGCAGTGGCTACTATAAAAATGAAATATTTATTCTCCTCGTGCAACCCAAATTCAGCAGTTAGTTGCTACACTAAAGCATTTGACAAGTTACAGAATATTAATGACACGTAGTCTTTGTGAGGATGTGACTGGCACATCTAGAGACAATACTTTGAAATCACAAGCATAATTACAAAGAAAAATATCAAATGTCCTATTTCCATAAATAATGCCAAATTATTCAAATGTATTTAGAAGCAAATGTAGTTCTGACTGGACTGCAGCAAAAAATTGTTTCAAGCCTTTGAGTATTTTTTTTTTTTATATCCAGTCAATAGTTGGAATTTTTTCTAGATCAGTAGTCATGAAAATTAATTTGCCTATCAGAAGATTGAAAAAACCATCTTTTTAAAATTGAGACCTTGAAGTCCTAATTTTATAGTATGAAAGGGCTCTGCCATTGAGAAAAACTTGCAATATTTAAAAAATTAAACCCCAAAGCAGTTTATTGTGTGGTTTTGGGATAGATGTTCATGGTTTAATCTCAGAAATAGAGAAACCAGGTTGAAAGTGAAAGTTTGTATAAGACGAAGCCCAGAAATGAAGTTTTGTGCAACCTTTCCCTTTTGAAAATGGTCAAATTTATCAAAACGAGGGCTCCCACAGCACAGCACAGCACCTGTGCCCAGTGTGGGTGTGCATGTTCACACAGGTATCATGTGTCGCTGCTCAGTTTTTAGCACTCCCTTCTCTTCCCTTCTCCACTCTGTGCTGCTCCAGCTGTGCCCAGCGGTGGTGCCTCGAGGGCCCCTCTGGGGCCAGCAGTGGGCACTGGGAAGAGCTGGGACACAGCAAGACTGGCACAGTCAGGAGGTGTCTCCATCTGGTTTTTTATTAAGACTGCTTTCCTGCTGAGTGCTGGGTGGTGGTTTTTTTTGGTTTTTTTTGAATGAAGATCTTATATTTGAAACTTACTGGAAGAACTATTACAGATTTGTGCCTTTTCCAGCAAATGACCTTAACTACAATACTCGCTGGAGGAGAGACTTGAGATGAAATGTACCTCTTTGCTAAGGAAATGCAAGCCCCCATGGTTTGTCTATGAGGAAATTCCCTATTCATGTTTTAGGATCATTGGATAGCAAGTACAGATGGGTAGAAAAGAGCGATGGGGACTTTTTGTTTGTTTGTTTGTGTTTTGTTTTGTTTGTTTGTTTGTTTAACTTCAGTATATTCCACAGATGTGATCTGCAAGGGAGGAGAGGTGGTCTTCCCTGTCTCTCTAAACCAGCCACTGAGAGGCAAAGTGCTGAAGGCTGGGTGAGCCACAGCCAGTGCTGCTCAGTGTAAAGGAGATCACTGCCACACACCACATTCCTCTTGCTGTTCTTTAAAAGAAAATTACAGCTATCTGTGCCAGTGCTTTGGGGAGCCCAGTTCTTTTGTATGCTTGGCATGCTCTGTGTGCATGTACTGAAAACACTCATTAAGGAGTTTCAGGTGGCTAAACTAAGTCTCAAGTTATTGGTCAAGTTATTGACGCAATTCAAGCAGACAGCTTCTAAATTCTATTAAAATGATACCAAAAAAGAAGGTAGACAGCTAGAGAGCATTCAAGTAAAGTTTAAAGCGCTGATAATTTGGATGTTTCTATGTGTGATGAGAGATGAGGGCAGGCAGAGGAACATCAGCAGCTGAATGTGGCCTCCATTCCAGCCAGATTCTCTTTGGTTAGTGCAGGCTCAGGGATAGCATGTCTATCACATGCAGAACTTCGAGCAACATGTGCCTTACCAAGAAAAAGAAAACTCTTGGACAGCTGAAGCATCCCAAAAAGATTTCTACATCCAAAGAAGACTCTATTTTATTTTTATTTTTTCTTCCCTTGGGAACAGACAGAATCTTGATTCTGTCTTGTTGGGATTTTTTGTTTCCCTGTTTGAATGATCTTTTAAAAGGTGTTTTTTGAATGGTGCTTTTTGTTTTGTGTTCCTGATTGGTTGGTTTGGAGTTTTTTTACAGAATCAAGATCGTAACCTCACTTTCTAGCTGTCATCTTCTTCCTTTTATCCTCTTCCCTTTCTTGCCCAGGCTTGATTCTGTTTAAAAGATTTCTTTTTTGTTGTTGTTGGGTTTTTTTGGTTGTTTTTTTGTTGTTGTTGTTTTGGTTGTTTTGGGGGTTTTTTGTGTTTTGTTTTGTTTTGTTTTGTTTTGTTTTTTTTAATTAATATGTAGTTGATGTAAATTCATTTTGGCTATGCACTTCATGTCTTTAGCTTCAGTAACTTCTAGTTAGCTACAGGCACTGCAGAACCAGCAGATCTGTTTTGTTCCTGAGGCTGCAGTTGGTTTTCTAGCTGCTGATAAATCTTCTTATCCTGAGGTTGGGAAGTGCACATTTGTCTACACTTACACTGTATTTCTGTATATCTAAATGGCTTTAGGCATCCAGTAGTCAAGGACACTCATTGTGCACAAAGAGAAAGGGCAAAGCATTTGTTCCACTATGAAAAGGGATAGAGAACAGTACTAGAGAAAAGCTTAATTCAAGTTAATGCTATGAACCTTATCATGGAACTTCCTCATTCAAAAGTAACATGAAAACATGAAGAAAGTCCGTATACAAGACTTAACTGGATGTGCTGGTAAAATAATCACGTGAATGAACCTTGAGTTACTTGAAGAGGACTCTTCTCAGTCAGCTCTGCTGGAATTGCTTTAGGGAAATCTCACACTCCTTGGCAACTTCTCTGTGTGATAAACAGCTTATGTGCCTTATGTATGTGGACAAAGGCTCTCCCTGTAGAGGATTAAGAGAAATGAACCTGTATGAGTCTGCATCCCCAGAGCGTGTGAGAAGGGATTTTCTGTAGCTGACAGATAGTTTGCTCTGGCTGTTACAATAAACTTCGGGAAAATATAGAAAGGGGACAAAAGTCTAAGAGTTGTGATTGGGACATGCATGCTACAATTATTTTGGAACAAAGAATAGTTATTCAGGTCTAGTTAAAAATTACTTGACCCTATTTCCCCACCATAATGTGTTGGTGGCTGGTAAGAAGTAACTGGCTAGTGTTCTTGTATAGAGCATCCTGTTGTTTCTAGGAAAAAAATGCAAAAGGAATAAATGATTACTGAGAGAACAATAGCAATGGGTTTAATTAAAGTATGTCCATGAAATTTCAGTTGTAACAACTTAAAACCAGAAGTGGTTATGATGAAGTTATAGTAAAAATTCTATAATCCTGAGAGGATCCTCTTCACAATTTTTGCTCTGTAATATTACTTGGCTTATTAGATACTCCTTAAAATTCACCTCTCATCCCAAGTACTTAGGTTGACTTTTTGGCATAAGGATACGCAGATGACAGTGAATAATCATCTTGCATATTTTATTATCCTCGTGAAAGTGTCTTTTTGAATGTCATATCCACTTTAAAGTATTTTCAGACTCCACAGTCATAAAGGCATTTTTCATAAAGAAACTCAAAATTTTTGCAAACAAAATTACGGTTGTTGAAAATTTTACTCGTAAAGGAAACTGAAGCTGGAAAATGAGGAAAAAAATCAAGTTTGTATATGCAAAAACATGGCAAGGAGAAGATGAATCCATCAAAACAAGGACCAATCCATGCACAAGGACCAGAGCTAAAGCAAGGCTGTGCATTTCTTTAAGTCTCATGTAGGAAATAGAAACATTTTGCCTCTTGCTTTTCAAACAAACAGTAGTAGTAATATGATCCAGCATGCCTAATCTCAGTCCTGGTGTGATCATCAAATAGAAATATCATCTTGGTTGTGTGGACATGCCAGAAGACTTAATGGTGTACCTTTTAATATTTCAGTATGTACTCTAAAAATTATAATATTGACATGACTTCAGTTGTAATTGTTAGGGATACAGAAGCTTTTAAAACATTCAGCGTGCAAAGTAACAGGTAAAAGAAGCAGCCTCTTTTATTATCATACTATGATTGTGAGCCTTCGATCTTCTTCATTGTCTTAACCTAACTGCATGAGCAGCTTTTTTGGGGGATCTTCCTTTGCCACATTCCTGGGTAATTGTTACCCATGCTGCATTTCTAGAGTTACAGATCCCATATTTGTTTGCCCAGTCCAACCTACCAGAGTCTAAAGCCTGTGTCTGGGGTTAAACTCCACCATGAGGTTTGCTCTTCAGCTGCTTGAAGGTCTCAGGTGAGTATTGCACTAACTGAATTTTGATGGGTGTATGACTTGGACCTCAGAAAGCATAAATGATTTGTTACTTTTCCTGAGTATTATCACATCTGGAAAGAGTTGAGGACATTTGGAAAGCCAAAAATGTATGGAAAAAAAAGATGGATGAATAATTAGTGTTATCTGACAGTTCCTAGATATTTCTCAGAATCTGTTTCTTATCTTTTCTAACAAGCAGATCTCAAAGTAAGGTACTGTGTGATGTATGTGCACATTTTTTCTGCTGAAACAGTTCAAGAGGTCAAAAATAGTTTCGTTAATATGTAAATTGTGCACTAAGTCATTCCTAATGGTTATATTAGTTTAAAGCTTCCTGAGGCTAAAATGGTACTAAGATTAAAAAAAAAAAAAAAAAAAAAAAAAGTGCCAAGGGTAATATTGTGATTACAAAAAATAAAAGTGCACATCTCAGTCAACATTTCCAGAGGCAGACATGATTATTTCTGTTGAAGAAAAAAAAGCTATTGTGACTGAAAACCTTCTCCTAATAAAAATGTATTGGAAAGTAAGGGAACCATTTCAAAGGCTTCTTTTTAAGTCTCCACCACAAAGGACCCATTTTATTATAATAGCTGCTGTCCTAGCATTCAAGTGACAGATTTTGCCATGGGTTTTGAGCTGTCCATTACATATAGCACCTTCATTTTATTGAGTGTTTTGAGTAGCCCACTGAGTAGCTACTGTCTGAAAAGTGAGAGTCGCAGTGGGAAGCTGAAGGGGAATGGAGCTCTGGAGCATGTAGTGTTTAATGGATTTACAGCTGTAGTGAAGCAGTGTGCAGAAATAATTCTGATTAGGCTTGGTTAGTCAGATGACAAACTGAGCCCTGCCCTTCCATCATCCAGCTCTAAAATTCAGAGGACAATTTCTGCTTAAACCCAGTTAAACACAAAAACTCTGGTCAATCAGTTGTATATGAGCTGATTTCTTGATATAATATGCTGTCAAAGGCAGAGGGGAGCAAATAGTTAAACTACTGCATTACCTAAATCATTTTCTTCTGGGACTTAATTTTAGAAGGAATGATTGAAACCATGAAAACAGTTACTTTGAGAATTGAGCTTTTCCAAGAATTAAATATTTTTAAGTAAAAATAACGTTAATTCTGTGCCACATTTGTGGCATGGTAAGTAGCTTCTTATTTACAGTTTCGTGTCTGCTGTTGTTGTTTGAATGTACAGCTGTTAATGTGCAGTTAAAGATTAGTAATTTAATGTCAGAAGTTTTGCCTAATCAACACTATATTATTTAATAATAAATTTCCACATAAAAAAATTAATGACCTGTAATGGTAGTTAACCTCTGTTCTTTTATCCTTGTCAACTAAGTGTTTGCAGCTCTAGAATCAAGACATGTATATGAAGTGAGAGCTCAAATTAGGATACTCTGGTTCTATTTTGGCAAGTTTAAGAGTTCAGGTAGATGCAATCATTACTGAACCTCACTGGCAATCTGCTTTAAAGTACATTCTGAAGTCTAGCTCATGCTTTGTAAGGAAAAACACTGTTCTAAGAAGCCTTGAAAATGGAATAGGTTTCAAAAGGACCAGATGAAGTTACTGTTCAGAGTGGTTTTGGTGGTCATAGAGGCTGACAGAATTCATCCTGCTACCTACAAAAAGCTGCAAACTCCTTAAAGTTAGAAATGTTTTTACTGGACTTAAAAAACTGAAACAAATGAACAACCCTCCTCAAACAAAACAAAACAAAAAAACCCAAACAAAATCAAATCAAAACAACAAAAAAAATCAAACAAACAAGCAAAAAAACCTCCAAACCAACAACAACAAAAACCCCAAAAAACAAAACAAAACAAAAAAAAACAAAGAGAAAAACCTGGATTTGTAATGGAACAAACCAGAAAGTTTCAAAATAGGGTTTCTTTCTTTAGGAGTTGAATAAATCGTTAGTTTTCTGTACCAGTGTTGCTTCAAGGTAGTTCTTTGGAAAGGAAGGGTGGTCCAGAGGCTCATGTGGTGTATGAAATCAGCATCTTTAGCACTGTGGGCAAGCACATTTGATTCTTTTAAATGTTTTCCTTTATTTCTCAGTACATTTCAGTTTTCTTCCTTACACTGGAATTTCACCACTGAGTACAGATTGTAGTTTTTGCAGTGATCTGTCTCTTAAACACAGTGTTGGAGATAGGGGATTGTCCCGCTGGACAATGTTAAGGAGAAATGAAACTGTATCTCTAAGTAAATTGGCAAGTCACATGTAGCTGCTTGAAAGGAAATTGTGGATAATATAAGATATGGATAAAAATCTTAATGTTGATTGCATTTTTTTATGCACTACTTATAATGAAAAAACATACATACACATATATATTGTTTTTAAAATTTTTAGTTACTCTTAAAAACCGAACAAATGGAAAAATGCCCTAATAGCGTGAGTGTAATTTTATTAAAAGGTTCACGCAGCTAAGCAGATTTAGCTGTGCTTTTCTATAAATACGGGGAAATGTTTAACCCCTATTGTATGGCCACAAAGCCTGTGCTGATCACACAGAAGCTTGGGAGGGCCGAGGACAAAGCGACGGGCGGCTGGAAACAGCCCCTCTTGTGCGTGCCCCTGCACACAGGGCAGCAACAGCAGGGCTTAGCACCAGAGTTTTGTCAAGTTTGCAACATGAAAGGGAGCTTGGTACAAATTCTTACCACTTACTAACAGGAAGAAAGAAAAAAGTAACCCACCAACAAAGGAAGAGGACAGCTATATAGCTAGATCCACAAGGTAATGGCCGAGTTTCCTTTTCTATCCTGGTACTTCCCGGTCACTCAAATAGTTGAGATTTATGTACCTTGGAATTAGTTAGTTTGTTTTATTGGAATGAAGTATTGTGGAAAAATTAAGGTTGTAACTTTGAACAGGAGAATAAACCTACGCTATGTAACTTAGTGAAACATTCAACTTTGATTAATAGTCTTAGAATTAAAAGAATGAGGTTATAATTTGTATCCATGAAGGAAGGCAATGACTTTGCAACATATTAAGGATAAGATGAAATCTGTACTCTGTTTTGATTAGTATAATATGCATAAAATTTGGGCATTGTTCTTACGGATGTTAATGTAATCTAGGCTGGACTACCCACTCTAGGAAGTGTCTTCATGAAGGTGTGTGTATCAGAAATGAAAAGAACAAAAAGCTACTTTTGTTGTATTTCCAGTATATTTTTTGCCACTATTACTTTGGCGGAATCATCTGGGGTTGGGCACACCCTGAAATAAGATAGATATGACAGCAAGATGGATCACTGCCCTCATCAACCAACCGGGGTGGCTTCTCCTTTTCTGAGAGCTGCTCATTAAATCCTTAGCTCTGAAAGAAGAAATTACGCAAGGCTGAACAATGGAGCTCTGCAGTACTGGATTGCATAAAACTGTGCTTAAATACATTAAATATCACAAAGCAAATATTTTATGTTAAAGAACTTTGCACAGTGTTTTAAAGTAAACAGAAAGTGAATGATATATATGTGTATATAGATATATTTTTGATTTTACAAGAAAGCTGCATATTGTCTCTTACTTTTTAAGGTTACATTAAAAATATTAAAAGTGTCTTGACATTTTAAAGAACATTTTTGAATACCTTTTTTGTTAAACCATTTAGCCACTCAGATTATGAAACAAAAAATGGATTTTTCGTATTTGAATTTTTTGCATAGTCACCTATTTGAATCTATGTATTTCTTTTTCTAAATTTAGCTTCCTTGAAGTCTGTCAGCACTTTTGCAAGGAAAGCAACAATACTGTGTAAATTGTGGTTATTTCATGGGTATCTGAACAAATAAGTATGCAATAAGCATAATGTCAGGTGTGGAAAATTAAAAACTGTGCTTTACATTTCCACAATATGCTAGTGACCAAGAAAATTATATGACCCCAAATATATCTTATATATTTTAAAACATATTTCATCTAATCCAGGGATTTGTTTTAGAACCATCGTTTTTACCCTCTTCCTTGGTTTTTATTTCCTACTTGGTT
Organism: Brachypodius melanocephalos; assembly: GCA_013398615.1. Lineage (NCBI taxonomy): Eukaryota > Metazoa > Chordata > Aves > Passeriformes > Pycnonotidae > Brachypodius > Brachypodius melanocephalos. The sequence goes on along the minus strand of VZSR01000262.1, from coordinate 1,400,549 downwards.
TTTCCCCTTCTTTGAGTGAGTCTTAGAAGTCTTGAAAAGATTACCCATGGTGTCAACAGAGCTGTGGTTTTATGCTGTGTATGCGGTCTTACACAAGTCATCCCTGGGTTTCAGAGCATGCCTAGCTTTCAAACAACGCCCTTGGGGCTACAGATGTTCTTAAATGGCAAAAACAAAAAGACAGGGACAAATACCTGTCATCAAGGGAGGCTGGTTGGCAAAGGCTGGGCTACATCTGCATATTAATGCTTTAGAAAATGAGTCTCTTAAAAAAAGGCTGGCCATAATCTGAGTGTGGTCAGCAAACTTAAGTTTGCTTGTACTGGGCTTGTACTTCCCTGCTGCTCTGGTTTTCCTGCAGCCTTGATAAGTAGCTGGTGTCTTTTAGTTCAACATAGCTGGGATAGTGGGAGCTGTGTTGCAGCCCATCAAAGTCATGATGTTGCAGACTAACACTGTAAATCCTGGGGTCTGCTCCAGTGGGTCCTGTGGAGGCAGGCGAAGGCTGCGAATGAGGATGCAGTGCCTGCAACGCCAGAATTGCAGGGCTGTCCAGAGTAGAGAATCACAACTTAAGGCAGTCTTACCCATGCTGTTTGGATGAATTTTTCAAGCTGGAGTGCTCCTTAAAGCACGCTCAGGTTTTGTCTTGGAGACGGTTTGCTGGGGGACTGAACCATCCAGGAAGCAGCGTGAATGGAGAGTGGATGTGGCTGGTACCTCGGTGTAATGGGATCTGTGTGATCACTGTCAGGCTGTGCTGTGGTCAATTAGGAGCTGCACGCATGTAGTACTGCTGAATGCAAGTTCTCTGTTGACTTTGGCTCATCCAGGTCCTGCTGGTTCGCAGGCAGCTTTTCCAGATGAATATAGAGGCAGGGGGTTGGAAGTGATTTGAGTGCCTGAATAAAGATTAAGGCAATGAAGTGAATCTCCTAAGAGAATTTCACCCCAGTGAAACAAATTATATATGTATGCCAAAACTCCTGATGTTACAAAGAGAATGTATTGTTTCCAATGTTTTATTATGTAAGAGCAACAACTTGTTTTGGAAGAGCATGATAAAAAGCAATTTATGAGAAGTATTGCTTGTTACTGAAAGAAATAGCCACAACAGAGTTCTAAGCAACAGTTAAGGTTTGGCTGACTGCCAGGCCAATCTAACAATAAAAAGGCTTTAAAAGTATATGGAAAGAAATTGTATTATTGAATTATCAATTTGATGAGAAATGAAGCTGATCTTCCTGTATCACCATTGTAAACTGACATGTTGCAATCTCTCCTGGTTTACTTTACAAAACAGTATCAGTCTGTAGTTAAGACTAAACAAGGAACTTTCATTCCTTTCTGACAAATAAAATGTATATACTTTTATGTATGGGATACAAAATAACAGATGCCGCAGTGATGCTAATTTGCTGCAGTTCATCACCAGTACACTGAAATAAGGACTGCATATTGTGGCAAGCATAACTGAGTTTGCAGATAAGCAGCATGTTAAAGCTAAAAGACTATAAGGAAGTTCTCAGATGGTTTTTGAAGCTCACTTTTGAAATTCCTGGTCCTTCTTGAACCTTGTTTACCTGACAGTTCAACTCCTCATGTGCACTACCATGGAAAGATAGGCAACTTGTTCTCAACAAAACATTAAATATGTTTAAAATAGGTTAAAGTAACAAAGACTAAGAGGTGAGAGGAACTGGCTGCAGAATTCTTGTTAATACATGAAGGAGGTAGCAGCTGAATTCAAAATAAACCTCTCCTGCTGTGTTCTCTTCTTTTTTTTTTTTTTTTTTTTTTTTTTTTGTGCTTTTAAATTGGGGGAGGAGTGGAGCAGGGGATGTGAGTCCCATCCTTCCACTGGAATTTAGGATATTCTCCTAGAAAGTGGGAGTTAAGACAAATTACAAATTTCCCTTAAGTCCCAGCCATTTCTTTCTGGGCAAGTGCTGTCTGTGACTAAACATTTTCCTGCAACAGAGGCTGCTGTCAGCTGCTACCACCTCTTCCAGTGCATGTCTTTAGAATTTTGGGCTCCTGTAGCACAAAAACCACTGAAGTACCCAGTATGCTTTAAGCTGAGTTGCTGAACACTGGAAAGAAGTGGTTAGGCTTCCTGATTGTCCTGCTCAATGTTGTGAAACACTGACTGGTTATCAGTAATGGTGCAGTAATAAACTATGGTTGCTTTAGTTTGATCTGATGTAAGTGGCTATTTTGGAGAGCTAAATGCAAAACACAACTTTGAAACCTAGGGAGCTGTTTTTCATTCTAATGCTTCTTGTTTTTTCTTAGCCCCAACATTATTTACTGCTAAAATACCATTTCATTTGACTTAACTGAACTCAGTATTGCAGCTATTTCAAGACATATATGAAGTACTTGTTGTAATTTAAGAATGAATGTAATTATTTGCCTGTATAAATATTTCAGGTTATGTTATTTTTTCAGGCAAGGCAGTAACATAAAGACCTGTCATACAGGAGATAAGAAAAGGAAGAAAAGTAAAGTGAGAGACCAACTTTCTCAGAAGTTATTTGTACAAAGGTAAGATAAGTTTTCCTTCTAAATTTTATTTTCCCATGCTAAGTTGGGGAAACAACCTTCAAACTACTGGCACTGATTTTCTGTCTCTCAAGCTTCTGTCTTTGAATTAAGCTTCTACTAAGTATTATCCAGGATAGTCATATAACATGTTATGCATTTACTTGCATTTTCATGTTTGTTTGATTAACAGTCTGTGATTTATGGGGTTTTTTTTTAAATTTCAGCTCAGATTTTAACTGAAGATTTTAACTGATTTTATCAAAATACTTTAACTAAAAAAGCAGCTAAGAATATTTCATAGCTTCACATGATTGCTACTTAATCATCTCTGATGTTCTTTACTAGAGAGAACAGGTGTCAGGGTAGGTCAACTAGTGAAACAGTAAGTCTGAAAAAATGGACTTAGAGGGGAAAATTAAATATTGTATCAAAAAAATTGGAAGTTTTTTTTTCTAGCATAGACCACAGATTTGCTGATGAGAACATTCTGAAATCTTTGCTCAAATGGTTTAGGTCCTAATTCCCCAATCCCCCTTGCTTTTGTGTTTGCATTGCATAACTCTCTCAGCATAAGAAGAGAAATAGTTTTACTTGAAGTGAGTAGTAGCTGCTGAATAGTCATCTGTGGTTTAGTATCTTAATTTTTTAAATGAAAAGTCTTATTTGGGGATCTTGAATGTGGTATTATATGTGTTTAAGTAGAACAGAACTTTTCTGTCTTTTACAGTATGTAGACGTGGATGGTTGTAAAGCATTTTATCCCTCATTTATGTGGTCAAGCAGAGCATCAAAAAGCATCAGTCATATATTTAAAACAGAGAAGGGAGGAGATGGTCACTGAAGCATTTTGACTTCTGAATTACTTGCTGGCAGTGTTACTGGAAGTAACATTTAGTGCAGTTCTCCCTGCAATGGAGATATTTTGTTTGCTTGTTTGTTTTTTACCTCTTCTGAAATGGTTCTTGTGTTAGTCACTCAGGAGTTAAATGCATCATTGGATAAAGAGAACTGTTACTGTAAGGTTTTTAAACTAGACTGCTCTGAAAAAAAATGACCATTGAAGACTCTGAAAGGCTTTTTGGATGGTAAACAAGTTAAGGAAGCTCTGAAGTTCTTTGGCTTTGCTACTGGCTGCTCTCACTCCCCAGGATCCTGGCACCCTATCACCGTGCCTTCATCGCCTCCATTGCTCCAGTTCTCCTGTCAGGGAATGCCACCATACAATACGTCCCCTGGGGCTAATTGGATGAGTGACAACCAGCCAGCTCCAAAGTGACAAGTGTTTGAATGCCTAATTGGGTCAGTGCACAGGTGCCTGTTCTTCATGAATGAGATGTTCTAGCTTTTCTCTGTGACGTTCTCTTGGTTCCTCTCATTTTTCCTACAGTTGTGAAACAATACTTTGGTGTGAGAGAAAAGGCTTTTTCAAAGGAGAAGGATGATTTCCCGTTGCCCTGCTTTGGTTAAACTAGCTTTACTGCTTGTGTACTGGCTGGAGGAGACACACAGAAATTCATTAAAGTGATGGAAGTTTGCTGATAGAAATGGACATTTCAATAGACAATAAGGTGAATTATTTGACTGGTGAAAAAAAACATATTGCCTTAGTCTCGATGTTAGGTGGTTCTCATACTGTTTAGACCTACAGGCTTGGGCATCAGAAAAAGCATGGGAGAGAAAAAGAACTTCTTTTGTTGTATCTGCACAATAAGGCTCTTCCTAAGTCAAATAAACAACTTGCCTTCATAGACTGAAGTCAGACACAGGCAACTGTTTTGTCTTATTGAAGGCTTGGTTTGTGCATAGAAAAGAACTGACATTAAGCCCATAGTCTATATTGAAGAATAGATAGATGAATTTGCCTTTGTTTTGTCTCTTCCACAAAGAACTGCGGGATACCTGGTTAGAAAGAGGGTCTGGAGATTGTCTAGTAAAGCAGCTTGCTGCTTGGGCAGCTGTTGAACAACCATAGAGTAGAAAAGGGCTTTGCTTTATTTAGGTGGAATTTAATCTGTTTTAGTTTGTGCCCATTGCCTTTTACCCTGTTGCTGGGCACCACCGAGAAGTGTTGCTTACCATTTTCCCCCTCAGGTATTTATACATATCGATAAGATCTCTTGGAGCCTTCTCCAGGCTGGAATCTCAGTGCTTTCAGGCTCACCATGTCAGATCCCTTAATTGTCTTGGCAGTCCTACACTGGATTGCATCCTGAGATACTTAAGTTTGCTTGTACTGGGCAGCCCATGAATGGACACAACGCTTCAGGCATGTCTCAGCAGTGCTGAGTGGAGTGGAATGATCTTGATCTTGACTTCCTGACAACATATTTTGCTAATGCAGCACAAGATGCTTTTGGCCTTCCCTGCTGCAAGGGTACACTACTGGCTTATGGTATTGCTGGGAGCCAACGAGGAGCCCTGGGTGTTTTTCTGCAAAGCCTCTTTGCAGCTGATCATTCCTCATCCTGTTCTGGTGCATGGGGCTATTCTTCCCTAGGTACAAGACTTTGTCCCTTTGTTCGACTTCATAAAATTCCTGTTGGTTTATGGCTGAGCTTTTCAAGGTCCCTCTGAGTGCCAGTGCAGCCAGCTGCTCTGTGAGCTGCTCTTCCCAGTTGGTGTCATCAGGGAACTTGCTGAGGGTGCACTGTATCCCATCATTAATGAGCTAGTTGAGTGGAACTGCCCTAGTCCTGATCCCTGGAGCACACCAGCAGACTTTTCACTAGCTAGACTTCATGCTGGTCGCAGCCCTTTGAGCTCAGCAGTTCAACCAGATGTCAGTCTATCTCACTGTCCATTTCTGTAGTCTGTGCCTTATCAGTTTGTCTGTGGGGAATTAATTTATCTGCTGCTTTCCTGTCAGTCATTGAGTGACATTAGCTGGTCTGTTCTGCCCAGACTGCCTCACTCCCAGCAGGTGCTCCTGGCAGGGTGGCTCCAGGAAATCAGTGTCTCTCCAGTCCAAGGTTTGTTTAAAACAATATTTGCACTTTTGCTTTGACTTGAATGTATATTTCTAAAAGAATGCTTTTTCATTGGTGGATGTTTAAAAGTGAGAAGAGAGTTATTTAAACACAGTCAAGTTTGAAAATACTCTTAAGTGGTGTGAAGTCAGCTAGGTAGCTGCTGTCAACACTGTTTATACAGCAACTGTTTATGTTCCTCACTGTCCTTACTAATAAAAAACCTGCTGACAGAAGTGGAAAATAAAGAGAAGAAAAGGCTTGACACGGTGTCTCACAGATGTTTAAGATAAACAGACAGAAGAGACAGTACTTTTAATTGCTAGGAGTCAGAGGAATTGTTTATGATAACAGAAGTAGAGTTTTTCAAGTTCACATTATTCCTCATAAATTTTTATTGTGAAAATGCCCTCATTCTAATAAGGCTGGCATATAGTCTAGTTAAATTTAAGAAATTTGATAGGAGAAATTGTGTGGAAAAGAGAAGCAGATTTCAATAATCTGTAGTTTCCTAACATCAGCAAAGAAAGGATGAAGAGAGTTTCTTATTCAAGAATCAAAATGTAAGCATTTTACACGACAGAAATTATCTCTAGAAATCAGAGACCTTTTTAACAGATTGGAAAATGGAAGGCTCTAGAAAGAGAACTCTTCTATTTTCATTTGTGGAAAGACATGAATTTATTTATGTTTAAAAAAATAACTCAGAAAGCTTTAATTTTTTGATAATAAACTGATGTGTGTCATAAATGTGTTTACAGCTAAAAAGAGTTTAGAGAGAAGTAGCTGTAACTCATTTAGGATCACAGCCACTCTAGTTCTACTGAAGCCTGCACAAATGTAGTAAGTGTATGATGTCTAGGATAATTTTAGTGTTATATAAAACATTAGATTTTGCCCAGCTTTTTTCTTACTTCATAATCTCAGATTTTCTCATATGTATGTTAAATTAAATGGACCTCTTTAATCACTTGTTCCCTTTTCAGGTGTCTTGCTGCATGTTTTTCCAATATGTTCAAGAAGGACAGTGTGTAAGGAAAATACATAATACTGAGTTTCTCAGCTACTGATGCATGCTCATTTTACAAGAACTTTGGGTGATGACTTACATAGGATAAAAGTGATACTCCTACATCATTGCAAATTTGAGTCTGTTTCTTTGGTAACTGCATGCAACCACCAATGCCATGAATAAACATTTTATAACTGTTTGTTGAAAAACATAATGTTAAAAGGGGAGGGATGTAAAGAAAAGAAACATTAAACCAAATTTTATTAGTTTGAAACTTTCTGGATCACTAACAGCAACAATTAAAAACATTTTAAATGTTATGAAGTCTGTTACATGCTTCTAAATATACAATCAAACATTTTCTGAGTGTGTCACTAGTTAGAAAGAGAACCAAAAGCAAGTTGCAAGTTTCCCAAGTTAACAGTACTCCCTATAGCTGCTTCTACTTGCAGGACAACTGCTAGATTATATCTAGTTCTTTCTTAGTTAATACTTCAACAGCTTGGGCATATCTTTTTTTATAAGGAAGCATGGAGTGAAAATATAGGAGAGATATTGAAATAGTAAAATTTATAAATCTGACACAATTTTTCAGCTTCATTTGGAGAATTTCTTTTTATGTGAGTGTATATAAATTTCACTTGTGACTTAAGTCCTCCTGAAGTTTAGAAAACAGTGAAGTTTATATAGTTTTGTCAATAACCTTTCCCTTCATAGAATAATAATGCTTCAGGTAAAGTTTACATATAAGTTACACACGTGCATTTACTTATTGCAGCTAGTCTGTAAGGCAGATATATGACCTGATCTTTACAGACTCTTCAAGCTATATAATTAGTAGAAAAATACAATAACTTAGTTTTGAGATCTTCTAGTAGAGCTGGAAGTCATCCTGTACAGCCTCCTGTTCAAAGCAAGGGAAACTGTAGAGTCAGAGCAGATTATTCAGGGGTTTGCCCCATTCAAAAATCTGCAAGGGTGGAGGTTCTACAATCTTCTTGGGCAATGTAGTATGTCCTTACCAGCTCTACTTGGGAAATTTCTTATTTAACTCTGATTGAACTTTTCTTTGCTGTAGTTTGACTACTGCATCTTGGCTTTTGTGGTGCACCTTGAAGTCCAGCTGCATATTTTCTGACATCCCCCCTCTTCTGTGTCTTTAGGGATTGGTATTAGGGATGTACAAAAATCTGAGCACCACCCTGACTTAATACTTTTTAAAATTCTTAGATACTGTTGGGAAGCACTTTACTTACTTGCCTTACATCTAAGTTTACTGAATATTTTTTGGAGTATGTTAACACGAGAAATGGGCAATAAAACATAGTCCTGAAAAAGACTGCAGCGTGGTGCCAAGCCTTTCTGTATTGAAATCCCAGAATGCATAATTTTTACTAGGTCTGTCATGGAAGACTTGGAAATGCTGAATTTTTCTAGAATTCTTTGCCAACATGTAAATTTGTGTTCACAATTTCAGTAGTGTGTAATAAACAAAGAAGCTGAAACAAAGGACATAATTGAATTTTCAGAAAAACTTGTGATTCTATATGACACAGAAGATGAGCTTACAAAATCATTTAGGAAAAGACCACTGGAAGGGATTACAGCAGAATGTAAAGGACAAAGGGTAATAATTCAACATGGAGAAGGATAATTTTTTTTAAATCACTATTGGGTTTTAAACCACTATTTTTCATTACTGTCTATGATACAGAAAAAAGGATGCAGTTTCTTGTTTTTATTGTAAATTTATAGAAGACTTAGTAAATATAATCAGCATACATACTAGTATGAGACAGTCTGGATAGATTTATGCATCAGAAAAATGTAATGAAGGCGGCAAATGTGCATTTTAATATCTGGAGGGCTTCAGCCTTTGCTGAAGGCTGATGTTGTTTTGCAGAGGAGTCTAAATGACCCTTTAACTATCTGAGTATTTTTCTAGTGTTTTGCAGCAGGACTGTATTATGTCTAAATGTATATGAATATTTAAGTGACTGATACAATGTAGCTCTTCATTTTAATTTTGTGCTATTTCTATTAAGGAGTTCATATTCTAAAAATTTAAGACAACAGAGTCATTTGTGTGTTATTGGTTTAGCTACATGTTCATCTCTGCCACAAGATGTTCGTGTTATCAGTGTTATAGATTGGTAGTGCATGGAGAGGTATCTGGAATATGTGGATTTATTTCTAAAAATGTAATATGCTAGCAAATCTAGATCTGTGCTTTAGATAGAATGAATAAAGGCAAGTAGTGCATTGTAACTAACTTCTTCCTTCTCTTAATTTCCCAATAAATATCTATGTCAGTTAGTTCTTCCTTATCAGAACCCTACAGTAGCACCAGGGGAAGGCACAGAATGGATAGAAAGTAATTTACTGCTGAAAATAATAGTAATTGCTCCACTGAATGGGCTTTAATCATGATTTTGGTGCAGTCTTCAAATTCTGAGCTATGTTTTGTTATCTATCTCTAGGAAAAAATACCCTTCACTGGGATAGGAATTGCTTATGATTTCAGAGCCTCAGTTTCTTCTGAGTAAACTGAAACTTAACCTTCTGAAACTTGCAGAATTGTTCAGAGAAGCCAGGTAGAAGCTGCATTTATTCTTTATGCACCGCACTGCTCCCAACATGACACTGTGTGTGTGTGTCATCCAGAATTAATTCCTCAGTCACCCCTGTTGTCTTCAGAGGAGGATGAGGCTGGTGCCTGAGCTCAGGACAGTTTTCCATGAGGCTCTTTGCTTCTTCAGTAGAGGAATTTGGCCTGTTTGCAATTCAGAGGCTCAGCAGAGACAGAGAAGAAGCACCTCTGGTATCTCTGGCTTGTTTTTGTGAACAGGGGGACCACTGCTGGTGCACTCCAAATATGCATGACATGTGCTTCTGCAAGCAGGTCAGAGCAAGTTATAATAACAATTTAGCTTCACTATGATTCTTAAAGCTTATTTTTAACTAAAATTGAAATAATGCCATTAAGGTAACCCTTCATGATAATGTATTCCAAAACCGTTAGCAGGCCTGAGTATCTACTGCATACAAGTCTTGATTTTTCTGAATTGAAAATTTAAAGAATATGCACTAATATAATACTAATAAAACGTGGCACGAGTGATTAACAGCCTGTAGTCTAGCATAAATCCTCTTTTTTTTTGTAGAGCACTTGTTTCCAAAAACAAACCCCAAAATAGATTATTCATTCTATGCTAGGCATCTAGTATTATTGCATCTCAGTGATACCTCAGTTTACACTTTTTTAACAAATAAGAGTTTCCAGAACTGCATGAGTTACATAGTTTACAGTATTGTCAAATGAATTCAGCAGTTTTAGGATTTTTCCTGAAGCTATTTGGCATTTTCTTTAAAAATGTCTCTAAAATAGATGAGTGTGATTTAACTTCGATATTTTCTGTCTTTTGAGAATTTTGAGCCTTTTTGTTTATTATTGAAAATTATTTATTTTGAGAAGGGCTGAATTTGAGACTCTAAAATTGTTTCAGTTACCAAAAAAAAAAAAAAAAATATTACTACTTCATGTTCCTCTCCACTGTATTTCTTATGTTGTGTCATCATTTGAGCCTTGCTGACCTGAAATGTATGGTACATAGTCGATTTGAAGGACCTGACAAGAATGGAAGAGCTGTATAAGGAGGCTGGATAACTGCAGTTTAAATTTCTAAGAAACATTTTCGAACAGGAAACAGTAGTTCTAGTTGTATTGCAAATATAGTTAGATACTAATTATCTGAATATCCCAGTGATCAAAGTATTGTTCCAGTGGAATGTCAGATTGCACTGAGAATGGTGAGAGGTTCTGCTTCCTGTATATGGCTGTATTTAGCTCAGTAAGTTTCATCCAGTCAAATATTGATTTTTATGACTGAAGGGCAACTCTGCCCTCCTCACTGACTGTGGGAAGATGAATTACAGCCTGTTCCCCCAGAGTCTGTCCAGGCTGATCTATGCCTTGGAAGTTTTGTTGGCAATTTACTGGGCAATTAAATTCCCGGGAAGTACTTCAAAGGAAAATGGATGGCAGGAGTGGATGTTTTCCGGCCAAAGAAAACAGAATAATGTTGCAAGAAGATTTAAACCCTGTGGGTATATATTAAATAACCTACCACTGTCAGATCTTTCTACTAGCTCAAGTGTGTTCAGACAGATTTCTCCAGTCCACCACATGAAATGGCAACTCTAAGGCCACGGAGGTTCAGAAGATAGTGAATCCTTCACATCTAGAACATCAGACTGCAGAAGGATGATTTGCTTCCACCCATTAATGTCTTTCAAATAGTTTTAGAGATTATGAAGTAGAACTATGTACTGAATGATCGTGTGGAATAGCATAAAGCAACCATTCATCCAAATAGTATTAGTTGCCTCGGACTGCTTGCAGACCCCTGAAGAATCCGACAGCTTCAGTTCATGCAAATTAAATGGATTAAGTTTCTTACCATTTACTTTAACTTTTTTTTTTTTTCCACGATACTTCTCTGTGTCTCATTGATTCAGCAAGTAGAGTGTTTGCTGTTGAAAAGGTAGACAGTAATTTGTGGGTTTGGGGCCTTTGGGATCCTTTCCAGAACAATGAGGTGGTTCAGGAATGTGGAAAAGTGATACATTCATGATTTATATTAGTTGATAGAAACTGCTGCAAAGACACAAAATATTCATGCAGCCTGCAGATACTAAAGTGATTGTGGGATTTAATGGGAACTATAAAAGAGTTATTTTTCTACATTAACATTTGAATGTTGTTTCTTTCCTGGCACAGTTCCCACAAAACACTACCTGGTGTAAAATACGATTGGGATTCTCAGCGTTTTCACATGAATGCTGCTATCAGCTTTTAACTTAATTTATAAGTAAGCTTTTAATCTGAAGGTTTTGTAAAACCAATTTGCTCACTACAGAAGTATCCTTTGTTTAGGTGGTTGAAAATTAACACAAGTCAAGAAAAGCTGATGCAGCATTTTTTGCCTCCTTTTTGGAATCAATGCAGGAAAGTGATGAATAGCTTATGTCTAAGCTATAAGGAAACTATCCATGCCTATTCTTTTTAAAACCAAAGTAGTCCTTCCAAGGTGTTTGATGCTTATTTGCTGGTATCAAAGAAGTTAAGAAGAGGATTTTGAGAGTTGATTCTTCACACTGCTGTTCCAAAAGTCTTGCAGATAACCTGTATGAAGTTGCAGGAGGATTTGTCATTGATGCAAGGTAATTTTCATTGATGTAACTGTTTCACTTAAAGGTCCAAGAAGAAATCTTAGTTTTATTCTTCTCACAACCACCTTGTAACATGGTCTGCTCTTCAGCAACTGAGACAGAGCACTCATAAAGACCAGGAACAGCTTCCACAAAACAGAAACTGATGTATCAGAAGTTCCTTTTAGAGGGCAGCCCTACACAAGATGATACCTGGAGTTTGACACACGGTGGACTCCTTATATACTCTTTATTGTACTTACAGTTCTTATAATACTTCTTTGCTGTACTTCATACAAGTAGTTAGGTTTTCTTGAGTGCAAAGAGTCCCAGCTTATGGAGTATTAGAAACTCCTGAGAGTCTCATGATTGGGGTGTTTTGCTAGCTTAAACATGAAATGCTAAAGGCCTGCTGTACAGGTTTCCTCCTGCTTTGTAGCTCTATGAGCACTGGAACAGGCTCCCTAGGAAGATGGTCACAGCACCAGCCTGTCAGAGTTCAAGGAACATTTAAACAACACTTCCAGGCACATTGTGGGATTCTTGGGACTGTCCTGTGCAAGGCCAGGAGTTGGACTTGATGATCCTAATGGGTACCTTCCAACTCAGCATATTCTGTGATTCTACCACACGAATGTGCAAAGTGCTGTTGCATCCTTTTTCCATATTCAGTCATTATATGTTCTCATCACTGCACGAAAGGTTTGCAGCTCTCTTTTCTGGTTCTATGCTGATATAATAGTACTTTAAGGTCAGGAGTAAGAATTTAAAAACTTCCATTAGTTTCTGTTGTCTAGGTAGGTATTTCCTCACTGAGATAACTAGCTGACTAAATACTGTGCAAAAATGTGTCTTTTGTGTTCAGTATAATAGGAAACATAGATGCCCAAACCAACAGTGTGAATTATTCTCCTTATGATGTTCAGTGCTTGAAAACCTGTGTCTGTTGTTTCTGTGTTTGGTCCAAGGTATTATTGTAGGATCTTGTGTCTCATGTATACAGTATTTAATCTTCTCAGCTTGTTCATTGTCAAGTTGTTACATATCCCTGAGTTCCATAGGGTCCAGCGTTGGATGACCTAACCAGTCAAGAACAAGGTTTTCTTCCCTGGAAAAGTACAAATAAACTAATACACGAACACTGAGTTGGAGACTGTCCTGCATCCATGATTGTTCTTGCAGCTGCAGTAGCACATCTTCTCTTTTAAAGGTTCAGCTCTTCTCCTACACCTGTTGTTCAGTGGAGGGCTCTGCTGTAGGTCTTGCCTTCAGGAGAGCTTCAAGAAGAGGTATTGTACAAGAAGTGAGCCTGTGAGAGAAAGGTTACAAAGAACACAGGCTTAGGACCCAAACAGACTGTGGGGCAATATGTTGTGTGTGCTGTACCTTGCCAGGTGTCAGCACTTGTCTCTGTTATGCATGCAGTTACCATCCTTGTCTGTTTGGTACAATGACTGCCTGTGACACGTTGTGTCTGACAGTGGCTTCTCTGTGAAGCCTGTGAGATATGGTTGGCACTGCACCTTTGCTCTCAGGCACTCTAGCACCTTGCTTTCTTCTCACAGGCCTCAGAAAAGCTGATTACTTGACCTGTACTCCACTCCTGAATTTAAATCACATTGGTTCAGCACACCTTCCATTTTGTCTCCGGAAGGAACCCATTTTGTACCAGGTTATGTAGCTCCTTTGTTACTTGTGCTCATCCAGGTGATAGCCTTATTTGTTTTGGATGCATTCATGTCTAATTGAGCTTAACAGCAGAATTCCTATTGACATTACTGTGTTAAGTCATAGTTTGGGTGGCTGTGGTGAGGTTGCATTCCTAGTGGTATATGAAAACTGATGGAATTAAAGTCAGAATATTTTATTTACTTCTGTAGTTGATTTTGTGAAGCTCTTTTCATCTGTACTAGTCTACACAAGTAGGAAGATCCATACAAAAATGAGAATGCTTTTTTCAGCATAATCAATTTGAAAGGAGAGTGGCCATGAAAGGATATGGAAGGCTTTCTGTGACACATTGTGTTCTGATTTCGGCTTGGATAGAGTTCATTTTCTTCACAGAGATGTTATGGAACTGCCTTTTGGATTTGTGCTGAAAGCAGTGATGATAATATAGAGATGTTTTGTTACTGTTCAGCAGGGCTTACACACACCCAAAGGCCTTTTCTGCTTCTTGTACTGTCAGGAAGTTGGAACTGCATTGGGAGTTGGGAGGGGACACAGCCAGGACAGTGGACCACAACTGACATGGGGGGATTCCAGACCATGTGCCATCATGCTCAGTGTGTATGGTGGGGGGAAGGAGGAGGAAGGGAGCCATGGTGTTTGTTTTCCCCAGAACCATTACACCTGATGGGGCCCTGCCCTCCTGGGGATGGCTGAACACTGAATTAATTCCTTTTTCTGCTTTGCACGGCGCTTGCTTTTCCTATTAAATTGTCTTACCGTGTGTACATGCGAGGATAGAAAACTAAAAGTTCTGGCCCTAAACTTGTTAGGCAGAGGCAGGAAGAAGGACCTCAGCTTTCAATAGAACTGAGGTAAAATCTCACTGAGCATATAATGTAGCTGTGTGGGCACTATCATCAGAGGGGAAAAGTGCTTACAGTATCACTTTGTGTTCTCTTGGGATCAGTATTAGAATAGTACAAAGTAGTAGGTGATTTCAGACTTCTAATTAAACACCAGGGATTGCATTCCCTCTGTTGCAAAAGGTGAAGTATAATATTTGTGATATGAAAATTCTCCAGTTGTGCCTTTTCCTGCAACCCTTGTAAGTCTTTTCGTGAAATAGAAAAACTATTGCATTACAAAAGCATCTGTGGAGCATCTACATTTTCAGGCTTTTATGAAATGGTTAATCTATATGGGATTTGTGGAATCCAAAGCAGAAACATTGTCACTTAATGCATGCTGAGGAAAACATAATCTCATGTTTATTCCACAGAGGCTTTTGGTTTTGTTTTGGGATTCATGAACTCTCATGGGCCTTCTAAAAATTAGCAGATCTGGGTACTGTAACAGGTCAATAATGTAATCTGTCTGGCATCAGGAGCCCTCTTTTGCAGAAGCTAAATGTCTTTTGCTATGTGATGTGGTCCGATAATATTCTAAAGCTCTCTGGCTTCACCAGAGAGTAAATGACTGAGTATCAGCAGTTTGTAAAGCCTTTTAATACTGCTGAAAGAATAGATAATGACAGTGTACAGTACTAGAACAAAACAATAAAGACTGGGATATACAAAAGTTGATGGCCACTTAGTTTCTAAAATAATTACAGTTCATGTGGTTTTGGCTTTTACAGCTTTTGAGTATAAATTCTTTTTGTTGAATTTCTATGAAGTGTTATTCAGGAAACACATTTCTGCAAGAAAACTTTCAAATGTTTAGCCACAGAAAGCAAAAACAGTTCTTTGAAATCTGTCATCTAGTCATCTGTCTGTATTTTCATTAGTTTTTAAAATGCCACCAAAGCAAACATGAATTAAAAAGGAAAAAATCGTTTTGAAAGATACATATCCTTCTCATGTTAAAATTTATACTACAGTTTTGTAAGGAAATTACTGGCCTAATCTCATGGCAAGATGACAGAAGAAATTGAATATTCTGCCTGGCAAAATATTAAAAAAATTGAATCTATGAATTAATCACAAAATGCTTTTGTTTTGTAATTCCTTTAAAGGAAACCATAATAGTGTAGAAAAAAAGGATGGGCAGACTCTCTGGGAACAGTAGAAACTCTCTTTTGTATCTACCTACTGCAGTCAAATGGCAAAAGGAAAGGCTTTGCTTACTGTCATTGCCAGTACCTCTGTATGAAAAAGTGCTTTCTTTCATCAACAAAGGTTATTGTGCTTTTCAGTGCATTCCGTAGTCAGTAAGCTCGTGTGTAAATTAATTTTGAATTTCTGACTACAGCACCTTTAAGCCTACAATTAGCTTTGTAGGAAACTTCCTGCAAAAGTTCTTGGGCCCATTGACATCCTGCTATTATTGTTAGTAACACATGTCGTGCTTCTTTCATGTTTGAAGTACCTCTCTACCTTTAGAGAACAAATTGAATGTTTATTTATTGTTCTGAGATGAAGCTTCCTGATGCTGATAGACTGACTTAGCTACTGCAGTTTGTCTTGACAGAGCTAAACTGAGCTAAATGTTTTTCCACTCAGAAACATTTCTCCACAGAGAAACCTCCAAAGAAATAAAGGATTCCTACAGATCTGAAAAGATGACAGCTGGCATGTGTGTTCTCATTGACCACACTGCAAGAGAGGGAGAAGCTTAAACAGAGCCTGGGCAGTGTCAGTGGCCTGGGCAAAGTGGAGGCAGTGAGTTCCTGCACCAGGGTGCTGCCTGAAAAGACCATGGATCTTTGAGCAAAAAAATAGCACTGGATTAATTTTTGAAAGAATTTCACATTGGATTCTCAAAGATTAATTCAATGTGGTTTTAAAATCTTCTTTTTGGGATAACAGTGGGATGCCTCTTGGCCAGCATTCATGTCAAAGCAGTATTTCTCTTCTTTTACTGTATTGGCAGTGTTTTAAAAGTTCCTTTTTCCTTTTTTTTTCCTTCCTAAAAGGATACCAACAATCGAAATGAAATTAGTAGCCAGAACCTTTTGCAAATCTTTATTCTCCTATGAGCTTTGCTTTAACATGGCACACAGTTTAGCTGATTATTTGGAAAAAATAGATTTAAAATTCTGATATTAGCTCAATGAGTTCTAATGGAGAATGTTTGGTCAATTCTCCCACTTCGTCACATTCCAGAATATTGTATTAACCTAACAAATTTTCTGTCAATGATTTGTTTTTGTTTGCACCTCTTTTCCATAAATACCTTAAATATATTTTTTAAAATTCCTTTTTAATAGCTGATTTGGCTATTTGGTAACTGATATGATTTGCAAACTAGTGTGCAAATGGAAAAGTTCCGTTGTGCCAGAAGTATTTAAGGTTCAGTGAGCACAGGAATTGCAATCAGGGTGGTCTTTTAAATAAGTGTACTCATCAGAACAACAAATTCTCATTGTGTTGAGAAATATAGCTCTAATTTGTTACAGGACAGACTAAATATTATTTTCATATGTGTATGTGTTTATATGTGTATATATATATATATATATATATATATACATGTATTATTAATACATGCGTCTATATAGTAACTTTAATATAGTAACTTCATCACTTATGTACACCATTATTTTTATAGAAAAATAGAATGGTTTGGGTTGGAAATGATCATGGGCAAGGACACTTTACACTAGATCAGGTTGCTCAAAGCAACCCCAACCAGCCTCTCCCTGAACACTTAAGGGATGGGACATCCACACTTTCTCTGGGCAGCTGTTCCCAGTGCTTCACCATCTTCACAGTAAAGAATAGCTTCCTAATATCCAAGATAAACCTACCCTCTTTCAGTTTAATGTCACTGCCCCTTGTCTTGTCACTACCTGCCCTTGTAGACACCCTCTCCATCTTTCTTTTAGGCCCCTTTAGGGGCATTTTTAAGGCTCCCTGGAGCTCCTCCTCTTCAGGTTGAGCAATCCCAATTCTCTCAGCCTGTCTTCATAGGAGAGGTACTCTAGCTCTCTGACCATCTTTGTGACCCTCCTCTGGACTTGTTCCAGCAGGTACACATCTTTCTTGTGTTGGGGACCACAAACCTGGATGCAGCACTCCAAGTGGTGGTCTCATGAGGGCAGAGAAATGGGGGCAAACCACTTCCCTTGCCCTGCTGCCCACACTGCTTTCCTGGAGCCCAGGACACGTTTGGCTTTCTGGGCTGGGAGTGCCCACTGCCAGGTCATTTTGAGCTTCTCAACACATCCAAGGCCTTCTCTTCAGGCCTGCTCTCAGTCCGTTCTCTGCCCAGCCTGTACCTGTTCTTGTGCTTGCCCTGACCCAGGACCTTGCACTTGGCCTTGTTGAACTTCATGAGGTTTGCACAGCCCCACCCCTCAATCCTGAGCGTCCCTCTGGGTGTCATCCCTTCCCTCCAGCATGCTGCACGCCACACAGCTTGGTGTGGTCAGCAAACCTGCTGAGGAGCACTCGATGGCAGTGTCCGTGTCACTGACAGAGATGTGACACAGCGCCAGTCCCAACACTGACCCCTGAGGAACACCCCTTGGCACTGGTCTCCACTTGGATATCGAGTCATTGACCACAACTCTCTGAATGTGACCATCCAGCCAATTCCTTACCCACTGATCCATCCATCAGATCCATTTATCTCCAGTTTAGGGATGAGAATGTCATGCAGGACAGTGTCAAATCACACAAATCCAGGGAGGTGATGTCAGTGGCTCTTCCTTATCCATCGATGCTGTCATCCTCTTGTTTGTCAGGCACAGTTTGCTCTCAGTGATACCGTGTTGACTGTCACCAATCACCTCCTTACCATGCATGTGTCAGTATTGTTTCCTGGAGGTTCTGCTCTCCATGATCTTGCCAAGCACTGAGGTGAGACTGACTGGCCTGTGGTTCCCTGGGTTTTCCCTTGTTTCCTTTTGTAAAAATGAGGGTTGTGTTTCCTCCTTTCCAATCAGTGAGAACTTAACTGGACTGCCACAGCTTCTCAGATATGATCGACAGTGTCTTAGTCATAATTTTCCTATCTTTAGAAATAAAAGCCTTCAGATACAAAATTTATGCTATTTATAAAATACATTCTGTTAAATATATGTGAAGGATGATACTATGTTAGAATTATTTTGCAGGAAACTGCATACATTGGTGTATGGTAGTTGCCTACACTTTCTTGAATTACTTTATTTCAATAAACTAAATACACTAATCTATTCAAGTATGATTTAAAAGGCTGATGGATATAAAACTCAGTCAGGGAAATCCGATAAAAGTTTGACATTCCTTTCTACATGACTTATGGAGTTTGAAGAATATATTGCTTCTCTTCAGAAATAAAAATTCACATATCTAACAGCCTACACTAGGAGTAATGCTGCAACTCATTAGACAGGAATACAAGGATATGCTTTGAATCATAAAGATGAGAAAAATGTCAGTGTTTTTTAATAAAAATGTACAGTGAAATTTATGTATGCATCTGTCATCTTATGAAACGTGTCTGAGACATGGTGAGAGAAAAATCAGTATGGACTTTACAGGCTGCTCTGCTCTTGTGATACAGACATGTCACAGGAAGTATGTGAGGGCAGGAGGTCCAAGTCTGTTCTCTTCTTCCCTGTATGTGTTAGAAAAAATTCTGCTGAGGATAGTACAATTCTATGCATGTGAAGTGATATAAATACAGTAGAACTCAGTCCAAGCTAGTGTTCTTTTTAGACAGATTGTTACACCTGAAGTCAATTTTCTATGAGGTCGAAATTTTAGTACAGGATTTTTAATGTTAGGGCTACTGTGGGATTGTTTATGGCATCCAGCGGTTGAATGTATTTAAACCTGAAAGTTTTACAATCTGGAAGGAAATGGGATGCTATAGTAGAAAGCAGATTAAAAAGAAAGTATGGCTGTGAATCACAGACACATGGAGAAACTGTGCCCTTGCTGAAGGTCATAGAAAAGAATGTCTGAATGAAAGTCATTCAGAATAATCAGCTGTTCAAAATACTGGATGGCTGATTAGTCTGAATGAAAAAGCCAAGCATAAACAAAATATGAAGACTGTGACAGAATTCCTTGAGAAAAGCAGTAAGTCTGCAATTCTGAGAAATTCTTGCCATAGCAAAGCAGGTGAAAAGAAAGTCTATTTGAGAGGTTGTCTTTGAGGAACATATTTTATGTACTTGGTAGTGATTTGAAAAATCAATGGATGTTGCTGACTCACTGTTCATTGAGTCAAATGGATTAAGTCAGAGATACTAGGATCTTGCTTTGATTTTTTTTAATTGATATTACATAACTATTTTCAGATGTTTGATTACTTCAGAAGGAATTGTCCTTGGCTTTACAGGGTATTCCTTGCCAATGCTTCCGTAGGGAGAAACAGAGTCAGCGTGGAGTGATAGGAATACTTCAGTATTACGTTCACCTCACTCAGATCCATGAAGACTTAGGCTAGGAATACAGTTTCACATGCTGCATTACCTTGTCTAATTTCAGGCTGTCATCCAAAAGAGGTAGTTCCTTTGAGGAAATATCTGTCATGTGAAAACCTAATCTTTTCTTGCAGGGGTTTGTTTTCTCTTGGATCAATGAACTGATGTAGCTCTCCGGGGATGCTACAGTTCTTAAATGTGAGGGGTGAAGGCAGGAGCTTGCAGTGAGGAACAGAAGAGCTCAGGATCTCTCCATATCTTCTTTACAGCTACTTCTCTTTGGATCAGAGCAAGTCTAGTGGGAAAATCCACCCTTTTCTATTTAAGTGAAAGGGAATGTTGGAGAGAACGCTAAGGTCTATTCTTGCAAAAAGAAGGGTGTATAGCCAGTGAATGGATGGCCCTAATTCCACCCCTTTATACGCACACTCTACACAAAGGTTCTATTTTAATTTGTGGAAATAATTTCCCTACATAATTCTGTGACTCCACCCAGCAACCCAAAGGTTGTTCCAGTCTCTGTGAACCTCCCTTTTTTCCTACCTACAGTTGTTTAGGGTATATGGAAGATTTAAGTACTGAAAAGTACCTTCTAATAAAGTACTTCAATGATCAAGAGATTACAGTGATTGCTGGCAAATAAAGGGGAAACTACTTTTCTAACCTGCCCCTTAATGCTTTTATAGTAGCAAGATCAGTTGTATAGGTAAGTTCATCTATTGACCTAGCAGTCAAGTTCGTTCAGGTTTAATTGTAGTTGTTTACTGAACTCAGGTTTTACTGGGGGCTTTTTTTGGTGCAGGTGTCTTGACTCAAATACAATGAAGTGGTTCCGTTTGTTAAAACAATAGTTTAATTACACTTCTGTCCATTTAAAATATTTGGATTTTTCCTTCCTCTTTCTGTTTTCCCCAGGACTTTCAATATCTCTGCCAAACCAGTGTAATGACTTGGGTAAACTTTCTCTGATTAAATATGTGAGAAAGCTTATGTGTGAAGTTCAGAGAGTCTTGGTCATGCCAATCTTGATTTTATGTCTGGAAATACTGGTTTTTGACATTAAACAAAAGGTGTATCATACTTTTCCCAGCATATTCTGATGTGAATACATCTTGCAGCATTGAAAATAGCCAAGATTATCAGCTGTTGTGGAAAATAAGGAATGCGGTTTAATTAAGCAGAAATTTATTATCTTACCTGGCAACTACCCAGCAGCAAGCATTATATGTGAAAATACATTTAATCTGTTGGACCCAGCCCTATGGTGGGAACTCACTATCGAGATTAAAGAAGAGTGAGAAAAGATCTTATTTCACCTTTACCTTCCCCATGATTTTATTGACAATGCTTCCAGGTAACTCCTTTTTAAAGAAACCAGCTCCTATTACAGAATGAGTTATGAAGTTAAAAATGAGACATGAGTATGACTGCAGAGATCCCTGTGAAAACTCGTACACGTTGTTAAAACAATGATAAGGGGTACAAAAAGCCTGGTTGCCTTTGTGTTCCACTGGCATTTCAAATGTGAGAAAACCAAAACACTTTAAGATATGAATCTTAAAGGAGACACAGATTTTTTCCTTTTTCTGCCACTCAAGTTTATAGAAAAAGTATTCACACGTCCTGCTGAAAGCCCCTAGACGTGTTGATGCTTGTTTTCTGCTTTTTGCTCTGGGAGGAGGAATTCTGCAATGGTTTCCTTGCTCGTTGTGACTCTACTGACCGCTGCACAGGCAACCAATGTGATACAACTCCTTTCATAAATTTGATCCAATTCTTTATAAACTCAGTGCAAAAACCCAACCAAACCCTCAAATGCAGAAAACCTCAACATATTCCCCACACCCCCATCCTTAGAATTTTTTATATGTACTGAATGATAAACATTATTTTCCTGAGTTTAGAGATGAATATTGATTTGCTATTTTAAATTTGACAGAAAGTAAAGCTTTTCATTTCAAGTTAAATGTTGCCTGAAAAATTTGAACCTGAGTTGTAGAATATAGTTACGGATTTAACTTGTTTAGGCTAGAAACTGGTGAACTACTTACTAAATCGTTGCAGTGAAACACCTTGAGTCAAGTTCCTGTAAGGAAAGAAGGAGGACTAGGAGAGGGGCTGCCCTAATTTTGCAGCCTGGATTTGCCAGCCAGTCTAAGCTATTGTAACTGACTTCCGTGTGAGGGTGTTATTGATTTAGTATTTTATTGTTCTGACAGTAAGAAAAGCCATGTCTCAAATCCTCTTCTTCAATATGAGGCAGACTGTTCTTATTCAAGATCTGATTAAGGTTTTTCCCCATGATGGGCTTTATTTCCCATCACCCTTTCTCTTCATAGATGGCTGCACTCAGCAGTATGGAGAATAGCTTTTCTATCAGTCTGGTGGTGCTGGCTAGCTTACAGGTTTTGTGAAGGAAGTAAAGGCAGCTCCTTTCTGTCTTCTGGAAGGAAGGGTGCTTAGGAGAAATTGGAGGGAGGGATGGATGCAGTACATTCACAATGCTTGTCTAAGTAAGGTCTTCTCTTGATTTCTCACTCCTTTTTGGAAGGAGACCCTCCAGTTCTGTAGTGTGTTCACACAGTGGCACCTTCATAAACATCAGGAACCTGCCTGGTGGGTCGAGTTGCCCTTTCATTTCTGCTATGTCCATGTGGTCTGTGAAGCATTTCCCAGGAGCCCTACCTTAGGTTTC
The DNA here is from genome assembly GCA_013398615.1 of Brachypodius melanocephalos. Classification (NCBI taxonomy): domain Eukaryota; kingdom Metazoa; phylum Chordata; class Aves; order Passeriformes; family Pycnonotidae; genus Brachypodius; species Brachypodius melanocephalos. Next base: position 1,378,089 of record VZSR01000262.1, on the reverse strand, counting down.
AGCTTCTTCCCATAGACCATATGGAAAATTTGGTAAGACATCCCCATTTCCATATGTCTTGATATCCAGAAGTACTGCTTTGAGATATGTTAGTCTTTTGAGCAAATCTGAATTGGGAATTGAAGATGTGGAACCCTAGGGGATAATGCCTGAAGGGAAAGTTAAAGGTGAGACTGCAAACCAGGCTGGTTTTGGAGATGTAAGAACAGAAGATCAAAAATCACTTTCTTCCCTATGGTGCAGTAGTTTCTACATGTCCTTACAGACCCAATTAAAATAACATTTGATTAAAATTACTACAACAAAGCACAGTTTTAACTGGTACTATATCTCTGGATAAATTGAAAAACCAACAAGATTTAATTATATATTAAAGATTAAGGAGTACTTTCTGGTTTTAGTTTTATTACAGTTTCTCTGGTGTATAAGTAGTAAGGCAATTTAATGTAAAATTAAAAATCCTGGGACAACAGCATCTCTCTCAATTCAAATTAGCATGTCTGAGAAAATAATTTTGGCCTTTAATGTTGATTTATAGCAATTTTTCGTTCTTTATGTGCTGAAAGCCAAAACAGTGTTATGCTAATATGGCTGTATCACCTGCAGGTGTTTCTTGAGAGTCGAGTGCACAGTCCTTTGTATTTTCATTGAAGGATCAATATTTCAAGATGTGTGAAGGAGAAGGGTCTAACTGACAAGCTGCCTTGATACACTGTCATTCTAACTATGACTGGATTGACTGAAAATTGCCTCAAAGAGTAAGGTAATTTATAAAAACTATAAAGTGTAGCTAAGTGTTTGAAGTAATCAAAGCTAATGAGGAATGAATTATTTTCACTTTTTAAATGTCTTGCCTTCACTGTTATAGTTTCTCAAGTTTTTCTTTCTGAAATGTTCATATTTGGTACTGCATTTGCATGAAAAAGGTGCATTAGATGTTACAACTGCAAAAAAATTAAAGCAGGCAAAATTAAATGGAATAATTTTTAATAGTTGTGCTGTGAGAAAGTGCATTTAGTGTATCTGTGTAATTGGAGAGAAATTTGGTTTTTATTTTTTGTGTATGTCTAGAAATTCAGCAAATTACCCGGCTTAGGAAAAAATGGTAGTTTGGAAAGAAGATGAATGTGTAATTATAAACCAGTGCCTTTTCATGAAATAAGAATTCAATTCATTTCAGTGCTACCTTGTTTCTCTGCCTAGACATACTGTCATAACAGGCAGATACTTCTTTGGAAGCCTCATTGTGTAATACAAATATTATATATGTATATATGTAAATAAGCCCTTCTTATTTTTGAATGGTTAAATGTAGTCATTCTCTTGTGTGGATAAAATAATATGCCTATCAGTTTGGTAGTACAGTCTGATAATATGCTTATCTGTCTGCTGTACAATTTACGGTCTGGTTTACAAGTTGTGTAGTGAAGGGCTTTTGCAGTACTAATGACAGAATTTCAGGAATATTTTTTTATTGTTGTTATTTTGGGATTTTGTACTGTGTTTTCCTTTTGCAATGCTCTTTTTCCTTCACCTTGAAGACTCTTTCTTTAATTCAATATTTAGTATTATTTTGTGGGAGGATATCACATATGCTTAGAATAGTATTGATATAATGAGAGAGTACCTCTAATGGAAAAAAACTTTTCATCATCCATTGGTGTGACTGTGATGAGCTTAATTTACCCAGAAAAAAATTACTGTTCAGCAATGTGTGCTGTTAGCATTTGAGATTTTGATGTAAAGGATAAATTAGTTTTAAAAAGTCAAAGAAAATAATAGTGAACATGGCAATATAAAAGAAATTTATCTCCTCAGCGGTAATATGAATGTGAAATTCAAATGATTCTGTGAATGATATAAATTTTTACATCAAAATGCAATGTTTACTTACATAATAGATCTGAAGTCCTGGGTAATTTTTTTTTTGTTTCATTAATGAGTAGCGTAGACATGAAAAAAAAAGGCAAAAAAAAATCCTAGTTAGGGAACAAACGGGATTAACTTCTTGATGAATAAATCAGCCTTTTTCGCCCTTAAGGTTTAAATTAATGATTTTATAAAAAGGCATACTCAGGCTCTAGTTATTTGCTTTGTTCTGTTCTGCTTGCTTAAATTACACCTGAAATTATGTTATTTCAGTGGTGTTTAATGCCTCCTCTGATTCTTTTAAATGTAAAATTGAAAATATTCTTAACATATAAAATATATTTCAAATGAAATGTAGGTTAGCACATCTCATTTAGGTTTCAGTTTTTAATGATGTTTTAAAAGTCTATCAGAAGTGTAAGATTTATTGTGAGAATTAAGCCTCTGGGTTTTATTTTTGATACATTAAACTAAAAAATACATTCATTTAAAAGCCATACTAATCCTCTAACATCATAATAACAGATAAATTTTTCACATTTACATAAATGTGAAATGCATAAAAATAGACATTTATTTATATTTTTGAATAATTTCTCTTTTCTTGGCTTTTAATAATGAAGATACAAGAAAATGGCTGGAGAACAGAAAGTTTACAGAATCAACTGCAGTAAAGATAGAACACATCTTAATCAAATCGAGATTTAGTTAAGCCAGATGAAGCCAGTCACAGATTTGATTGAATAATACTGGCAAATTGAAGGATAAATCCTAAAAATATGAACTTCAATAAATTTTATCTGTTATTTGAAGTCTTCCCACTAAAATAACGTAACAACATGCGTCTGTCCATTTGGACAGGTGTGATTTAATAGCAAGTGTCAGTAAAACTGGTTAAAATCAGAAAGTTTATTTTAAACAAGAAGAAAAAATATAGTAATAAACGGAAAGAATTCTGGATAACAGTAGACTCCAGGGGGAAGGTAATAACAGGTGCAATGCTGGTTTATCCAAAATGTCATCTGTGCTTCCAAAGTTTTGATCTAAGGTACTTAACCCTGCTCTGAACTGAAAATGTTCATTATTATAGAATAATAGTATCAAAGAATGGGTTAGGTTGGAAAAGACCTCTAAGATCATCACATCGAGCCATTAACGCAGCACTGTCAAGTCTGCCACTAAAATATGTCCCAAAGTGCCACGTGGACATGTCTTTTAAATACCTCCAAGCATGGTGACTAAGCCACTTCTCTGAGCAATCTGATCCTGTGCTTGACTGCCCTGTCAGTGAAGAATTGTTTTTCTAATAACCGGTGTAAACCTCCACTGGCACAACTTGAGACAATTTCCTCTTGTCCTATCTCATGTTACTCAGGAGAAGAGGCCAACCTCTACCTTGTTACAAACTCCTGTCTTGAAGTCCCACTTCAGCCTTTCTCCAGGCTAAACAGCCCCAGCTCCCACAGCTGCTCCTCCTGAGATCTATGGTCCAGACACTTCATCAGTTTTGCTGCCCTTCTCTGGATAGGCTCCAGCACCTCAAAGTCTTGCTTGTAATGAGGGCCCAGCACTGGACACAGCACTCGAGGTGTGGCCTCACCAGTGCTGAGTACAGGAGGACAATCCCCGCCCTGGTTCTGCTGGCCACACTATTGCTGATCCAGGCCAGGATGTCATTGGCCTTCTTGGCCACCTGGGCACAGCTGGCTCATGTTCAGATGGCTGCTGGCCAAAACTCCCAGATCCTTTTCCACCGAGCCACTTTCCAGCCACTCTTCCCCCAGCCTGTAGCACTGCCTGGGGTTGTTGTTACCCAAGAGCAGGACCTGGCACTTGGCCTTGTTGAATCTCATGCAACTGGCCTTGGCCCATCGATCCAGCTGTCCAGATCCCTCTGTAGGGCTTTCCTTTCTTCCTTCTTTCCAGCATGTCAATGATCCCAACCAACTTTGTGTTGCCTGCAAACTTACAGAGGGTGCACTTAATCCCTTTGTCCAGATCATTGGTAAAGATACTGAACAGGATGAGCCCTAATACTGAGCCCTGGGGAGAACCACTGGTGACCAGTTGCCAGCTCACTGCCATTCACCATCACCCTCTGAGCCCAGTCATCCAACCAGGCTTTTACTCAGCAAAAGAATATGCCCATCCAAGTAGAGGGACACCAGTTTCTCCAGGATAATGCTGTGGGAAACAGTACCGAAGGCTTTACTAAAGTCTAGTAGACAACATTCACAGCTTTTCCTTCATCCACTAAGTGGGTCACCTTGTTGTACAAAGAGCACAGGCTAATCAAGCAGGACCTGCCTTTCCTAAATCCCTCTTGGCTGGTCCTGAATCCCTGGTTGTCCTGTATGACACATGATGGCACTCAAGATGATCTGCTCCATGAACTTCCAGTTCCAGACATTGATGATGTCCCCTTTCAGTTGTCCCTTCTTGAGGCCGAACAGGCCCAGCCCCTTAATCATCTTTGTCACCCTCTGTGCGATCTGCTCCAGGAGCTCCATGTCTCTCTGGTCCTGAGGAGCCCAGAACTAGACACAACACTCCAGATGTGGCCTCACTAGGGCTAAGCAGAGGTTTAAGAAAAAAAAAAAAATCAAAACAAAGGCAGCAGAGAAAAAAAAGAAAAATTGAATGCCAACCTTCCCTACTTTATTTTATCTATAGAATTGAGGTGTCCAGCTGCAGCAGGCAGGCTTTCTGATGGTGATGAAGTTAATCAGAACTTTGTGAGGTGTTATGAATTATTTGAGGTTGAGGGGAAATTAGAGATGCTCATATAAAGATATGGTAAAGATCACTTCAGAAATCACTTCCAGAAAATCCTGGAATAGGCAAGTTCTTTCTGACCATTGTTAGGACACCATTCACCCCTGCCTATATGATCCTCAGCAGCATTCCCAGGCATATTGACCTGGTTATGAAATGTACCACAACACTGGTGATATCTGCAAACAAATTATAAGTTGTTTCTATAAGCTGTTCTTAGGTCTCACATAATTCTGTTGGGATCAATGGCAGCATGAATTAGTGCTGTATAAAGCAGGAACAGACTTGATTTGCACAGCTACAATCATTGTGAAGATTATCAACTCTCACTTTTAGCAAGAAAGGCAAGAATATTTCTGTAGTGTTGAAGTATTTTTACCAGAGTTTTCTGTTCATTTCGGTTTTTAATGGTGGGCAGATAACAGATGTAATTGTAACTACCTTAACAGAATTACTTAAAATTAAATTAGCAAACAGGCTAACTTTTACCTGTTAAATAGGTGTTGCACATAGGTGGTAAGGCCCCAGCCCCCATCACCAAAAAATGTACCCAGGGCAGCTAGCTGGAGTTGGGACAGTTTGTTCCCTCTGCACTGTTTACCCTCCTTTGTTCATGTGCTTGTTAGGGTTTTATATCTGACAGAATGCCCTAGTCCTCAGTTTCTGGCAATGTCCTTATTCTGAGTGACCTCCTCTTTAGCATAACTATTCCAGCATTTCATGCTAATATTAGTGGTTTCTGCTCTACTTCCCCAAAGAAGGAGTTCCCCTGTCTGTGAATCAGATTCTGCTCTTTTGCACAGTATAATTTTCTCAACAGTATCTCCAGGACTGCAGAAATACTTCTGGACAGTCACTGCTTTTGGGGTTAGCTGTAGGGATGCAAAGAAGATGATTAACCAGTGTAATACAGAGTGTGTTACCTTCTCCTTAGGTAGCTCTCTGAAACCCCTGCTCTGAATTCTGATGGGTAGAAAAAATTTAGGAAAATAGGAAAAAAAAAATCACTTTCATCACATCTTCCAGGTAAAGAAATGAGTATTTTAGGGAGTATTTCAGCTGAGCATCTTCTTTGCATATTTACAAGGAACTGAAGTGGGAATCTTCACTCCCAGGGTGAGAATTAGGGTAAAGGTGCATTTTCCTTCTGCCTGCTTTGCAGTTTTCCTCTGGCTCTGCTTGCACACTGTGGTATGGCTGTCAAAGCAGGCTGATGAGACACTGATAGTTTTTCTCATAAGCACTGTTTTGTTCTATTGCAAAACCTTTCAGAGGGAAAGAGATGGGCTACGTGAAATTGTTTGTTGAAGTTTGCGCTGAATTATTTGTATTTAATGAGGAATGAGATCATTTGCATGCTCTAAAAGTGTCAAAGTGTGAAGAGCTATCCTAATGATACCATCATCTGGCTACGTGGTTTTACCATTGACAAGCTGTAAAAAGGTGTTTTCTTAGTTTATTTTCTCTCACTTACTCTGAATTCTTTCTAACTTACTGAGAATTTTAATGATCAAGCAGAATTCTTTCCTCTCCTTGATCCCCATATCTAGTGATTTGCTTCAAGCCAAACTAGCTCTCTCTAAACCAATGCAAGTTATGTTTTCACTTCCTACTTTGTAAAGTCATGGTCTCCAGCAGGTTTGCAAAGTTACACTCAATTCAAACATCTCAACCAAGTCTTTGAAAGACATACATGAAGTGTATTTGTTCAGGCTATCATGACTCTGAAGGACTACTTGAATAGATGTCACTAAACCATTAGTTTTATGCTCCAGTCCATCATTTTCGTGTGAGGGGATTAAAAAGGTAAAAGAATCTGAATCCAATCAAGAATTTAGGACAGCAGAAAAGGCTCAAGCAAGACTGAAACATCTGTTTAGGTTTGCCATACAAAAGTGCTGTTCAGATGCTGGTTTGACTCTGGAGGCATTTAAACTTGCCAGACTTACTAGGCTTACCTACCTATTTGAGGGCTATCCACAGCTTTGCTTGGCCATGTCTGTAGTCACCCTAGCCAAAGCAGTTTATAATTTAAGCTGAGCAGGATCTAAAAAGTAAGTGCTACTCTGTTTAAATCCTCAAATGGGCCAAATCCAATATAGGCCTTCAGGGAATATATAAGACAACTGTAAAAGGACAGATTAGCCTTGCTCCAGTGTTTTAAAAATCAACCCTAAGTGGCTGCTTTAAGGATTCAAGTCTGTGACACATGACTGAGCTTACAGGCTTACCTGCAGCCCTTAATTAGATATTTGACCTCCATGCTTAGTTGTTTGGAGTTCTTTTTTCCTACATTTTTTGATGCTCACAGATTGTATTTCTTGAGCAGACAGTTGAAATAAGAATGGAATCTTTAAGGACCCCTATCTCTGTGTTTTTGGCTGTATTGCAGTGTTCATAGTGATTTACCAAAGAGATCCAGTTAGCAGCTATGGAATTTTAGGGTTCAGGGCAGAACAATGCAAACCCTGCTCCATCCTGGCAGGGCCAGAGGGGTCAGCCTTGTGCAAGGGTGCATCAGCTGTGTTGGTGTCCAGTGACCTGGTACAAGTGCATTTCAGTGGCAGTGGAAAATGGGTGGATAATTGAAGTGGTTCTCTGTTGCTGGTTCAGCAGTTGATACTGAAGTTATGCTGGAAGCAGTGGGATCTCATTGTGCTGGGGCTGTGCAGATGTACAATCAGTACTGGTATTTGTGTTGAAAGAGCTTCTGTTCTCATGGCAGATGTGTTGGTCATTGCCATGGTGGAGACAAGCAGGCAAATATTTGGGGTTTTTTTTATAGGACCAAGTCTTAGAAACAGAGTCAGCACTGTTTTCTGATGTTCTATTATTTCAAGTAACATGATGAAGTGGAAGAAAAATTATGATGCATCATATTAGGATGGAAAGCTTCTTTAGTCATAGTAACCATTAGTAGATATTGAATAATATGTGCTGAAGATACATAATTTTATGTCATTCAGCAAGGTGTGATGGGCCTACCTGTGAGCTCCAGAGGAGCCAGTGGGGAAGATATCTGGCTCACAGGTTTTCATTTTTAGTATGTTCCTTAAGACTGGAAGAAAGCTGGTGTTCTGCCCAGATTCAGAATAGACAAGCAGATTGAGCAGGGTAAATATAGCCTGATATAAATCACTGTGAACATATGGAAAAAGCTGATTGAGGACTCAGCTGATAGGGAATTAAAGGCCTTGAGTAAAATTGATTCTGCTCAGAGTTTTATGGAAAGTAGGGCTTGTAAAACAAATGATTGACAAAAACTTTATTTTAATCTTTTAATATATGGTAAAATTACAAGTTTGGTAAGGTGATGATGTCAATGTAAAAGACTTTGGAAAGCATTTGGCTTATTGCCACATGAAACCAATTAATAAAAACATGAATAGAACTATGTAACAAAACAGACCAGACTTTGATGAATAACAAACCAGTTGGCAGATCTTAATATAAGATTGTCAATAAAGAAGTTTCAAGAACTAAGTGGCTTTCCCATAGTGGAAAATAGTGAGAGTAGCGAGACTGTAAATTGTATCAGGATTGTGGAAAGGAAGGAGACCACTATGAATGCTTAAGTACATATAGTCTATGTCAGGCTCATCTCAGGTGCTTTCATTCTTCTGATTGTGGCGTTCTGTGGGTCATTTTTAAAAAGTAGGTGTTTGGTTTCTTTTTTTTTCCAAGTGAAAGGTGGATGTCTCTCACTTGATCCTGGTTCTTTTGTAGTATGTACATAAAACCCTTGTCTTTTGAAATTATGCTTTGCAATGAAATGCTACTGCACTTTGCTTATGCATTTTTGTTTACCTTGACTCCTGTTTGCTACCACATAGCTTCAACCTTTAGTCCATGTTGTTAGTCACAATCAGCATCTCATCAAGAAGCACAGAAGACAACAGGTGGCATTTTGTTGGGTGCATAGGAGGTATGGAGGTATAGAAAATCTTATTTTGTACAAATTGGCGAGTAAACTCCTGAACGAACTGTCACAATACATATGTTTTCCTAGGTAAAGGGTAGGAAAAAATGTCTGAGTTACAAGAGATTGTAAATAAATTATCTGGAGGAAAAGGCAATCTGCTGTATAAATATTTCAGGTTTTGCAATTGAAGCCTTTACATTGATCTGCGCTTAGAGGCCTGTCCTTATTTTGTAGCAGATAATGTTATGTCAAAGCAGTGTTTAGTTCTGCATAGCAGCTGTTGTATTCATACTAAATTATGCCAGATTTAATCTTGATTATATTCAGCAAGAGCACCCAGTTGTGCTGACAAATCTAAAATCATTTTCAGTAATGTTCAATTGCAAACCCTTTGGGCACATCGGCTCTCTGAGGCTAAATTCCCATATTATATCCAGACATCCCAGCACTAGATTCAGTAGATATCCTATTGGAACTTTGCAGTAGCAGAGCTAGCCAATATGAGACAATTTCTCAAGAGTATTACTTTCCCAATCATTTTAATTGCCCCTGCCTGATTTACCAGTCCTTGTGTATTCATTTGCACTTGTTCAAAGCAAATGCAATTTAATTTTACAATACTCTCAAATCACTGCAATACTCATTTTACATGTCGAAAGAACAAGACAATAAAGTGGATAACCAGGTTTTCAGGGTTTCGTAAGGAGAACTGAAATGTTGCATGGAGAAGAAACAATAGAAGTCAAGGTTCACTTGTGCAATACTTCAAAGAGTAGCCTGTAAGTCCCAACTCACTGCACAGAGAGGGCACCTTGATAATTGCAGTGATATTGTAATGAGGAGATGACATAAAGATCAGGAGAACAGTGGGTGAGAACCTAGTTTAACTGGAGAAGAGCAGACAGCTGTAGTTGATGGAATAGAATCAACTTTTCTGGAGAGCACTTCATTGCAGGAAACGTGCTGGAGTGTTCTCAAGCACTCTTGACAGAAGCTCTACTCCTTCCCCTTGCTCACTGCAGCATGAGTGCAGTAAACTGTATGTGCCAAAATGGGATGGAGAAAACACTTCTCACCTTTCCCAGCTCAACCCCCAGCAATTTAGGGTGCTCATTTAAAATGTAGGAAAGTTCAGTTTATTTTTCTAGGAAAATCTGAATATTTTTCATGCATTCCCTGCTATGTGTCTGAACCCCTTTGTGAGTGTTTCGTAGGTAGGCATGCCACCTTGACTGCTTGTGCAGTTCCAGTTTGTATAAATAATTATGCAAAGGCCAGAGCTGTGGTATTCACTTTTCTGATATATTATGTAGTTTTTCTAATCTGCTATTATAAATAATTAGTTGTTACATTACAGTATGCATTCCTAGAGATGGTTTAGAATGTCAATAAGCGACTTGCCATCTCCTATGATACTCCAGTCAGCAGTTCCCAACAACTCCAAATAGTGCACGTCTAGAACTTTAATTTACTGAAATATTCTTATTTTGAAAAAGAAGTCTATTTTACACATAGTGACAGTAAGAATCAGGGAGTTTGATGCCTAGGTTAGGATGAGAAGTAGAGCTCCACGCCTCAGTTCTAGTTTCTAATTCCAGTCTCTGCTCAGAGGACTGTACAAAGAGAAAGATAATTTACAGCAGCAATTAAGAGGCATAATTTCCTCTGTAATGTGAAAATTGAGAGAAATTCTTACCATAGGCTGGTTTAAGTAACTTCAGGAAGCACAAACAACTCTTAATTTAACATTCATAAAGCAACAGCTTCTTTGCAACTTTAACTCCTTGTGAACTTGATAATACTGTTTCATATCAGTAGCCAGAACAGAGCAAGCGTTCCCTTCAAGATGGATTAATGCTGATCACTGTGAGCTTTCTGATCCATCTGGCATCTTTCTCAGTGGATGTCCATTTACTGAGCATGCATTGTGTAAGCACCCTTTGGATTTCTAGGGCTGCATAGCTCTTTGTAGGTTTCTGGTGATGCTGATGGGGCTTGCAGGCAGCTAGTTTTCACTCCTCTAACATTCTTGTCAGCTAGAGCTTGGTCCTGAATGCAGAAAATAAAGAGGGAGCCAGAATCATCCTGCATGGCTAATAGGATCTCTCATGCTTGGCTGAGGGGGGAAATCTAGCACATTTCAAAGAACAGATTTCCCTTAAGTTTCCTTTCCAACAGTTCATCAAGTATGAAAGGAGGAGAAGAGTGTTTGAGAATATGCTGACAGTTAATTAGATTTTGGGTTCAGGCTGGAAATGGCAAAGTATTTTGATGTTATCTATTTTGAGAGGAATCAGATATCCAGAAATAGGAGCCTAGGTACAGTACACATGGTAGCACCTCAGCACCTTCATGAAATCTTGTGTATTCAGTCTACAGCTGTCTTATTAGAAAGAATTCCAAATGGGGAGAGGCTGGGATGCCTAACTCAAAGCTGCAGAAAGATTCCACAGTTTATTTAGCAAATTCATGGCTTGACATGTTTTTTCACTGGAGTAGATGCCTAAAATGCCTCTTTCCAAGAACGGTGCAGGGTGCTTGAAGGAGAGACTAGGTGGGCATTCAGAGATTTAATCCACTAAATCTACTTCAGAGGACTATTATCTTTAGTATATGCTACTTTTTAACTAGGTGGATGGACTGATGGTTTATCCTTGTTAGGAGAGGCATTTGTATTTCTGTTGACTAAGGTTATAGGAGTTCTTCGTTAGCTTCTTTATGAAAGTGTTGTGATCTAGGTGACCTAAGAACTTGTGAATTTCTTGGATTTCAGTAGAACACATGGTGTAACTCTTATCTTTAGGTATAGTATTTACACTGCTTGTATTTCATAATATTATTAAGATGCATGTGATCATTTAAGTCTCCATTGTATCTGCATATTGTTCTTTTGGTTTTTGTTTACCAGGTTTCTTGTCTACACTTACATAACTACTGCAAGCTATCTGGTCTTAGGAAGTTGAGCTTCATTCTTCAAGTGTGATTCACTCAGTACAGCCTAAAACCATGATGAAAAAGATGAGCATACCTACAAGCAAAACTTCCTTGGTCCTCTTTCTGTGCCAAATTATTTCTGCACTGGATGTACCTCTTGACTGTAAGTATTAGCCTGACAAATAAGTGCAGAATAAGGGAAGATTAGTTAAATAATTTCTGTGGGAAGCTGAAGATAACTCTAGCATGGAGCTAAAAATAGAGTGTGTTTGGTCACTTCAATCAGGACATTATAATTATGAATATTTATACTTAATTACTGAATTTTTTAAAAAAATCATATGTGCATATAAAATGAGTTACATTGTTCAGCTAAGGAAGTTTAACAGAGGATTTGCACAGAATCCTACTTACACTTCAGTGTGCCTTTGTTTGATCAAAATGAAGAAGGGCAGAAGAGCCCTGCTAAATGCTAATTATTTGTGAAATTAAGATCATATTGATAATTTTCTAAAAATCCCGGGACAACTCCTGCTTGCTGTAAATAATTACCCTTACCTTCAGAGAAGAGGTTCCCAGGAGCTGATATGAGAGCTAGTAAAAAATTCAAATACCTAAAATTCAGACGGTCAAAGTATCTTTTTTTCTTTGATGCAGAAGGGTAAGTGAGACTCTTGGATTTCTTAAGTAATGCCTGAAAGCAGTTAAGAACTTTTACTTAAAAAACGTGTTAAAAATGTGGTGAGCAGGGAACCTCAGCATTGACACCTGAGGAAATGTATGGAGAGGGGAAAACCCAAGATCTGAAGTTGTTGTCTAATGAAGGTAGCACTCTATGCTGAAAAGGAAGCAGTGGTAGCTGCTACATTTTATATTCTCAAAAGCTAATTTTATTAAATTACTCAGGTTTCAGGTTGCTGCTTTCTTTCTAAGATAAACATTTTCAGAATTCAGTGAACCGTGTTGCACCTTTCAGTGACTATTCATTTGTTTAACTAATTTCCAGGGAAGAGAACATTAGAGCTGGTGTTTAATTGATGGATTAATACATCAGTAAATTTGCCTATGTTTCTAATTTGCATGGTTTTCTTTACCCCTGTTGTTTTGATACCTTCCTGCCTTTCAGAAATGCATGTTTTTCTTTAATAATCATTGACATACATTGCAAGTGCTTTGGTGTTTTGTTTTTCCCCATGCATTTTACAAGCCCGTCAAACCAGTGACCTGTATTTCTGTAACAAAATCAATATATCTGAATCACATCCAACTTGTTGTGTTGTAAATGCCTTTAGAGCAATAAGCTGTGGGTTAAAGAAGGCTTTGAAAGTTCGAGGAATAAATGAATGTGTTACTATCAAAACTTAATTTTTCTCTTTAAACATCTTTGCAGGTTATAAATAGTGTTTTAAACTTATCTTTTACTTTAGCAACTAATATAAATTCTGCACTTCTCTAATGTTGTTATCTTAAGATAAAGATTTTGGGTTAAATTTACCCGAAATGCATCGACAGACAAAAAAATGAATAGCCCTTTTGGATGTAGCATTTTAATTCTGTACTGAGAATCTAATTCCCTTCTACTTCATGCTTGATAATTTTGTGAGGTCTGATAAAGTCACATACTTGAATTTTTAGCCAGAAATTACATCTAGAATAGTGATATTGCTTTCATAAAGAATGATGGGAATGGGCTCTGGGAGAGCACCACAAGGGAAGGACTTGGATTTTTTGTGAGTCTTCCCTGAATATCCACCATAGAGACCCGGTGGTGAGAACATACCTGATTAGTTGAATATTTAGGTTTCATCCAGGTTGAAATTCCTGTTCATAGTTCATTAGTTCCTAGTCAGTGTCTCCTCAAAGCAGGCAAGGAATGACTGAAAATATAGGGGAATCAAGGACATTTGGCCTATTGATAAGGAGATACGTTTATCCAAAACATTTAAACTAAGCAATAAAGATCTGACAGCTAAGATTAATTTTTTTTTTTGTTTAGTTATTTTTCAAACCAAAAAGGGTTGCAAGTCTGTTGAGTAGAATTAGATGCTTTTGTCTTTACAAGAGTAATTTTAGCCTGAAGCATTCTCTTTGTTCTTCCATGTAATCATATGGGTGGATTGATTTTGATTGCAGCATGAGGGTATTGCACTCCATTAATTCTGATTCACTTCTGTCTCCTCAGTATTAGTGTTTTATGTCCTTGCAAGGCCAAAATCACGTAGCATGGTTGCCTTTAAAAAGCCAGCACTTCAGGAAAGTTTCTCATACCAAGAGCTTTAAGATAAATGTAGTAATATCTGACATAATAGAAATTGTAGCTGGAATTTCAGGCATTGCTGCATGGGTTGCAGTGCTGAATGTTTCAAATGTTTTCTTTTTAATGGTGACCAATGTACTTCTCAGAGATACTTATCTTCCCTTTCAAAATTGCTAATTTTCTCTTTACTAACAAATGTTTCTCTTTAATCTCCATTTGTCCATTCAACTGCTGATTCTGATGTGGGAATAAAAGCAAAACTTCTAGAAGAATGTAAGTTACTCTTCACTAAAAATAGGCTGTGTGCTGCTGAAAATTAATACAGATTTTGTTGCAGTCCAAAAATGTGTGATTCTGACATTTTGATAATTTGGTTTACTGTATCTAGATGTTTTGTGCATGCAGTGTTCTGAAAATACTACTGTACATAAAACAACATTCTGATATTCTGAATAAATTAATTGTGTGATTTTTGATGGTGTGCTATTTGAACATTAAAATCTTCACTCAATATCAGCATGTGCACTGTTTTATTGCTACTTTCAGGAGTAAATATATTCGATTAAAAATAAATTTATTGGAATATATATATTTTTGTAATGTTTTACATATTTGATGTGGACATATTTTTATGTTCACAGTGGATATAGCTCTTTAAGTAGACCTCATATTTTGTGGGTTCCAACTTAGGTTTAGTTTTATGGTTAATCAGTTTTAAGTGCAGTCCGTAACACAGTTGTGGAGATTCCAGGTCTTTGACGTGTGTCAGATGGAATATCCTGTAGGGAAGTGCTTGTGTCGTACCCTTTTTCAGAACGTATTTGCTTTTCCCAAGTAAGCATCTGACATGTAGTTACCCTGAGAAACGCCTCTGAGAGAGAAAAGGACTGCCTTGAAGTTCTCCTAAAGAAATACACACAAAGGCGTCATGTAAAAATGTTGCCTCCCTCTTTCAAGGATTCCCCCCTGTGCAGTGAAGAGCAGAACCCAGTTCTCTGTGACCTGTTCTGTTCTTCTTAGCTGCTGTGTTTTGTTATGATTCCATGATCTGATTTCTTTCCATCACTATTTCTTACAGGTAGGGTTTTATAGACAGCTACCTCTGTCTGTGCAAAGGAGTACTTAATGTAAAATGATATGCTTAAGGAAGACTTCAATAAAAATCCCAGTTGTACAGTTTTAACTGTCTAGAGTGAGGCATGAGAACCCAGCTAACTTGGATGATTGAATTGTTTTGTTCCAATGGCTAGAAATTACCCCAAAGACACTAGCAAAAGATATTGCTGGACAGGTGATTTACAGCACTTAGACAGGTGTGTTCATGGGCATGTTATTAAACAGGTTTATTTAGGTGACACTAAACTATAAACATATGAATAATGTTAAGGGAAACACCTTTCTCACTATCTTAATTGCACAAACAGTATTTTTTAATGCAAGATTGGGCATAGATAATGGTAAAAGGTTAAGAATTACTTACAATAGGTAGACACCAACTACTTTATCAGGTGAATCAATTTTGTTCTGTGCTACTTGTTTATAGTACTGGACAAATCACAAGTGTTAAATGATTGCTTCTTCTGGGACAGTTCACTGAAACAGACTGAGTATATTTTTAATGGGTTTCTTAAGGGGAATCAGTGCTTTACTTTTCCTACATGTTTACTTTATTTGGAAACTAGATACTATTTTTGTAATTTTTAACAGAGTTTTTTGCTTATAACACTTTTTTTTACTCCTGAAAAGTAGTTCTTAAAAGCATGCTTTGTAGATGTATGCAATATATTAACCATATTAAATGTGTGGAAAGGTTTCACTCACAGAGAATTTGAAAATACATAAAATGTTTAGAAGCACAAAGCAATGTATATTTTTTCCTTCTGTGTAGTAAAAAAACCATTTTGTGGAGGTTTTTGTCTTGCAACTCTTCATTGGAGATTTGTTGGACTTAGAATTTGAGTGTCCTTTGGTTTTGTGAAAATCTGTTGAAATCTGAGGTATAGAAATGATACTTTCATTAAACTTTTTGACCAAGAACTTCATCTGCTGTAAATCAGGATAACTCAGTAGGAAGTTAGTATAGCTACACTGATTTGCAGGGGTAGAGGGCTTCAGTCTCCTGACACAAAGGATGTTTTAATCCCACTCTTCTATTAATGATTTTGTTGCTAACTGCAATTCTTCTTTCTCTGCTTACAAAAGTATCTTGGTGATACTTTGAAAATATTGTTGAAATCATCTCTCTTTGTTGTGTTTCATAATGAAGTGTCACAACCTCCTACGATAACTCAGCAATCTCCAAAAGATTACATTGTTGACCCTCGAGAGAATATTGTAATACAGTGTGAAGCCAAAGGAAAGCCACCTCCTAGGTTAGTAGCCTTTTTTTTTTTTGCTTTTATTGGCCTAAGAGCATGGAAGAACTGTGGAGTTCAAGGAGAACATACTGTAATTTTTCTAAACTAACAAGATGAAGATTATCTGTATGAATGTGTTTGCACATGCAGAAACATGCACACATCTGTACCTCTGTAAATTACACAGCTACCAGATAGTGGCACAATTTTGACTTAAAACACTTGACATTTAAATGTTTCTAGAGTCATCAAGCAATTGTAGCATTTTTTTTTTCTCAAAACTCTAAAAATAAAATAATACTTGATTATTACAAGAGCAGATAGGTAAATGGCCATGGAAAACACTAGGAGGCATGCTGTACAATGAACCGGATAATGTGCCAGGTTTAGGCATAGTGTTTAAGAAGGATGGACATTGAATAAAGTCAGACTAATGCTAATACATTCAAATGTAATGTTTTGTAAATAATTCCATTTTATGAGGCTGATCTTGAAATATAATTTATCAGAAGTTATATAGTCTGTATCAGTTTTATTGATCAGCAGCCTTGTGTATTTAATAGCCTTAAGTTTTGGTTTTGGTGGAAATGGATCAGATTCCTGATCATCGTCCATTTTAAGATCCTCTTTTAGCATCTTGAACTATTTGAAAAGTACTCATTTCAAGGTACTGAATACCTGCACTGGAAACATTAGTAGCCATTTGTGCATTCTGGCATCGTTAGTAACTGCTGCTGATTGCAGAGACTATGAACATAGACATGTGCATCTCTCTGCTCTAGCAGTGTTGTGCTACACCTTACTAGAAAGGTCCATCTAAAACTGCTCATTCACACACAGACAGAGCTTGCTAGATGTATTTCTTCTGAATAACCAGGGTTTTTTTCTGCATTATTCCTGCTGATTGCCTTGGCATCGTTGTCATTATCATGCTGGGCAGCAGAATGGAGGAGATGGAGATTATCTGGGATACTCTCACCCTTTCTATTGTTCCATGGAAGACAGAAGTGCCACAGAGCTGCTTTGTTTACCAGCATTTTAATTTGGCTGGCCCAATGCCACTTTTAAGAGTCCGGGTGTTGACCTCAAGGATCAGGTGGTTATTGTCCAATTTGGGACAACTATATTGCTTCTGCAGATGTTTCTCTTGAACAGTTATGGTTGGAATTACCAGAGAGAAAAAGAGTGCTGTCTGTGAGACTGAGAAACCTGAGCCATGTGCCAGGGCTCTCTGCTGTACATCCTCATTTTCCCCATCAAACGCAAATCTGGCTGTGTTCCTGTGCTACAGAGGAAGAGACAGGATTTAAGTAAAGAATTTTCCAATTAGTTTTATAAGTTTATGCTTAGTCTTGCTTATTTTTTAAGATCTGACATTGATACAATTAGTATCAGTAGTTAGTCTGGTTGGTCCATTACTCTTGATAACATGCAAATGCGTACTGGAACGTGACCTGCTCCAGAGCTCTGAAGTCAAAGGTGGATTTTCTCAGCCCACAGTGTGAACTGTGTGATACCAGTGTCGTAACTTGTTATTGGTGGGAGCACCTGGCATAAAGGTTTGTGGATGTGCTGCTACCTACAGCTAGAACAGTAGACTGACTGTCACGTATCAAATTCAGGGCTTTGTACCACATTTCCCACCTCTCATTTGCATCCACATTACACTTTCTTGCATCCTTAATATTATTGGTAACTGAAACTCCACATTCTGAAGCTTCACCTGCAAAATTGTAAGAAAGAGGTTCACTGTTAGTTAATTATGCATGGTAGTCCTCCCAAAACCACTGCAGTGTGGTGCAGCACTGCTGCAGGTCCAGTTCTTCTCTTCCCCAACACAAGGTGCAAATATGTCCAGTCCTGCCCAGCTGCTGCAGAAGGTCAGAACACAGTTTGAGTCAGTTAGAATTTGAGCTTTTCCGGTACCGTTTATGTTTACTTTAGGAAGCGTTCTAACCAGCAAAAAGAGTGTGCTTAATATTCTGAAGCTGAAATGTGTAGCAAGTACAAAAACTGCTGTTCACAGCATTTGAAGCTGTGAGTGTTCAGCACTTCATAGGTGTTGGTCAAGCTCTCTGTGACTATGCTTCTGACCATAAATTGAGCATAAGTAAGAAAATGGTGTTTACAGTAGTCTAAGTTGTAGACTGTAAATCTCTGCTTCTTTACAATTCTTTTGAGTTCTGTTAGTCTTCATTTTTAATGACTACTTTTCAAAACATCTCTTGTTTTGAGTAACATCAGTATAAATTTACTAAGTTAAATAAAGGCTATTAGACTATATAATTTCAGTTAGAGGATTACGTTTGCATTAGAATACTGAAAAGAAATCAAACTCACCACAGTCTTTAATTCACTTGCATAACTTCAAAATCGCCAAACCAATTAAAATAAATTGTCTCCTACTGGGGCCTGAGATGACACATTTCAGCCCTGAGCAAGTTTTTAAAGACAGGTTTATAAACCCTTTCAACAGTAGGTTTTATAATGGAAATGCTAATGCAGCTGTAGCAATATCAGTTACTGCACATGTTACCGCATCATTTTTACTAGAAAGGAAATCAGGTTTTTTTCATGTATGATTAGCCTCAGAAATTTTTACTGTATTTTTTTTTTAAAGAATTGACTTTGAAATAGCTCCCGTTAACAAGTTCAGCCAAACCTTTTATCTTAAAATATTATCAGATTTCTTATAGCAAAAGTTCTGTATTGCTTTATTATTTAATTTAGTTTGGGAGCGAGTCTTACTTATCTGCTAATGAAAAAATAACATGTAGTTTTGCTAATTAGTTTTTTCTTCTTTTTCTTCATACAATCTGCAAAAGGAAGCTAAGAATAAACTTTTTTTTAAATTGTTTTAGCTTCTCCTGGACACGCAATGGAACTCATTTTGATATAGATAAAGATGCACAGGTAACAATGAAACCAAATTCAGGGACTCTTGTCATAAATATTATGAATGGTGGGAAGGCAGAAGCGTATGAGGGAGTTTACCAGTGTACAGCGAGGAATGAACGAGGAGCAGCCATTTCCAACAATATCGTTATAAGGCCTTCTAGTAAGTAAAGCTCTCAATGTTCTTAAAGTGTGAAACACTCTGGTTTTCTTATATCCTTATGAAGTTTTTGCCTTTCTGTTTTCCTGTCTTAAAACTTCAGTCATTCAAATGACCATGCTAGAAGTTACTATCTATTTTCTAATACGCAGGTATAATACTGTATTATATGCTCTCTCAAATACTTTTCTTACAAAAATTTAATAACTTAGGTTTTTTTTCTTGATACCTCAGGATAACCTTATAATGTTTAAAACTGAGTTGTATGTATGACACTACTGCTAGAATAAAATATTTAAGTCCTTAAGGCTTTAGGGATAATTTGTTGACATTGATGCCATAATTTATGATAACAATTTTCATTCTGTTTCTGAAGTATGTATTCCATAGTTTTTGTAATAGCTTTAAAACATAACAGAATGAAACTAAAAATAAGCTAAAAATTCTTAATTAATGGTAGATCGTTTCTACAGCTTTTTATGAGCTTTATCTCAGTTTAGTTTTCAAACTTCTCAGCTTAAAATGTGCTGTTCTCACATCTTAATTAAAGAGTGTGTATATAATATGGCTTCAGGAATGTCTACCCTTTTTATATTTTAGCACATCACCTTTTTTTTTCCAGTCTAGTTAATGATTTGCAAGATACTGTTATAAAACCTTTAGTGAGTAGACAAAATAATTTGAATCAGTTGATTAAACTTTGAATAAATCATCGATGTACTTTTCTTCCAAGAAAACATAAAAAAGAACAAAAATAAAAACTTTAGCAAACATGAAAGGACTTAACCTTCTGATGGATGTAGCTCTTCCATTTCTCTGGAATATTTTGTGCATTTTCGCTTTAAATGTTTGAGGTTTTGCCAATCCATGGTTTGTGTGTGTGTTAAAATTACTTCCTATAGGGTCGCCTTTGTGGACGAAAGAAAAACTAGAACCAAATCATGTTCGTGAAGGTGATTCACTAGTACTGCACTGCAGACCTCCTGTTGGCTTACCACCACCTATCATATTTTGGATGGATAATGGTAAGTCTATTTTTTATGCCAAATTTGACATTTTGCAGTTTTTCTACGTAGTGGATTATTGCTTAGCAAAACCACAGATGGTGAAGTTTCCCTCTAAGCTAAAATTCAGTGGATTTCCGTTTCTGTAGAACAGAGGAAACAAACAGACATACAACTCAAAAGCACAAAGCGAAAAGCAGCTGGAGATCTTAATGTAAGTTGTAGATTAACCCACCGGGGAAGAATGGGTAGACAAAGGATTTCATCAGGAAACTTAGAAACTTCCATATATGTACCAAGCCACAAACAAGTGTAATTGAATGAATGTGGAGTCTACAGATTGTAATAATACAGTGTGCCAATTATATTTGACATAAATATGTTCTTGTTTTCCCTTAGCTTTCCAAAGGCTGCCTCAAAGCGAAAGAGTTTCCCAAGGTCTAAATGGAGATCTTTATTTTTCTAATGTACAACCAGAAGACACCCGGGAGGACTACATCTGCTATGCAAGATTTAATCATACGCAAACTATACAGCAGAAGCAACCCATATCTGTAAAAGTCTTCTCAAGTAGGTGTTCCATCACCAAATTACATCCTTACACAGTATTTATCCAGAGTTCTCAAGTTACGTGCTAAAGTTAAGTGGTGTTATGCTAGGGAATTTTGTCATTTTCATTTTGAATAAGAAATTACATTACCGTATAAACTTGAAACGTAATCTCCAGTTTTCTTGAAATATAATTGATTTTAAAAGCTATCATTTTTCCCTTTATAAGGCTTTGTGTTTTGAAAAAATGTTTTTTAAGATTTGATGCATAGAAAAAATACAGTGTAAAAAAACCCAGTTTTCAGATATTTTTCCAATGCAAGAATATTAAGTTATTATGATTACTGTAACTATTGAAACAAATTAATCAATCACTTGATTAACTCACCGTGGCCATATCATCACCTTTTGATTCCCAGAATTTTTATTTATCCCTCCTGTATGCTTTCTTCATGATATTCTGTTTATTTCAGTGGATTCATTGAATGACACTATAGCTGCTAATTTGAGTGACACTGATATTTATGGTGGTGAGTTACACTGGTCCCCACTGATACTCCTTGTTTCACAGTAGCATTTAGTTAACTAACTTCACCTCCATGGCTACTTATTCTTTTGCTCCTTTTTCAGTTTCTAATGAAGGTATCAATTAGTGCTGGTGATAATACATACTTTGCAAAGGGACTGCACAGTGTGATCCTTTCAAATATTTGATGTTTCATGCTCTTGTAACATATGGCTCATAGAATATATAAACACTTATAATAAAAGAGTGCTTTCACACTGGTGCTGATTTTAAAAACTACTTCTATACTGTGCTGATTTTTTATATTTTTTCTCAAATTTACCTCATAGTTTATGTTCATTATCACTAGAACTATTCAATGTCATGTGCTGCATAATAAATAACAACAATTAAGCACCTAACAGATCCACTTCACATTTAATAACTTACTGAATGTATCAGCAAATTCGTAGAGGTAGGATAAATTTTGTTTGTTTGGTGTTTAGGCTGGTCTTTACATTAATCTATGTTGAATGGTCTTTTGTATGTTCTGAATTAAATCCTCCTGAACAGATATATATGTATTTAGCAAGGCTGACTTTGGAGCACCATTGATTCTAGACTCTCCACTTGATATTGGGTGACATAGAAAAATACTTGATATTTTTTCCATTTTTTGTCTTTTTCCTCGTGAAATGGGGCTTTGTGCATGTTAAACCATAACTTATGTGAATCTAAAATAAAACATGGGCACAGAATATTTTACTTCTCTACATAAAAATTACATGTTATTCAGGAGGGACAAACAAGAAATAAGTTCCTGAACACACATTAGTTCCTGAACAATATATTAGCTACAACTAGTGAGGAAATCACTGTTGGGTTGGCATCCAACTCAAGACCACCATGGATAATTCTTCTGAACACTCATAGTCTGGCCAAGTGAGTCAGCAGCCCTTGGCAGTGCCAGCAGTTGAGTTGTTGCTGTGGCTGTCAGCTGTGTTCTTGACTCTAGACTGCTCTGTTCTCCCACAGCTTTAGGTTGTTTGTGTACTGCTTATTAAGGAATTCACAGCACATACTGGATTAAAAAGAAGTGTTGTATTTATGCTAATGTATCAGTAAATCCTGTACCCTAACAAACTTTGAGTTTATTAGGTTTATAATCTTGTTTTTTAAAAACAAAATTATTTACTGTAATGTTTCAGAGTCTTACAGCACTTCAGAGCAATTTTATTCTATATATTAAAATTGCTACAAGCGAACATTAGAATATTCACAGAAAACGCTCTATAATTACAGAAAACTCTTATTCTGAATTCCATGAAGGCATAGGAAATAGCATATACTTCAAAAGCTAATGGAGTATAATGTCAGAAATGAGTCTTATATTTATAGCTGCCTGTTTAATGTGGTTATTGCTTACAGATTAATCAAGATGGGAGAGCAGCTTGAAATAAAGTTAAATATATAGTAAGAGGAAAATACAAGGATTAATTTCTGAAACAAAGCCTCACATTGTCTAGAAAATATTAAAACATATTCCAAAGCAGACTGTACCTTTCACTCTCTTGGTTTGTATTTCTGATAAAAAATAACTTAGCCTAATTTTTATTTTGATGGAAGCCCAGTAATTTTCAGGAACTTTGAGTCTTGCGCTGTGCCTCACACTAGTGGCCTTGCTCCCCATAATGGTTCTGTTGAACGAAACAGCAGCTACTCAGGATTAAGACTGCATAGTTGCCTATGTAAAAGCCTTGTATCAATTGTTCCTGTCTTTTAATAATAACATTTCTCTTCTGTGTGTTCAAAACTGTGGCATTTAACAGATATGTTATGTCTGTCAAAAAACTAATGTGTTCAGCTTTGTAGCTGTGCTGCACAATTACTTTTAATCAAATAGCCTATGTGGAGCAAAATCTCTGTTCAAAATGTGAGAATGGATGTATGCACCTGATTGGTATTAGAATACAATTTTGAATTTTTTTTTTTTAATTTAATCTTGTTCTAGCAAAGCCAGTTACAGAAAGGCAGCCAGTTCTTCTAACACCAACAGGTAGCACAAGTACCAAAGTGGAACTGAGAGGAAATGTGCTTTTGTTGGAGTGCATCGCAGCAGGATTGTGAGTTACTTTTGAGACTTTTTTTTTCCTAAATATAAATACAGAAACAGAGGGAAACGTTTCAGAGATGCTTAAAATGTGACCGCGGTATAAGCTTATGTGTTTCAAAGAAGCAGAAGTGTAAAATGGAAAGAGGTTTTTTAAGGAGCTCCACCATTTACTTGGACATCAGCAGACTTTGGAACATGAGCATGTATGGCTTCTACCTTCTCATATCCCCAAACCCTGTGCACAGGCTAGTACCATTGTTTTTAGAGAACACAGGCAAGAAATGCTCTTGACTAAACTCAGGCACATATCCACAGATTTGCAGTCAGGAATAAAGCCTCTGTTGTTTTCCTAAGTTTACAATCATAAAGTTCTCAAATTATATAAAAATAGATAAGGATTTGCTGTTCTAATCCAAGAAAACTGCTTATATGTGTTAATAATTACTTAGTAGATCCGTTAGGTGGGAATCATTGGAACAAATCTTCAGGTCCTTACATCTAATTTCTCATTGTAATTGAGCTTAATTGGTACTTGTTTCTTCAATGCAATACAAGTTTGCTTCTGCTTGTTATTGTGCAAAAAGAAAATCACTAAGAGCAATTTAACTTCATGATTTAGGTGATCTTTAAGTCAGTTTCATTCTTGGGAAGAAATCTGAGAATAGATTGGTTATAGAATAGAAGCAGAAAATCTTTAGTACCTATTTCAAGAACTGTAAATATGTTTACAGTGCACAAAGGCATATAATGCAGAGTGCTCTCAGGTAGCCATGAGGAAAGCCAGTAATTGCCACAGCCCCACGCACATGTGTTCACTTGCATGAGTGCCATAGGGCACAGGCACAGCTTGATCTGAGCATCAGTGCAGTGTTTGTGTCTCAGCTGTGGCCTGCTCAGGTGTCTGCCCCAGCAGCACTAGCAAAACCACCCCTGTGAGTGGGTGTAGCATCAGCCCAGGTAATTTTCATCTGCAATATAGCTATATGCTGTTTGAGAGCCCTGCAATAAAACTCCAGTAAAATGGCTGCATAGAACCTGTGAAAAAAATTGAGTGTAGTATATTATGTGGCTTTGTGTCTTTAGCTGTCTTATAATTAAAAAAAAAAATAATCAGTGAGGGAATACCTGTCCACAAAGGGCCAGATGCGGATTTTGTTTGAAACAACTATTCCTAATCACTGAAACCATAATTAAAAGTCAGCTTCACTAGGTGTCTGTGTTATAAAATATGTGATATTAGACTGCTAAGAGAACATTTGCCTAGAGCCATTACCATCTGAGAGAGGACATTCTATTCAGTAACCAACAAATTGCAATTTCTTGTAATTTTCAAAGTGTATCTCCATGTGTTTGAACAACTTTCAGCTTCAGTGGACAACATGAGGCATAGCCAAGATTTAGACCTGGTGCAGTGACAGGCAGCTATACTTGACTCAGTATTGACTTTTTTTTTCTTGATTTCTCACAAGAAATGTTTCTATCTCCTTACAACTCTTTTGTGAAGTTTATAATGATCATGAAGCATTAGGATATTGCTCGCACAAAGGACAATTATGAACTTGACATTTTATAGAAGCTCCCTTTAAAAGCACCATGAGCATCAATTTAATAGTAGAAGCTTGTCTTCATGTATTAACCATCAGATTTTTTAGATTAATCAGCAGACAAATGTATTCTGTAATTATTAATCCTATGAACAGATGGCCATTG
Source organism: Brachypodius melanocephalos (assembly GCA_013398615.1). Taxonomy (NCBI): domain Eukaryota; kingdom Metazoa; phylum Chordata; class Aves; order Passeriformes; family Pycnonotidae; genus Brachypodius; species Brachypodius melanocephalos. The sequence goes on along the minus strand of VZSR01000262.1, from coordinate 1,353,039 downwards.
ACAATGTTAGTGTGACTTGTCATTTCCTAGAAACAAATGCTGGCATATTTTTCATGTTGGTGGATGTGGCCCAGAATCTGGGTAGATGCTCTTAAAATAATTATTTATAAAACATATATTAAAAATATTAACATACTGAACTCTTCCTTTTCTTCAGTCCCTAAATTTGATTTGTGCTTTTATTTCTCCAGACCCACACCGGTAATCCGCTGGATCAAAGAGGGTGGGGAACTGCCAGCCAACAGAACATTTTTTGAAAACTTTAAGAAAACTCTCAAGATTATAGATGTTTCGGAAGCTGACTCTGGGAACTACAAATGTATAGCAAGAAATACATTAGGTTCAGTTCATCATGTCATTTCGGTAACTGTGAAAGGTAATACTAAAATTATCCTTAATGTAGTGTTGTCAAGGGTCCAGAATGTAGGATCAAAGCAGGCTTTCTAGGATGAGCTATAGCTAAAAGGATGAGTGATACTAGTTAAAAATCACCCTGAGGAAGCATTCAACTGTCTGAATTCTAACACTGGAAGTGCTTTACTATCTATAATATCTTTTTCATCTTTCAATGTTACTTTGTAAAGCACCAGGCTAAACTGGTATTTTACTGTAACAATGCCTTAGTTTGCATGTGTACTACATTTATTTTCGATCCTTTGATTATCTGTCATTAGACTGCATCTTTCTCTTGTTTTTCTGTCTTCCTCCTCAGCTCTCTTCATCATCTCATCTTCATTTTCTCCATTTTGCTTCTCTCCATTCATATAGCCCAGATTATTTCTTTCCTCTATCTTACAGTCTTACAGTCTTATGTCTTTCTTCCTTTTTCTCTTTTACTGATATTTCTGCGTTTCTATCTTCATATTTTTTACCCAACATGATGCTTTATAGTTCTAAAAACATTGCCAGCATGTTTGTCTAAATAGGAATTGTAAGTATGCTGTGAATACCTTGAAACAAAAAACTGTAATGACAGTTAATTAGTCATTGAAGTAATCAGCTGTATTGCTTACTTTGCATGCTAAATAGTAATTTATTTTGTTGTAGATCAGCATATTTTTATGAGCACATTTAATCTCCTTTCTAAGAACAGAAGTTTAATTTTCTGTTTGCATCTGTCCATCAATCCAAAATCTGAAAATTAATTGCAAGATGCGATAATATATGCCGTTAGTGGTTATTTATTGTGAAAGAGGATGGAGAAATAGAATATCTTCTAGTAAGGACAGTGTTTCACCCATTTTGATCTCTGTGTTTTCATCTGTCTCAGGTAAACATCTGGCCCCACTGCAATCGTCCATTGAGTTGAGTGAGACCAAGGATTTTGTCCAAGGATTTTAAAATTTTGCCCTTGACATGAAATCTTTTTGTGTAATCAAACCTAAATTCACTCCTAATAGTCTAACTACTAAGAGCATGGATATGTCTGAAATTAATCAAAAGAACACTGTAGTGCCTGCAAATGTCATACTCAGATAAATTTTGCTTGCTTCAGGAAAGGCAAATTAGATTCAAAGCAGGCAGCCCTAAATGAAACAATGCAGTGGGTGACCAGAGCGTCAGTTCAGCCAATGTGTGATCTACCACTTAATTGAGTATCACATTATATATATATATATATATATATGTATATGTAAATATAAAGTAACAAATAGAAAGTAACAGTTAGTAAAAATTAAAAGTAAGGCTATATCTACACATACCTTGTTTGAATTATCTTCTGATGACCATGCCTTACGATTTTCTGTATATAATTTTGGAAAATAATTGCTGTCTTTTTTTTTTTGTTAAACCCAGCTGCTCCATACTGGATAACAGCACCCAGAAACTTGGTCTTGTCTCCTGGAGAAGATGGAACATTGATCTGCAGAGCTAATGGCAACCCAAAGCCTAGTATAAGCTGGTTAGCAAATGGTGTTCCCATAGCAAGTAAGATTCTTAATTACCTTACAGGAGCATGAGTAAAAACATATGAGGAGTCTCAGGGTGGTTTTTATCAAATAGATGAGAAGGGCCTGTATTTGTGTAGTTTTTGCCTGACAAGTAGTGCTAAATCATAAAAGATGTGATAAAAATACTGTGGTTCATAAAAGGTGAACAACAAAATGTGCCTCTACCGTGTTTAAGAGGACTAAAATGGGTAATCATGCTCCTAGTTCCTCTCTCTGGCATTCTGCTGGTAGCATCTTTGTGGAGATTGGATGTTCCCTCTCACAGGGCCATTGCTGGGATGTCATTGTTACCCCTGTGATTCTGTGGCAGTCATGTCTGCTAGATCTCTCCTTTGCTGCCCCACTGCAACTGTAATGTTGCCTAGAAATCCTAAATGTGACATTAAAATTGGAGTCCTCACATGTGTGGACATACAGAGCACTTGTAGGATTTGCAGTACTCTGCAGGATTTGCAGCTTAGTGTATGCTTGAGCCTTCCAGGCTTCAGCTCTAAGAAGCTGCAGCAGCAAATCTGTCTGAATGTGTCAGCAGCTACCTGGCAAACAGTGTGTGCCAAGTAGGTGTCAAAGAAAAGGAGCCCCTAAGGCAGTGGAGCAGCTGTTTCTGTGTGCGTGGGTAAGAAAAGCAGCCCTAAACTGGTGATTGAGCCACTTAATCGCTGCAGTGTTAGGACTGGCAGTGCTGTATGACAGACACAAGCTGCTATATATAGTACAACTTGCCTTGGAAAGAACTTGCTGGAGGACACTGCAGTATGTTGTCAGCTGGGTGTGCACTGAGCATACCCTGTGCTGTAAAGTCACACTTGGTTCTTCCACTTTTATCCTTCCTCTTTCTAAAAGCTATAATAAAAACCCAAACAGTCTCACCTGTTGGCTCATGAGAGATAATGCACACTAAAATACTGGTCTGCTTAAAGTATGACAGTGTCCCTTCTGTCACTTTCAGAAGTTTAAGAGTTGTTTTAAGTCTGTTGATGAAATATAATTCATGCAGTTTAGGGTATGGAGAGGGATTGTCTATGGTCAGAATCTAGGTAATAGCAAGAGGTAAATGAGAACCCTCATTAGATATATTTAAAGTATTTGGTATACAAAAGAGATTAAACTTATTTGTAGGGAAGAAATGCAATTTTGGGGGACAAATTAAGGCTATATATTGAAATCAATAGAAATATTTAGAAAATAACCCGTTTCAGGAGTCATAATTAAACGGAAAGTGAGATCTACAACCTGAGATTTAAAATGAGAACTTTCCATTGGTAAATAAATTATGTAAACTGGCATTAATCATCTTGGTAAACAATGGTAAGACAGAAAACCAGGAAAATATCAATGTAATTTTGTATGGTATATATTTATATAAATAAATGCATCATAATGCATTTGTTATCATCACAGTTCAGTACCTGTCCTTCACTTTCCATTCTAGGTTTTTGGTGGTCTCATCTTCTTTTGTTGTTTTCTGTATACTTACCATTCACTTTTTGTTTATTTGTTTAGAGGGGATTTTTGTCCTGCAATTCTTGTAGCTTATGTAGTATTTCAGGCCTCCTGATTAATAAAATCTTTTTCACCTGGCTATGAGAATCAGCTTTGCCTGGCTCATCTTCCTTCTCAAAGCTGTAAGATGAGCTGTTCAAATGACCATCAATACATTTTCCAGAGAAGCTGTGATGTGTTCTGCACTCTTTCATGGTAGCAGTAAAACATTAAGAAACAGAGTTTTCAGAAGCAGCTCCAGGATACCACCAAATTTCCCAAATACAAGGGCAGCATGTATTGGACTGGCCTTGAGGAATCAGTACGTGACATACATGTTGAGGGGAATTCAGTAAAAATTACAAGACTTTAATTAAATTACCCACTCAAACTCAGTAGGGGAAAAAAAAAAAAAAGAAAAGAACACAGGAAATAAGTGAGGGGGTAGCTGAGCCTTGTAATTAAGGTCACTTTCGCTGCTGAGAAAAGCTGAAGTCTTATCCACATTAAATATTTAAGTGCAAGTTGATTGGATGCTCCAGTACACTGCATCTGTCAGGGCATCTATGAGAAGCATCGTGATCACAGAAAGTGCAGTTCTTAAGATTCTTGTGATTTTTTTATTATTCTGAGTTATCAAAAGCTATTCTGGAAATTACCAAGTAAAGGATGCCTTTTTGTTCACTTGTTACTAAATTATAGAATTGAGCCCCTCATCTTTCAACTGAATGATTAGGGAATCACTGTAAAAGGAAACTAAAGCAGCTGTTTCAGCTTCAGGGCAGTGTTGAGAGAGCTACACACCCATGGCAGGATTTCAAAGAAAAAGAGCTACATTTGAATTTCAAAGCCCTGCTGTCATCATATATCCCACAATGTGCCTCTTGTGGCCTAGTAATCTGTTTGCAATACTTTAATTTTCTGTTGGAAAGCACAACTGGGAGATACTTAATTCTTCCGGTTTTGTTTTTTCATAATAGAGTCAGACAAGGAAGAGGGAATGTTGAAGAAAGAGCAATTCGTCCGTATCTCAGTCAAAGGCTGAGGTTTAAATAGCTATAGGGAAAAGGCAAAAAAAAAAAAAAAAGTCGAGAAAAATGTGGTGTGTGTTAACAACTATAAAATGGTGTGAATTTTGTTCTGTATTACACTAATCTGAGTAAAAAAATATTTTTTAAGCAAGAATTTAGGTTTCCCTGAAATATTTTAATTAGTTTTCTTCAACAATCATGCTTGAAAGCAGCAGCATTTCTAAAAGAGAAAGCTGCTTTAGACATGTTGGAATGATAAGGACCTAACCTTCTAATGTTTACTCACAGGAGGAGTGTGTTGAACTCACATGCCCAGTCCTGTTAAGGTCAATTAGAATTACTTTGGCAAGTAGCAATTGAAAGTTCAGGCCATGACTCTGTGTTGCCTTGTGCTTCAATTAACACTCAGAATCTGCATTATTTATATCACTGCATAATCCATTGTGTCTTACTGCTTAGATATTCAGCATGGTTTTACAAAAGGCAAGCCATGCATAAAGTATCTCAACTTTTAGGAAAGTAACAACTCAGATTAATTGGGAAGGAGAAGCACTTTCATAATTGGACTTCAGAAAGGCATTGCAAATATTGTACAAAGACTGATTTTTTGGTCCAGGGGTTTGTAGTCCATTATGTGCTATTAACTATTAGATATAGACACTTAGATTTATACAAAGCAGTGCAAAGGTGCTGTTTATCTTCTTTAACACATTCTCCTCTTGTTATATCACATTTTGCATTGAATCTCTAGGTTTGAGTTAGTCTCTGTTAGTACTCACACTGAACTTAAGGCAGAAACATTAACCTTAGATTTTCTTCATGAAAGGCCTTGAGAGATGGAGAGCTGAGAGATGCATCATCCATCATTTTCTCTGAGAGTACATACCACAAGCTGTTCACTGCAGCCATGGGAAGGTGGGGAGAATTTTTCTGGACCTCAATGTCCCCAGTATTTCAGTCTTGCAGGGAAGACTGCTTGGGAAGATCTTTATCCATTACTTCTGCTGTCATTGTGTTGGAACTTTGCATCTGGTCTAGGAACTTCAGCATATGAAAAAACCTTTGATAAACAGGGTTTTTTTCAATTCTGCATGAAATAGTCAAAGGATGCAGGTATAGTTAGTGCAGGTAATGCTGAGCTTTTGGAGATGATAAAACCGTCAGAATCAGAAACTTGAGGAAAAAGGGATTTCAGTGATCACAGGGAAATAATATTCTGAGGAGTAAGTGAGACTGGTAAGAAAAGGAAGAGGACATTATTTAAGATTTCAGTTATCCATGGTTTTTTAATCCAGATTTTTTCCCTTCCAGTTTTGAGCCTAACAGTGTGTTTTAGCTGCTTCTGTTGAGAGAGTTCATCATTGTCTTTTTTTTTCAAGAAAAAAGTAATAATTGTGTCTTAGTGGTTATTTAAACATACTAGCTAAAGTAATTGCTTAGGCTGTCAGAAGTTTATGAAACAGATGGAAGTATGCATTTAAATGAATAGAAGTTATTCAGGGTCCTGATCTCTACCTATGACAAAAATATCTGATGGAGGTCCTGCTTTTTCTGTATAGGAATATGCTGAACATGGCTAGAGTCAAGAAGCTGTATCATTGTACAATGTGATGAAAAAATCAGGTGAAACCAGGTCTTTGTTCAGAAAGGACTGAAACACATTTATAAGCTGAGATTCCATGTTACTGGGAACAAATGTTGGCTCTTAGATGGCACGTGTTCGCCTGTCTTGTTACAGCAGCAGAACTCCTACAGCAAATCTTCATGATTCGTGACCCTGTTTTTACAAGCCCATTTTAAGAATTACATAGGTTTTTGCTACTTTGGCTGTCAGTGCCAAATTCAGCTTTGTCTGATGTGTTACACAGCTGTGTGTTCCTTCACATGCAGCTATCGTATAATGTGACCAGAATATTCATAAACACAAACAAGCAGTGCTTGTGTGGCCCTGCCATCACTCCTTCTCCCCAGAAAAAGGAAAAAGAAAAAAGAACAAAAAACCAGGTAGACTAGTATATGGAAAGGGCTGAAGTACTGCATGCTATTTTTCCTCAGCTTTTGCTAGCAAGACTGACTTTCAGGAATCCCTGGTCCCAAAGACCAGGGGAAAAGACTAGAATGAGATGTACCCTTGGTGGAAAAGGATTAGGTCAGGAGCAAATTAACATGCCTAAGTCTGTGGGCCCTGATGGGATGTAACAAGTGCTGACTCAGCTGGCATATGTCATTGCAAGAACAGTCTCCATAATCTTTGCTTGATCGTGTCAGCTGGGTTGAAAATGCCTAAAGATGGAGAGAAAGCAAATGCTACTCCTGTCTTCAACAAGAGCCAGAAGGAGAAACCAGGGAACCACAAGCTGGTCACACTCACCTTTATCCCTGTGAAGGTGATAGAGCAGCTAATTCTGGAAAACATTTCAAGGCACATTAAGGACAAGAAAAGTTTTAGGAGTACTTTTCATGGCTTCACCAGAGGGTGACCAACTTGAAACATTTCTATGATGAAATAAATGACTGGCCAGATAGATGAGATCAAGAGTAGTGGATAATGTCTGCCTGGACTGCAGTGAGCCCTTTGACACTGTCTCCCATTAGATCTTCATGGACAAGCTGTTGATGTAGGGGCTGGATAAACAGACAGGGTAGTGGATAGAAAAATGGCTGAATGGCCAAACCCAGAGAGGGTGATCAGTGGGACAAAGTCCTGCACCTGGGGAACAACAGCCTTAGTGCCAGTACATGCTGGGAGCAATCCAGATGGATAGTGGCTTAGCAGAACAGGACTTGGGCATCCTGGTGGACACCAAGTTGACCATGAGCCAGCAATGTGTCCTTGTGGCAAAGAGGGTAATTTTATCCTGGGCTGCATGAAACAAAAGTATAGCCAGCAGGTGGAGGAAGGTGATCCTTCCCCCATCTGGACACAGTTCTGGACAAATGGATCCAAGTGGCTGTGCTTGAGCAGAGGGTTGGACCTGATGACCTCCAAAACTCCCTTTCAAGCTCAATGTTTCTGTGTCTATGAGTGCAGCCGTGGGTGCTTCAGACCATTAAAGAAGCTGTATTCAACAGTTGAATAGCTGCAAGTCTTAACAGGGAGCTTTTGAATCAGTGCCTTTCAGCATCTACGTGGCTAGACCAGTTAACAGAAAGCACCAGCTAAGCTGACACTGCTGTCTTCTTTTCTCTTGGGAACCCAGCTTGGAGCCCTTTACAGAGAACAGGCACCTAACTCCTTTCCTCCAGATAGCTGAAAGGGGATGTCTACTTTTTTCCTTCAGTACAGCAGTGGGAAGGGAAGATGCTGCCTCTCTTTTGATACTGTAATGTGGTGCTTAGATCATTCTTTTTCGATGCAGTTCCTTCAGTCATAGAGGCTTGAACTAATGGCTTCCATCTCTTAGGAGGGGTCCTACTATCATCCTGTAAGGGATTATGTTGGAGTGTGTGAGTCTGTGCACCCACTAAAGACCTGCCTGGGTGCAGAAAGTGCTGCAGGGCTCAGAGGCCATGAGTGGAGGGAAGCCCACAGCTCAGGGCTGGAAGCAGCCCTGCTAGGAATGCCTGTGGGCAGTTCTCCTTCCTCTTGAGAGAGCAGTTGTGCTGTCTTCTGTTTAGCTGTTATTTGTATGCAGAAACAGACTGCTCCCCGCAGCTGACTGGCCTGCCTGCTGGGCTACTCACCTGCTATGGCTATTTTCAGCCCGTGAATCTTTTAATGAAAATGGCATTTACATAGAAAAGAAAGCAATGTGAAATATGGAACACAATAGGAAGTAAAGCAAAAGAGAGAAAGATACTTGCCAGCAATCCAGAAGTCCAGAGAAAAAGCATTTAAAATCTCTTTTTCTTCCTTCATGGAATTTTTGAATTTGTGATGTTGATTTGAACTCAGAGTGATGGAAGACCAGAAAAAACAGAAATTGAAATCTTTTCTTGAGGCAGCTGTTTGGAAATTGAGATGTTTACATAAAAATGGCCTTAGATTTCATCCAAGCTGGAAATTCCCTTAACTAGAAGCACAGAACTGTGGTCTCCTTCATCTGGTTACTTTTGTGGAGAATTCAGTAATAGATACTTTAGGAAAATGCAGGAGAAATGTCTCCATTTTCATTACAAATGAGAACTAAGCCATTGTCTGAATCAAAAGGTTCCTGTCACAGAAAATAGATGTTAATTTAATTGATTGGTCTTTTTTATGAATTCAAATAAAAATTCCCTTATATGAGAATGTGTTCCACAAATACACTTTTTCAAACTTCAATAAGGTTGTCAACTTTGATGATGCAGCCAAATTAGGATGCATTTATTTATGTACAAATACATCTATATTTCATATTAGTAGATTAGTAGATATGCTAATTAATTTTACCATTCATTTTTATTATTAATAATACATGTGCTTTTTAATACAATAATATAATATCTGGTCTTATTTAATATCTTCATAAAATATTGAACTATAGATTGTGCATTTTTATGCAGTGTGGTGTTACAAGCTAAGGTTTTTCTTCATTATACTTCTCTAATGCCATCCAGTTGTATCAGAACTGACAGCTATTATTCTTTTTCAGTATTTTTTTAGAATTTTTTTTGCAGTTATGTCCTGGGTGCTTCTGTGATGTAGAAGCTGTTTGACAGCTCAGGCCCCTCCAGAACAAGCATTGTATAATTCTTGCATAAGGGAAAGAGTGCCACCTACTGAATTACTAACTCTGCTCTTGTGAAGATTGTGCTTGATTTTGTGTGAAGAAATGCTTATTGTTTATTCTGAGATAATTTTCAACTGAGTATCAAACTTTTTTTTAATATTTGGAAAATTATTTATGGTATAACAATTGATTCAAAATTTTAAAGTCACAGAGGACTATGTTATTGTATCAGGATTTTCTTTTGACATTCAGAAATATTTCTGTATTTTTCTAGATATCGACTGTATTTGCCTGAATCTTGTCATAATGGTGTTTTTCCTCTGTATTGCATGAAAAATACAATCTCAGCTTTACTTTCTTAGAAAACAAACAAAAAATCTCTCCAAAAATGGGAACTCTACCATCCTGAGTTAATACCTGTAGAATTAGAAGAACTTTTTAAACTGTATTGAAATTCAAATTTTTACCAGCGATCAGTCACCCAGGGGAAAAAAAAACATAAAGAGTATATTGGTCTTTCAGATTCTTCCTTCTTTTCAGAAGTATGAAACTTGCAATCCAATAGCAGTTTAGGAAAAGCAATAACTCTGCTTCTTTACACCAACAGTTGCCCCGGAAGATCCTAGCAGAAAGGTGGATGGTGACACCATTATTTTCTCACATGTGCAGGAAAGGTCAAGTGCTGTCTATCAGTGCAATGCTTCTAATGAATATGGATACTTGCTAGCAAATGCATTTGTGAATGTTCTGGGTAAGAAACAGACTTACTTTTTTTTCTGTTTTCTTGGGTATTCTGTTGTCTCCTGCTAACACACAGACTCTCTGCTCAAACCTTGCTTGAGATCTTCATTGAGAATTCTTCTATTTCCTGGCTCCTGTAAAGACCAAGGGTATACATACCTTGTTTTTTCTAGGATATTCCTGAATTTCACTTTTGCTGTTCCAAAGTGGGAAAGATAGATGTGAAAGTTGGGAAAACTTGGAAGAAATTTTATGGGGTTTTTTTTGTTTGGTTGGTTGGTTGGTTTGTTTCATTTTGTTTATTTAAGTCAGTTAAACAGAAGCCCGACAAAGAAGGCAGGAATTAGCATTGCTTGAGTTAGTACGTTTCAATACAGTTTCATTGAGTCTAGATATTTTGGATTAGTGGAATAGATGATCTCCAAGCTGCTGTTTGTTGTAATGATTATGTGTTTGTGCCTAAGGCTTCCCTGGCATGTGTTTCTGATTACAAATTGTTGTGGCCCCTCTTATTCTTCTCACTGAATTTAACAAAGCTAGTTGCAAAACCCTAAGCAGAATGGCCTCTAGGGACTCTGCTGCGGGAACTCCTGCAGACAGATGTGTTGATTGACACTGTCATTTAAAAGAAAGAAAATATAGGTATTCGACCAAAAATGCATCCTAGCTTCTTTCTGCCTGCAGGTTGGTTTGGAATTAGATAGTTCAGTCTGTACCCAGGAGATTATCTTCCTGAAGTACATACTGATTTAAATTTTCCAATTGAAATCATTGCCTTTGGTGCCCATCACTATTGCTTTTAAATAGGCAAGAAACAGTTGTTTTTCATAAGATAATTTCCCTGCATTAACTTTTTCCTCAGGCTAGTACCAGTAGAATGAATTTGAACCCAGACTGAGACCCAAAATAATCTCAGAGAAGAATGTTTATATGTAATTCTTTAAGGCCATTCATGATGTCTTTGTGTTTTGTTTTTGTAACTATTAATTTTACTATATATTCACTATTTGGAACTTTGTAACTAGATGCAGATATCTTTGTCTTTTCAGCTGAGCCACCAAGAATTCTAACTCCTGCTAATAAACTGTATCAAGTCATCGCAGACAGTCCTGCCTTGCTGGATTGTGCTTATTTTGGGTCACCTAAGCCTGAAATTGAATGGTAAGATCTAGCTGTGCTTATGTTACAGAAGATGAGCCAGTTATATCTATGGAAACAAATACTTAAAGCTTTAAAACTCTTTAAACTCTATTTACAGTTTTTAAATAGTGTATTTTAAAATATGTGCTGTTTACAACTTGCTAATACAATATTGCATGTACCTAATGAACCAGCAGTAAAGTTACACCTACAGAGTCAAGTTTTAAATTTCTTTGAGTGCTTCTGTCTCTGTTTTCTAGTGTGGCAGTCCTAAGTTTGTATTTTATTGATAATAAAACCATACAGAATTTAACTGTGATGCTGGCTAATGATATTACCTCTTATGTAAAGGTTTAAGGGAGTGAAAGGTAGCATCTTGCGTGGAAATGAGTACGTTTTCCATGATAACGGAACCTTGGAAATTCCGGTGGCTCAGAAGAGTAGTGCTGGTACATACACATGTGTAGCAAGGAATGAATTAGGAAAGATACAAAATGAGGTGCAATTGGAAATTAAAGGTGAGAAATTAGTCATTCTCTCATCACTGATTAGTACAGAATTTCAGACTTTCTGAATATCTAATTTTAATTTTAAATTTCAGATCCAACAATGATCATTAAACAGCCAGAATACAAAGTGATTCAGAGATATGGCCAGGTTTCTTTTGAGTGTATAATAAAACATGATTCTACCTTACTACCAACCGTTACATGGTTGAAAGACAATGATGAGCTGCCAGATGATGAAAGGTAAGGATCACATAGTTTTTCTTTATTTCTAATTTTCTAGGTCCTTTTTGTCTGCTCCTTTTCCTGATCTTTGAAAGAAACATATTGACCTATTGACATTTTCCAAAGAAGACTGATAAACATCATGTCTATCCAATATTTGGTGACTAAAGAACTTACCTAGTGTGATGAACATATTAAGATGGAATTAAAAATAGAGTTAGATGTAAACATTTATACACACTGACCTTACAGATTAAGTGTAAGGTAAAGATAATTGACATAAGAAACCAAACAGATAACAGAAAACTGTTTTACTCTAGATCACATATATTTAAAATTTGTTTGAATAGATTTGGAAAGAAAAGCACATTAGAATAAACAGTTACTGTGGGAAGATGGTCAAGAGCAATGAAGGAAAAAAAAAGCTGATGTTGTCCCATAGCTTAACTTGGGTAAACATAGCTGTTTAGGTATGCACATGTATATGGCATTTGATAATGTTTTATGCGAGTTTCTTATAACAGTGACAGTTATTGAAAAATCAGTGGCTGAATCTGTTGTATTTACAGGTTTCTAGTTGGTAAAGACAACTTGACCATTATGAATGTAACTGATAAAGATGATGGAACATACACTTGCATAGTTAATACTACTCTGGACAGTGTTTCAGCAAGTGCTGTGCTCACTGTTGTTGGTAAGAATACTCTCAAACTTCTACTCTTAAGTATGAAAACAGCATTAGATTTAAAGTGAAAAGCACAAACATAGTGTTGGTTTTTAGGACAGGATAAAGGAAATGCCAGCTATGTGTCAATGTGTTTCAGTTTTTAAAAAATGCAGTCTCACAGTTTGCGTTTGAATCAGCTACTTAGGAAATGGCCGAGTAGCTACAGGAATGATTTATGCTGTATGGCTTCTTATTTTGACCACATCTGAGCTACTACAGGAAATTAAATTTTGCGGGCTATTTGAACATAAACATGGTAGAATCATAGAATGGTTTGGGTTGGGAGATACCTTAAAGGTTCATCTAGTTCTAACCACCCTGCCTTGGGCAGCCACACCTTCCACACAAACTCCCTGGGCCACCTGTTCCAGTGCCTCACTGTAAAGGATGTCTTCCTAATACGTAACATAAACCCACTCTGCTTCAGCTGAAGCCATTCCCACTTGTCTTATCACTACATGCCCTTGTGAAAAGTCCCTCTCCAGCTCTTTTGTAGCCTATTTAGTGCTGGGAGGCTGCTCTAAGCTGTCCCCAGAGCCTTCTCTTCTTTGGGCTGAACAGCCCCAGCTGTCTCAGCCTGTATTCATAGGAGAGGTGCTCCAGCTCTGTGGTCCCCTTAGTGGCCTTCTTCTAGACTCTTCCAACAGGTCTATGTCTTTATTCTGTTGGTAGAATGTTATCTCAGGAATGTCTTTGACAACTGAATTACGCTTCATAAAGACTGAGCATACTTGGTTGTATGACTTCTCATGGATTGTATTTTTAGTTTAGTTCTCTGTTAAGTTTTTATGGTTGCAGATTCTTGCCAAATATATTACTTTGCCCCTTCTACATTTTGTGAGAAAGTTTTAAGTAGATTTCCTGAATTATTCTTACATCAATTCAATCTCAGTCTCAAAGTCAAGTATGTTTATATTTTTAAATTCTGCTGTGATCTTATGCCTATCCAGGAATGATATAAGGAAAAAACCTAGTACTTATTTAGGCGTTTCTATAGGATTTCTTACTTTATTTATTTTCTTGATCTATCCTTATTTTTAAAAAATTAATAAAATATTCAAGAAAGCTTTTTTAGCTCTTCTTTGAAAAATTATCATGTATTTTTAAAATTAACCATTTAATCTATATAAGTTAACTTTTCTTTGTCTCTAATAACTATAGTCTTTAACTACCTACAGTATTCTGTTTCTTTGGCTACTAACTGATTAAATCATTTATATTAATTCTTTTCAGCTGCTCCCCCAACACCAGCTATCATTTACGGTAAACTAAAACAAAGTTCTGTTTCTACATCATCAGGCAGATATATTTCTCACTTGCCTGTTGAATTTTTTTTTTTTGCCTTTTTTTTTTCTCCCTTTTCCTCTGTGCGTCTGTGTCTTTGTCTGTGTGGTTTTGTCCCATTTTACCAAATGCTTCATTATTGGAGTACTGGATTTTGGAATGTTACAGTGCAGACTGCTTTATATTTAGGGAATAAATTACTTTCAGAGATAAATTATTTTTAATTAAGATTGGATAGAGTATGGCAATGTTTTACTCATAGACCACTGTGTAATACAAATTACTTATATAATAAATGAAATATCTAAAATGTAAGTCCAGCTCTTTGGTGAAAGGTAGTTCGCTGTTAAAGATGTTGCACCAACCAGACTACATTGTATGTCAACATCGGTTTTACAGTTTTGTAGGCCTGCTCTATTTTATTTCATACTTTATCTTCATTTTACTCCACTCATAAGATAAATATGACCATATTGACCAGTTTGACTTACAATTGATGAAATTGTCAAAATTTTAAAATTAAAGTTAAAACTAAAAAAAAACCCCAAATCTGTTAGGCAGCCACAGTCTTAAATTTGATGGTATAGAGCCTTTGATTTGGTACCATGTTTTCTGAATTTGAGGGTTCAAGTGCAATATAATAAGCTAAAACACTTTTAAATATTAGGGTTTTAAAAACTTTAATGTAAATCCTATCAGTGAAAAGATTCGGTGGAAATGCTTATGTATACTTACATGAACTTACTTATTAGTCGTGATTTTTATGTAACAAATCATATAATAAATTACCTTTGTGAATTTGGAACAGACAGTTGCATCTTTATTCATTATAAGGATGTATAATAACAGCTTGCATAGTATTTCTGAGCCTTTTTAAAAGAGCAGCAAAAAATAAATTATTTAGTAACTTGCAATTAGTTTCTATTTGAAGTATACTTGTTTTGAATTCACATAAACGTATTTGTAATGGTTCTAGAAAAGCTTCTATGATGTGAATGCTTCTTTGTTTTCCATGTTGTATGAGTTATGTCTGTCATGATAGATAACCACCCATAACCATTCAAAGATAAACTGTGCATTTCATAATTCCTTGCATCTCATCACACTTTTATATCACAGTGCACTCAGACATTGATAAAAATAAATACCAATTCTTGTTAGGGTATAGAAGTTTTCAGGTTACATCAGTTCTCCATTTTTGTCTGTTTTGTAACAATTGCTATTGGTCTTTAAGTCATGCTTACATAAGTGTAATCTTTGATTGAAATGTATGGATTTTTTTCAAATATAAAGCTACATATTCTGGTGTGGTTACTTTGTGTTCCTTTGATTTACAGCTCGGCCAAATCCACCCTTTGACTTGGAATTGACAGGCCAACTAGAAAGAAGCATTGAACTCTCATGGGTACCAGGAGATGAAAACAACAGTCCCATTACAAGTATGTTTGTTTGCATCTACAACACTGCATTGAAAGCATTGTTCAAACTGTTCTCAAATTCCAAATTTTTCTGGAATAAATTTTGTGTACAGCATAGGAAAATTGTAAATTTGTTCTCTACAGCTGCTATTTATTTACATAACATACCCTTAATAACTACTGTGCAGGCAAGCAGGAAGACCTATTTACTGCTCAGAAGAACTGGGCTTTTTTATTCGAAAACTTGTCCTAGATAATATAGAAGATATATATATTGATATGAGGTCTCTCTGACAAGGTCCAATTTTATGAATATGTAGACAGCAGACTTGTTGATTGCTTGTATGCTTCTGAAGGAGAGAGCTACTAACTCTGCATTAACTCTTTTATAATTCTATGAATTTGAAATAGCATCAGTACCACCATCGTCAGTGATTATCCGTCACTACTGGTGCAGAAGTTTATTCTTCATGAAAATATAAGGTAGATAGTTTTTCTAGTTTTTTTTTCTAGTCCAGAGAGTTAAAAGAATAAACCATATCCATAAAACAAAACAATTAAATATCTGTAAAATTTAGAGACAGTAAATTGATCTTAAATGCTGTTATTCTTCCCAGTTAAACATAATGAAGACTCTTGCTTGTATTGAGGAGAGAGAATAAAGGGGGAATTCAGGAGCAAGGAACAAAGATCCTAATGTTTGTTTTCCAAAAAAATCATGGTATTAGAAAGACTTTTTGGCATTACTTTTTCCCTATAAGCCACCTAATTCAATTATTTAATTATTTATGCAGTGTGTTTTTAGGTAATAATCGCCACTGGTTGCCAAGACCAGTGTGCATGTTACCTTTGGAATTAGTTAGACAGACTTACTGGGTGTTGCTCTCCAGGGTCTGGTGCTGGTCAGTATCAAGACTGAAAACAAAGGAAGAAAGGAAGATTTGTAAAACACAGAATTTCACAGGTTTCTGAACACAGCAAAGATTTTGACTGTGTTTTAATGAAACACTAAGTGATTTTTCTGAAATTTTATAGTCTCAGGCATCTCTAATGTATATCAATTATATATCAGTAATATACCTTAAACTATAATATATAGATGATCAAAGAAAAAAAAAAACAGTTGAATAGTGATTTATTCATGTACATATACTTTTATTAGTATTCTCATTTTTTTCCACACCAGAAGACAAAATTGTTGTCTTTCTGTAGCAATGAGATCACACTGTTCCAAAAAAGTTAATACTAGGCAGCATTGTCTCTTGTAAGTTTTTCTAGAACAAGATACTGCATGCCCTCTCATATTGGAAACAGAACTCCTCTAAGTAAATAGTGCTGGATTTAATTATAATACAATTTATCTTGCTGCATGGTCTTCTTAGAGGCTGCAAAATAAGGCATTTGCTTCCCAAGTAAGCCTATTTCTTTTGCTGTTGCTATCACTTCAAAGTGCAGATGAAGACTCAAGGATTGCACTTCACTAGGAGTGATCCGTTTGCACAATATGAGTGACGTACTAGAATCTCTCTGAAAGCTCACATAGTTGGGGTTTTTTCCTTTGAAGTTTCCTATAAATTATTCTACTGGAGTTGCAGTCAGAAGTCTAGTGACCAGGGAAGAAAAAAGCAGTAGTGAAAACCTTTTTGGCATACAATATTCTCACCTTTTCAGCAAAGCTTTTATCCAGAAATCATCCCAAGACCTGTGTCACTGAGCACACAACGGCAGCAGTAACTCAGACAGTAATTTGGGATCAATTCTCCCTCTTACTACTTCAGTCAGAATGAAATCTGCCAGCCTTAAGTCCAGAAAGCTATGATTAGCACTACTTACCTCTTTTACATATTGATCCTCAAATTGTTGTATTGTTGTGCATTTTTCTAAGTGGTGCTCTAAGTATTCTTCTAAAAGAAATTTCTAGATGCCATTCAGAATTTTTTTAGTAGTGCAAACAGGATGGATCTTGAGTCATATTCTGTCTCCACCTATACATGAGATAAAGGAAAAATCTTGTTAACACAACACACAAATATTTGATGCTCAATGTTCCATGGAATGTATTCAGACTGTACATTCTTCTCCCATTTATTTGTTGTGCCCTAAAAATTCCTCTAATTCTTTCAGAATTCATATCTCATATCTTACAGCAAGGTTTTTTGGTTGTTTCACATCTGTAAAAAAATGTCCTTTTGTCTTTCATAATGAATATGCTTTTCTTTTTGGCATTCTACAAACCTTTTTATCCCTGACGTTATATACTTTGTAGGGTCTTAACAGTAATAATCACGTTCACACAGAGAATTCTCAAGAAATTTAATTTCTGAACATACATTCCCTGATTTAATTTGAAGATAATAAAAAGTGCTCTCAAAAAGCTTCCTCTAATATAGGTTCTTGACTTTAAATAGATTTTCATTGTGCCAGTTTCACCGGGGAAAATGGAATATTCAGGGAGTTTTAAATTTATACAGGTGTTGCATGCTGTCTACTTGATACAACTAAGAACAATGTATTTGTCAGTCAAGTTCCACTTCCTTGCTGTCATAGTTCAAGAGTTGCCATTAAATTAAAATCCGGTACCTGAGAGAGAGCTCTCGTAATAATTTGTTAGCTGAGAGATGGCTGTATTAGTGACAGTAGCAAAGGATAAAAGTAAGGGTTTATTTGTTATATTTAACCTATATTTCTACTTTTGATATCCACATTATAGATTTGTGTTACGGTTTATGTATTTACATGTCAAGCTCCATGATTTTTGAAAGCATTGTCTGGAGCAATCATTCAGAAATGCCTATACTTGTCTGGGAAGCTGTTTCAAGATTTGACATAAGGTTGGATTCAATTCCTGCTTGCAGACTTTATAATTGAGTTTGAAGATGCGCTGCATGAACCAGGAGTGTGGCATTACCAGACGGAAGTCCCTGGCACTGAGACAACGGTGAAGTTGAAGTTGTCTCCGTATGTCAACTACTCCTTCCGTGTGATAGCTGTCAATAAGATTGGCAGGAGTCAGCCAAGTGAACCATCTGAGCAGTACCTGACAAAATCTGCAAGTAAATAATTGTTTTCACTTACCAGTGATTGATTCCTGCTATGAGGAGCATTGAATTTGCTTGGAATCACACAGCAGCCGTCCTTGTTCACCTGTAATTATTTTATTTTTAGGCCCTGATGAAAATCCTGCTAATGTACAGGGGATAGGCTCAGAACCTGATAATTTGGTAATAACATGGGAGGTAAGATGGGCCTTTTTTCAAGGTTTCATTTGTTTTCAGGTTTGTGAGTAGCTTTTTTTTTTTTTTTTTTTTTTTTGAGAACCAATTATGAGAATACCCAATTGCTTGCTTTAAATATTCTTGAAAAAGAGCTAAATGTAGACATTTCCCCACCTTCATTTTCATGAAAAAATTGATTAAAAAATATAAATAAGTTAAAGTCTTAAGTTAAGGTGGGGGGGGGGGCATATTTCCTTGAGTGATTTCTCAGGATAAGCCAGTTATTAGGTAATATAGGATGTTTTGCTGCCAGTTTAGGAAAACTTCAAAATATAAATGCAGGTTTATTTCAAGTAGAGTCTAATTTTTAGAGTGAATTTTAATGTGAATGTTACTTCTACTGTGATTTTTTGTGATAAACTAATCATTGTGCACTTTCCCACTAGAAAACTTCTGTTGAAGTTTTCTCTATGATGCCTGTAGCATCATGACAGGAGCTAAAGGAGAGCCATGTATAACCAACTTGCTCTCCCAGGCAAGAAATATTGCCTAGGGTATGCTCTTTACAGGGAGTTGGTGCAAGTGTGGTTTTCTCTCTTCCTCTTCTTAAGAAATATTTGAAAATGAAATATATATACAGAAATCACAATGTGTTGTTTGTGTTAGAGTTAGCCACCAGCATCATTCAATGTACTCTTTACCAAAAGGTAAAAAGCAACTGAAGTCACCTCCTGTAAAAGCTAAATGGCATAACTTTCAGCAGTGCTTCTCTGTTGCACAGTACAGTGGTAAAATCTCAGTGACATTCTATAAAGGATCAATGTATTTCCTTCTAAGTTAAGATTTTTCAGATGCTTCAGAATATTTAAAAAATATTTCTTTTCATTTCAGCCTTTAAAAGGTTTTCAGTCTAATGGACCAGGGCTTCAGTACAAAGTCAGCTGGCGCCAGAAAGATGTTGACGATGAGTGGACATCTGTTATAGTTGCAAATGTATCTAAATATATTGTGTCTGGTACACCAACCTTTGTTCCATATGAAATAAAAGTACAAGCTTTAAATGACTTGGGATATGCACCAGAGCCATCAGAGGTGATTGGACATTCAGGGGAAGACTGTAAGTTTCGTAGTTTAACTCAGTTATCCTAATTAAAAGGAACTAAATCTGTAACCAAAATGGGTATTTAAAATATTGAAATATTGATAAGGGGAATAGTAGTTATTTTTTTAATTAAAAGAAAGTAATTCAGAGATGGTAAGTCTTCATAATACTCTGCAATATCAGTCCTGATAACATAGGAGCTTTTTAACCTGTTCCATGAGTACAATGCAAAGACTCATTCTAAAAAACTATGTTTGTGGGTGTCTAATTCTAACTAGGTGCTTGTTGCATCCTTTCCACACAGTGCCAATGGTTGCTCCAGGCAATGTGCAGGTTCATGTTATTAACAGCACATTAGCAAAGGTGCACTGGGACCCAGTTCCACTAAAAACTGTCCGAGGACACCTTCAAGGGTACAAGGTAAGTACAATCAAAAGCACTCTCTTCCTTGCTTATTAAAATAGATCAATCTTCCTGTATGAGATTGTATCCAGATTGAAGTAACTGGCATGTAAGAGGACTCGTGCTTTTCAGTGAGCTCCCAAGTTCTGCTGAAAGAGCAGCAGCTTTGATGCAATTCATACAGAGTTCAGCAATGTTCCAGCCTCGTAGAACTACCTTCCTGTGACACTGTCCTTGAAAAAAAAAGGCATGTCTTGGCAATCAAGCTTGCATATGTTAAACAGATTAAAAAATTGTAACAGTTTTATAGATCTTTTCCCAAAGTAATTTAGAGGATGTGGAGAACTAGTTTTTGTAGGAGTCTCTTCTAAGTCTAATGCTAAGGTTACTCATTCTCTGCTTCAATATGATTAATCATGTCTTGCATTCAGATTAACTGGACACGGGCCAGCGTATGCTGGGTTCTGTGTCTTTTTGGAGGCCAGGAAAAGCTCAGTGTAAAAACTCAAGCACACATGAAATGGCAGAAGATCTGGAGTGCCCATATAATATAAGGAAGCTTATTGTAAGCTAGTGGGCTGCTTTTGGTCATAACTGAAAAGGCTGTGCTGGAGAAAAAAATTACTATTAATAGAGAAGGGGAGACAGAATGACTTCAAGATTTGAAACTGATGTCCCTGGGCAATAAGGAAAATTTGTTTCAGTGAGGATATACTGACATCCTGTGTAACAACAGAAGAAAATCAGTCATTCCTTCTTTGCTCTTCTGCAAGTATTCTCATAAGTATCTTCCAACAAAACGGATTACTTAGCCCAAACTAGATTACTTTGTAAGACAGACTAATTTGAACTACTTCTGTTTAAGTGAAGGGAGACAAAAGAAATACTTGAAAAATTAAAACAATAATGAGTATTTGGAAGAGAACAAATATACACCATACTTATAAAAGTGAGCAGTCAAAAACATTGAAACTGAACTTCAGGGCTCTATATCTGGTTACCACATGAATGTGAATTCCTGGTATGTGTATATCTCTTTCCTGGCAGAAAATATCACCATCCAGGGAGACTTAAACCAGTTCTGTATGACACAGCGGTAATGTTTGTAGTTTATGTGGTGCTTTGCCACACTAACTCAATAAACTCATCTGAGAAACAGGACTTCATTAGCCTTTTAAATGTTCATCTATTAGACAGATAATAAGGTTACTCATTTTTTACTCATTTTTGACAGCTTTACATCAACCTGGTCTTTCACACACAAATGGACAATCAGAAGAAAATGTCTGTTATGTGAGGATTAAAGAGTTAGACTCTAGTTAAATTAGTGGTTATTATTAATCAAGTTACAGCAGCATTAAAGCTCATAATCCAAATCACCAAATTTCTATTAAAAATCTGTAACAATACCAAAACCAAAATTCATAGACATATATCTGTCTATATATCAGGTGTTAAGTTCAACAGCATGGTTACTGTGAATTGGCATCATCCAAAGTCTAGATGGACATTTCTTTTTTCTTCCATCTTTCAGTGTCTGAGGGTTATCTTCTGTCCTGTAATCACTGATGGGATCACTTTCCTTTCCATGTGATCTAGGGGATTAGTCATGTCATGATTACTTTGATTTAATTTGTTATGCTTTCTCTATATACAGTATTTTTTTTTTTTTTACTGTGGGGAGGAGAGCCACACAATTACACAAAGCTAAGAAAAACTGAGGCTCAAATAAGTTACTTGATAATAATAAATAAAACAAGCTCACAGCCACAGGATTGACAACAGACCTGACCACCGAGGAGTTTTGCTGTTCTGGCTAGGACAAATGTGACAAAGATATATCCTTGAGTAATTTGCAGATGCAGCAAGAATATCCTAAATAATTTTTGCAAATACAACTACATCAAGCTAAAATAGGTTAAAAACTAGACAAGACATGAGAAATAGTAAGACCTGGTGGAGAGCTATTATTGTAAAGCTTTCTCTGAATACAAACTGAAAGCTTTTCATGGATGAAGTATCTTTATCACTGACATAGCTTACAGAGCACATGACAAGTTCTTTGGAAACACAGAAACAAAATCCTACTAGCACACTCAGGCTTTCCTAATTAATAAAATTACTTCTGTCAGAAGCCCAGTGTACAGTGTTGCACTGGGGACAGATTTCTCAATAAAGAGAGAACTAAGAGAGAGTCTAAAGTCACATCTTGAAGGGAAATGTCTGAACAAAGCAGGAAGACATGTAACTAAGCAGCAGTCTACATACAGCACATAATTCATATTTTGCTCTTGTATTGATCTAGCTATTATTCCATAGACTGTGGAACTATAAAGCTTTTCAAACTTAGGAACAAATTAGGAAAAATGTGATACACTCTCATTTACTATAGCTTATGAGTTTCAGTACCAGTAGTACCAACACTTCAATTTTGTTAGCTTGTAAATGATTTTCTACACTAGTTGATAGGATGAGAGCTACAGGATGACAGCTGATGATGCTTAAAAACACTAACTCAAACCGTGTAAAACATAGTGGCATTTAAAAGTCATTGGAGTGAAATGGTATGTTGAAAGCTGGTGTAACATTGCTTTATAGCTATCTAGCTGGGCTTTGCCAGTCTTAACAGCCTCTTTTTTTGAATTCCTGTGTGAAATCCTGGCTTCCTTAATTAAAGAGGTGTTTTGCAGTTGGCCTGAATAAGAACAGATTTTTTATTCATTTAGATTCTTTAATCATATTTAGCTTGTGATCATATGTGCATGAAAACGATGCTGTGAAAAATAAACAATTATGTATTTGAAGATGACAATCCTTGGAGTAACACAAGTCTTTTGGAGGGGCAACTATTAATATCTTTTGAGTAACCATGGTAGAGAGACTATGTAGTAAAGAGAGTGCAGAGAAAGTACCTCTGAGGCTCATATGTATTTTCTTAAGGACTCAGCTCAGTGGTTACCAGAATCAGCTCTCTGATCTGATCGAACTGTCACACAATTGGAGGAACAGTCCCTCCAGTCTCCATCCCCAGGTGGAGATCATTCCAATACTGTAACCTTAGAGTCATTTCAGAACTTGTGTGTTTTTCCAGCCCAGTCAAATATTTTGATTTCTTCCCCCTTTGAAGGTAATCTGACATCAGGGAATAGCATGGTCAGGGATGTGATCTAACAAGGAGGCAAATTTCAAATCTGCTTTGGAAGGCCTGTAGACATCTTACTGAAAGAATGGATAACTTCTGCCTCTCAGATAGACAGGGTAACAGGAGAATGATCACAGACCAATGCAGTTCCCAACCAGAACTTGTATCAAACTGGTTTTGAGCATTAGTAGAACTGGCAGGTGGTAGTCTGCACCCAGTTGTGTAGACTGTTTCTGGAGCAGAAAAGCTCTATGCTGTGTCTAACCTGAGCTTATTAAAATTGCATTTTTAATTATACCTATCTATTCTACCTATAATTAATTTCTACCTATTTTTCTACCTATAATTGATGGACACTCATGGAAAAGCTTAGAGTTTAGAAAATCAGAACAGCTAAGCACTCACTGTAGAGTTTTTTGTTTGTTTGTTTGTTTGTTTTTCTTTAGGTTTACTACTGGAAAGTGCAGAGTCTGTCCAGAAGGAGTAGACGACATGTGGAAAAAAAGATCTTGACTTTCAGGGGAAACAAGACTTTTGGAATGTTGCCAGGGCTGGAGCCCTATAGTTCTTACAAACTGAATGTCAGAGTTGTTAATGGTAAAGGAGAAGGCCCAGCAAGCCCAGACAAAGTATTTAAGACCCCTGAAGGAGGTATGAAATGAAAAACCTAGATATTAAACTTAAATGGGATTTTCCTGGACTTCATAAAATAATAATCTCTCTCAATACAGTAATATTCTTAAGACTTAATAATTTATGACCTGTTTTAAGTTAATCTACTTTGTATTTACTCTATGTTCTTTTTAAAAGTTCCTAGCTCACCCTCCTTTCTGAAGATTACTAACCCCACGTTGGACTCTCTGACTCTGGAGTGGGGTTCACCCACCCATCCAAATGGTGTTTTGATATCATATACACTGAAGTTTCAGCCAAGTAAGTTAAATATGAATATATTTTGGGGTTGGACTTTTGATCTTTCAAATCCTTTCCAACCCAAACCATTCTTCGATTCTCTGATACAATTCTTAACTTAGGCAATGTATCTACCAAATAATAATCCACTTACGAGGAAAAAAAATGTTAAATTTATAATGTACAAAAGATATGATTGCATTATAAATGTCAAGTTAGAAAAAGAGTAATATATTTTAATGGCAAACTTTCCTTGCTGTAGTACAAAGTTAACATTTTTGTGTTAAGTACTTTCATTACTTCAAACCATAACTCACATGGAGTTATGTGAAAAATGGAGGTGAGGTCCTACATATAAGTGGCATCCAAGTTAGATGCAAGGTACTACTGCTTACAAATTCTATATTCTAGCTGCAGAGAAAATGTCATTAGAAGTAAATCAAAATATGTCCAATTATATTGTCTGCTTTTCCAATTTTCATGGTGTTATAATCCTAAAAAGAAAAAAAAATTAATTGTGCCATTTACTCATCTCAGAGCTATTAAATCACTTCTTTTGAATCCCAGCTGCTTACTTAGCCCAGAAATTTCTCAGCAGTGACACTGGAAAGGAAAGAGCTTCATATGCATGGAACAGATACAGGAAGTTTACTTTCTTCCACTTACCAAATCCCACTATTCTTTGGCATTAGATACAAGTACCTTCAATGTTTTCCTTTCCTAAGCATTCTGAACTTAGAGATTCAGAATTTTTAATGGTCAGGGCTTCAACTCTGCATAAATTCAGATTATTTGAACGCATTTGCCTTCGATTCAGAGATTTATGAGAATGAAAATTGATCTTAAAAAACTTGCTGGTTTTTCCTATCTCCCAGTTGGATTTTGGTACCTTTACACATGCTTTTGAATGTGTAGATGCAGCAGACAAGCAAAATAATACATACAAACCTAAAAAAGCCTTTTTAAACACAATGACCATACACAAGTTTCCTAATTTTTTGTTTTTCTTTTTTTTTTTTTTTTTTTTGTAACAACAGTCAACAACACACATGAATTGGGTCCCTTGGTAGAGATAAGAATTCCTGCCAACGAGAGCAGCTTGATATTAAAAAATTTAAATTACAGCACCCGGTACAAGTTTTACTTCAATGCACAAACTTCAGTTGGATCAGGAAGTCAGATAACTGAGGAAGCAGTAACAATTATGGATGAAGGTAAGATGGGTATGTATAAGGAAAGTCCATTGAGTTTAAAAACCACTACAGATTGTATTAAACATCTGTATCTAAACACTGTTGTTGCTTTCTTCCACTAAGGAAATAGGGCTGAGCAATTTTTTTTTTCTAGAGCTTTCTTAACTGTGTTATACACTAATAAAGAATTTTAAATACTTTTAAAGAAAACACAATTAAAGGTTTTCTGCTGTAGCGGGAATCCCCGAAGAAGTATAAAGCCTCCTCTTTTAATATCAACTCACAAACCCAAAGACAGACATTGGCCTTTCTGGGCTTCCAATTTCATATAATTTACATTTTTAGTGGTCTTTGTATATTCAACTGTTCTGCATCATTGACCAGCTTTGGTCACAGAGAAAATGGAATGATCATGGAATGATGCAGGTTTGTGATTAGAGGAAGTTATTTCTTTTTTGTAGTATGCAACAGCTTCTGTGAAATCTAATTTGCTTTCACAGAACTGACAAAAAACTGTAAAACAGTTGAAATAAATTTGTCATCTATGGCCTCAATTAACTGCATAGTATTTAAAAACCACCAAGTATACTGCTAAATCCTGTCACCATTGATTTTTATATTTGTAGCCATTCTAGAGCTTTGTTAAAGTTGTTTTTAATTAAATATGGATGCTTAACAAATAAGAATAATTTAAAGCCAACAGGAAACTTGGATTTTTTTTAAATTATTTTGATCATCTTAATATTAGTAATTTGGTACCATGTTTTCACATACTTTTATGCTTAGTACAATGATGGTTTACTGGAATTGCCATAGATGATTTGCTATTCAATGCAATTTCTCTGACAGGGTATTAAATTTGTATATAAACTACATCTGTTTTAAATCTTGCACCCTAACAAGCATGAGAAATAAAATTTTTTAAATGCATGTACCTTAATTTTGTCTTGTAGTAGTCTGTCAGGGTTCAGCATAAGTGGATTGTTTCTAATTTATTTGAATTAATGCCTTCTAACTAGTCTGCATGCTTGTTATAGTGAAATGATATATGTATGTTTCCTTTGTGTTGTATCTAATTATATAGTGTTCCTATTCTTGTTTTCCTCCATTAAAGCTGGTATTCTCCGTCCTGCTGTAGGTGCAGGCAAAGGTAAAATGAAACTGCATGATTTATTAATGTGTGGATTTTGCAGTGTTGCAAATGGGGAAATTGCAGTGGTAAGGACAGAAAATCTTGTACTATGCATTTTTGTACAAAGTATAAGCTGGAAGAAAACAGTTGTGGGGGCATTTTTGTTTGGGTTTGTTGGGTTTTTGGTTTTTTTAAGGAATTTAGGATGCTTATGAATACTTTTCATCTGTTTATTTTGCCACAGAGTTCCAGGGGAATTCATTAGCTTTGCTTCAGCAAAGTCTAATTATTTCTGAACATTTAACAGATGTATGTCAGTGTCATAAATATTCAGGATCCAGGTGCACTAGCACTGATTAGGAGTAGGAAAAACAGCACTTTTGCAGAGGAAATTAATTTACTGCTTGTGCCATGTGCATTTTTTGTTTTAAAAAACTATCTGCAGTCTTGTTCTCACTGTGGATTACTGCTACCCACTTGAACACATTTACTTCATTTGCAAGCCAACTGTGCATAGGAGAGAGATGATTGACAATACCCTCTGTCTACTTCTCAGCTTGAGTATCAGATTGAATATACAAGCAAATGTCTTCCCACTGTTTTAAGTTCACAGATCTTGTGAGTGAATACTTGAGGATATTTCAGTGAGTAGAACCTAGTATCATCCTTATCTGTGCATTAGGTAGTATTTAGTTCTTCATCATGCAGTTTCGCACACAGTTTTAATGAATTTTGATACCTTCATTGTCAGAAGCAAAACTTGTCCTGAGGTAGCTCAAACTCAGGAACATCTCTCTATACAGAGGTGTCATTGAATGACAGAGGTGTCATTAACACTAACAAACACCTGTGCTTCAGATTCTCCGACCATAAACATCACAAGTCAAAATCTGTATATGAAATACCCAACATTTTTAATAAACTTGGAAGAAACAGTGTAAATTGTTTTACATATAATTTCTTTTCACTTGATTATCAGGTGTTGTGAATGATAGCAGCCATAAGAAAGAAATTAATTCACTCAGACTGTTATAAATCAGGCAATATATAAATACATGTATGTCTGTATTTGGGCATATATAGTATATATTTTTAAATGTGTATATATAAGTTTATTCTGATATCAAATATGTTTCTGGTTAGTGTGTGAAGTTGTGGAATTATTTTGATGAAAAGTCTTTTTTACTTTTTTAGTCTAGTCGTAGCTGAGAAATCAGCACAGCTTGGAACAATCAAACTGGCTTTAGTCCTGGACATGCACAGCAGAAATGTAAATTAAGTTCTCGTTATTTATAGCAGACTCTAAAAACTCATGCAAGGAAAAATGGATTCTCTGTGTGAAACTGAGCTCTAATTATAGCTGTATGTGGCTACCAGAGAGCATCTTATTTGTAAGATCAGCTGGAGCAGCTCACATTTCAGAGCTGTCATCTCAGATTCTCTGAAAACTAAGCAGATGTCTTTGTTTGGTTCCATGTTGTTTATGGTTTCAAAGTTCTCACATATTCCTGTAGCATATAGCTCTTGCTGTTGCAAAGGAGACTTTGGACCTGCAAACAGCCCGGAGCTAAAGCCATGACATCTGTTGAGACATCTGAGTTGCTGCAGGTCTGGGATGTTCTCTGTGGTTACTGCATTACCATGTTAACTGCTTTGCTACTGATCAGGGACCACGAGTAAGGAAAGGGAGGATCATATTATCAAGATCAAGCACCAGATTAGCTGGTCTCATGAGTGGGTGGATTTGGAAGATAGAAGTGCTCAGCCCACTCAAAAACTAGCTGTACCCAGCAGTGAACTTTCCTTTCCCTGTTAAGTGCAGGAGGGCCTATGTGTCTATACAGTTCTTATTAATTTGGACCCAAAGCCAGAACAAATTTAGATATTCCCAACCTTTTTGTGAGCTATCAAAAACATATCAGGTTTTTAATTTTAAAGGGCAGAACTTACCATAAAAATGTAATTATCCTTTTTCTTTCAATTTGAACACAATGATCCTGGAATTTAAGCAGACAGTAGGTCCCAGATTCAGCCAGTCTAAACTGCTGAACCGAAATTTCTGCATTTGATGTTTTCTACTGGATAGCTGCCTGTGAAGACCTGCAGCTTGGCCGGTCACACATATTAGACACATGGTCCTGGAGGAATTTGAATAATTTAAACCTTAGTGAACTGTGCCGCTTGGGACAAATTTCATTTCTCGGAGTAAAACTCTAAATTAAAGTGCAGATGGATATATTGCTGTGGTAAATCTAAGGATCTTAATAGATTCAGTATTTTTACTGTCATAAGACTACATGAGTAAATCATGAGATGTTATTTACTAGAAAAGCTATTCTGTTATAGTTGATATTCCTATTTGACTTGCATGGTCATTTTTCCTTTTCAGTCTAACAACTGTGATGTTATGAATTACTTAAAATTTATCAAATTAATGGCACTACAAAGAAAAAAGAAATTGTTTTTCTTAGCAACTTGTATTCTAAATGTGTCTGAAAATGAGATATGTAAAGCAGAATTTATTATACTTAATGTTAGATATTAAGTATGCCATGGTATTGCCATTTGTATATTGGCATCCAACCACAGGCATGAGGTAACAGAGGTGTGAGAAAAATGAGGGAATAACCCAATTACATATAAAATAATTATAGTAGCAGCTGGAAAGTGACTCAGGTGATCACAGGAGTCAAGTCTTTTCTCTCCTTTTCCATTAGAAGTTTTAAATAACTGCCCTATAGACAAAGGAAGAGAATTCCAATTTGACCAGTGGTAGAAATTAAAGTTGCTGGTTAAAATAAAGAGTCACAGGGATGCATGTTTGTTGGAAGCTGAAGTAAAGGGAGTCATGGCATGGCATGGCATGTCAGCCTCATTTCACAAGCCTTCTCGTTTCACATTTTAGTTTCTTTTTATTTAGTCAACATTTATGTTTGAAAGCAAGGTCTTGTAATCTGCATGCATGCAGACACTGGTAACTGGTAGTCTTGAAATGCAATTAAAATGAGTTTGTGAGATCACAGTAACCTTTAATTGTAGCTAGTGCCTCCTGTCACTGGTACTCAATCTGGTCTGTCTTCTTCACATCTCAAGTACTAGTGAAAAATAGTACTTCATTTTGTTACAAGGGAGAAAAACAAGTAGTCTGTCCTCTGGGTTTGAAACTATTCTTTTGGGGTTTTTGGCTAATCAACAGTATGTAACTCCTCACTGTAGGCTAGAAATCAGTCTCAACTGAGTTTGTAGCTCTGATCTCTTTGTAGAAGATCATCTCAGTTTTCTTTGTTCTATACAAAATACAGTTCTTTAAATAATTTTCTCTGCCCACCATCTGTTTTCCCTCCCTCTTGAGTCACTTCACATAATGTCTCCATGCCTTTTGCTAACAATTTCAAGCTGCTTTTACAGTCAGGTTAAGTATAGTACTTTTGTATTGCTCCTTCAGCCACTCTCCCCCTGTGGACTTCTCCATTATGTATTTGTGTGATTCTTTCAGTCCAGCCTCCTATGCAGAACCACTGCTTTGTCCTCTTTCAAGTTCACTGGGAATAATGCTGTTGCTTTGCATGCTAGACTAGAGAAAATGATTATAATCACTGTCCAAAAACTCCTGCAGATACCTTTTGCTTTGTAGCTGTTATGCCAAATGCTCATCAGTGACTTTTTTTTTTTTTTTTTTTTTTTTTTGCGTTTCTTCTTTGGCTTCAGTATTTCTTACACTACAGAAATGCTCTTGCAATTGGCCTAAATAATTCCAGAAGTGACTAATGCCCATTTCTCACTGCCAGAAATGGAATTCACTCCTACTGGTATACTGAAGCTTGAACTTCACACTATGAATGTTAAAAAGGCAAAGGAAAATAAACCCCTTTTCTGTGTTTGACAGGCTCTGGCAGAATCTATTACCTTTATTTTTTCTTGTGTGGGTTTGGGTTTTTTCCTTTAAATTAACTTTTGTCTTCATATATGCATGTTAACTTAATTGTCTATGATATATTGTTTTGTGGGGGCTTTTTCCCCATTTGACACTAATCTTCAAATTTGTGCTTGGCACTCACCCAACATTTTTCCCTGAATATTAGGTGAATTCCATGAAAATTCTTTAAGTTTAGTCATTGGGGATTATTTGATTTATTGTTCTTCTGGACAAAATCTTGAGAAGGAGTACCTATTTCATTGTTAAAATACCTTCCAATCTCGTGTCCCGTCTTATTAAACTCTATTGATTCTGCAGCCAGCTATAAGTGTTATTTGTAGGAACTATGTTCCTGAAAGGCTGAAAAATTAAATAAAACTCTACCAAAAAACTCCAGTAAAAAAGCACTGGAATTAATTTGAAAAGAAAGGAAGATTTTACTTTGAGCTTAGGCCTCTTTCTCAACGATTGGCAAATGCTTTTACGTGATACTACAGGAAAACCATACTCAGAAGTGTCAGCTAAATTTTGCATTGTATGGAGGCAGGAATGAAAAAGCTTAATTTGCCAGAGGTAGACAAATAAGAATGGGTCTGTATAAAACCTCTAGCTTACTAACAGTCTGTTCCTGTGGTTTTTAGAGTGATGCTTTTGCCAGCACTGCTGCATAATGTGGGGCATGGTTAGAGTTAAGAGAGAACAGTGCTCTGCTCTCCAGGAGAAAGTTTTCTGCCCTCCCCTCTCCCCCGCTTTTTCCCAGCTGGTTCCTGCACATGCTGGGAGCTTCTGCCAGCTGACAATTACCCATTTTCCATTTGTGAACAGTGCTGGGAAACATATTGAACAACTGAGAGGTTAATTATAATGAGAGGTGTGGTGATTGAGAAGAAATAGAGTCTGAGTGGATTGACTACAAGCTTTAAATGTCATAACCAATTCACCTCCAGGCTTTCATCACCTCAGCATCCATCAGCTGTCTTTTATGTTCTTCCATGTGTAGTCATGTTGTAAACATGGCACATTTAACAGACTTGAGCAAAACTTGGAACTCCTGATGGCGAATGAGATCAAGCAATAGTGCAAAAGAGGAGAATTGCAATAATAATAATAATAATTTTATAAAGAAATAGGCTACTGAAGAAATTTCCTAGTGCACTGTATTCAATGGTTAAAACCCACAGAATTTAAATCTGACCAAATACTATATGTGGGTAAATCTGTACAAACAGCTATTGGTAAGAATCAGATACATCTGAGAAATATAAGCACAAATCACTTGAGAGGATTTAGCTATTTGTTTGTTTGTTTGCTTATTTATTTATTTATTTATTTATTTATTTATTTATTTACTAGAATACCAAGGAAATTAGGGTAACTTTCAGAGCAAACTTGATTGTTATATGCAATCATATGAACAGAAAAACTTTTTCCATATACTTTAATCTAGCAGGCAACTCTTTAACAAGAGCAGAAACTGGAAATTGCAGGTGGAAAAATACCCCACAAGATAAGACAGAGCATTTATTGAATTTGCTTAGTAATTCCAAAGCTCTCCATCATCTGGGGTCTTTCACAGAAGATGAGACAGTTTCCTTCATCCCCAATTGCTCAGGCATGAGAAGGGAGAAGTTAGGGGTAATGCTGTGGCATCTGTTTGCAGAAATACAAAACAGATTATTGCTAACAGTTTTTTCTGTCTTTAATATTGTGACAAATACCAGTCACATGGTTGGGCTGCTAATTAGACATCTTCCATGGAAGACTAAAATCCAAGACAATATGGCTTTGAGAAAATGCAGTTAATGAAACAAAACAAAGACATATTTCAAATACAAACCACTTGTTTTCTTGGCACAGCAAAAATGCTGAGATGGTATTGAAACAAACACCTGTTCCTATGTGTAAATCAGGAAGGAAGTTTATACATCCTGCCTGTAGTCTCAGACTCTGCACCCTCCTAAATTTAGACACTGCTTTTCTTTCCTCTTGCTACCTCTAAGTGGCACAAAGAAACAGAATCTAATCCCCTTGCATTACCATAGTGTATGTGGTTACATGCTGGATTTCACATAGACAGCTCTGGCTTTGGTATTTCTTAAGGGTGTTTGTTGTGACTTAGAGACCTAGATTGCTTTTTTTTTTTCCCTTAGTGCTTTCTCAGTTATTTTGTTCCACTGGTTTTAACAAGAAATAAATCTATTCTTTATTATTTAAATAATATATTCCTTATTATTTTGGTTGGTGAAAGGAATTATACATAAGCACAACTTAGCTACAAAAACATCAGATGGGGGAGCAGTACAGATTGAATTGTTGAATGAGTACTACTGGAACAGAGTTAGGAAGAAATATTTGATGCAAATATGGGGATACATTTATTTTGTAAAACGTTGTAATTAACGATCAGAATACATTATCAGAAGAAGTGATGGAATTTGCCTAATTTAGATGTTTTAAAAAACGCTCAGAAACTATAGTTTTCTAGATATGGTACTCATACTATTTCATCTGTTCTAGGGGCTCAAGTAAGTAATTTTCTCTGCGCAGATAACTTTGAACTTTTTCCAGTTGGCCATATGGACAAAGCCAGCCTGATAGAAGAAAAAAAATAATTTAAGTGGATAGATAAATTTTATGCAGCCCCTCTTGCCTTGATAACAGAATTTTGCTCATTTTATTTTCTAGTGTAGATTAAGCCGTTGGAATTCTGTCATTTGTCTTTACTGAGACTAGATTTTTACCTCTGGTGTTTCATGGTCCTTTGGGAAACATTTTTAATGCTCCTAATAGAAAAAGATATTTTTAGCAGGATAGAAAAGTCAGTGGCAAGGTGAGGCATTTTCAGTTAAAATTAATTTCATACCTTTGAGAAGCATCCTCTTTGTATCTGCCCTATTACAGCATTAGAAGTATTAAAATCTATTTTTTCATTAGTCTTAGGCAAGCAGAGACACTGAGCTATATGTCCATTTGTGACAAGCATTCCTGGAGCTAAGGTATGAGCAAAGAAATAAGCTGTGAGCACAGAAGTGGCTAATTTCAGAATGCTGAAGAGAGAAGCTCTCCTTTTCACAGATGTGGGCATTTTGGATATCTGTGAAAAGTACTGTTGTCTGACCAGAATGGCAGCAGTAAGACACAGTACCTTACAGTGGGCAGCTCCTTGCATTCCAGTGGTTCCTGTCCTTCACACCAGAGTATCTTGATACTGGCTTTCCAATATCTGATGTCTAGTTTTCCAGTGTCTGAGGGGGCCATGAATGCATAATATTAACAAAAGCTGATTTCAGGAATGTCCTGTGAAATCAAAGCTGCCAGTACATACCTACTTCAGTTTGTTTTCAAATACATGTGTATCACTTAGCTGTTTCATATTTTAACAAGTAGAAGTAATTGAAACCTGCATGATCTTAGAATGTGCATGTGTTATTTGTTTAACAGGTAAGGTTTGACTGTATCATTTAATTGCTACTTTTTGATGCAAAGTGTTTTTACTCTTTATGTTTTCTTTCCTACTATCTCTGATGGTGAAGGATATTCAGAAATCCTTTTTGCAACTTCCCCAGTCATGCACACTGTCCGTCCAACATTCTATAAGGGTATTGTCTTCCTTTTTTATCACTATCAATGCAATAGAGCCAAAATGCCATAAGGGCTTGCACTTGGGGCATTTGCAGTCCATTCAGTGCCATGTGCCATAAAGGGAGGAGCGTGCCACCTTCATACCTCCCTTCTGTCCTACCATTTCCCATTACCCTGACAATGTCCTCACTTTCCAGCTGTCTGCATTTTACTTTCAGATGAATAGAAATAATGTTTTTCAGAATTTTGGCAGTTAGGTACTTTTTAAGTATTTGGCAGTTTTTTGTGGTTCAGAGCATGCTCAGTAAAGTAGTAGATTTTACTGTATAATACCTTAGTGTAGTAACTGCCTGGGATTCAATTTCAAAATACAGTACTTTAGCCACTAATTTCCAGTAATAGAACCAATGAAAAATGTGCTATACTTTCCCTTTATATGGTCTAAATTAACATAATAACTTCTTTTAATATATTTTTTTAATGTATGAAGTCACAACTGCGTATTCTGCTTTGTTTTTCTATTGTGTATTTAGTTCAACCACTTTATCCAAGGATCAGAAATGTTACAACAGCTGCTGCTGAGACCTATGCCAATATCAGTTGGGAGTATGAGGGACCAGATCATGCGAACTTTTATGTTGAATATGGTGTAGCAGGCAGTAAGAAGTCATTTCATTAAATTCTGCTGAAGTTTTGAGATGTATTTTTGAAGATTTTTATAGTAAAATTAACCCAGTCTTAAACTGACCCAGTGTTAATGATAGCTCTGAAATGTCTTAAATTATTTTTAATTTGATCAGGAAGAGCAAATAATTTTCATTTTAATAAATATCCATGTTTAGCAGGTTTTTGATGAATAAATAGAATATGAACCTTTGTTCCTTTGTATTTTATAAATTCATTTGAACGTGAACTTCTAAAAGTGTCGTTTGCATGAAGTTGTTTATCATGAAGTGATTACATGTGTAAAAATATGATTAGTTGCATTAAAATAGGATATAAGGATTTTCCTAAATTATGCCCAATTCAGGAAAGAAAAAAGATTAAATAAGATATCCTTTGTTAAGTTAAACCTTAAAATAGGATATAAACCAATTTACGTACTCTTATTGCCTAAAACCAGGTTTAAAACTTTGGTAATAATTAAAACAAAGTTAGCTAATAAAAGCAAGATACTTCTTTTCAAATACCCCATCCTTCTAAAGTTGTGACTAAAGGTGACTAACCTGAAAATTGGACTAGAAATGCATTTTTCTGGATATTGGCGAAAGAAATAGCTGAGACTGTCCTATAGAAAAGATACAAGAGAGATTCAGATTTTGGAATAGAACTTCTTGACCAAAATAAATATTGACTGAAACTGCAGAAGTGTAATTTAATTAAATGACTAAAATCTATTTTAATGTATCTCATAATTACAAGTTCAATCAGCATTTTAAAAATAAATTAAATTTGTATTTCTGTAGTACAATGGAACAAATGTTTAAAATAGTTTCATAATTACTGTACAATGTAGTCTTCAATATGTTGCATGCAATTTATTACTCATTATTTTATATAATTTTATTATTTTTGAGAGAACATCTATTTTTCTCAGATGATCCATAGTTTAGTCAAGTAACTGTCAGTAGTATTTTGTCTAGAAACTTTCAGTAATACAGAGAAAATTAAAATTCCAATATGTTGTTTTCCTAAAATTTTTATAGGCAAAGAAGATTGGAAAAAAGAAATTGTAAATGGTTCTCGAAGCTTCTTTGTCTTAAAGGGTTTAACACCAGGAACAGCATATAAAGTCCGGGTTGGTGCTGAGGGCCTGTCTGGTTTTAGGAGTTCAGAGGATGTGTTTGAGACAGGTCCAGGTGAGGCACACTGTACCAATTCTGTATCCTAGTCAGAATCGTGGTAGACCAACTGCTGAAATGCTGAACTGCTTCTAGCCAAGAGGTGCTGCAGCTAGAATCTTTGCATGTTCCTTTTATAGAGCAATGTTAAATGACTTTATAAGCTTCTAAATAATGCCAGTACCTTTATATGTAGATTATGAATGTTTCCATCCTTTCAGTTCACTCTACTTGACTGATGTTTATGCTGGGGGCAGGATATGCCCTGCTCACACTCCATCTGTGTGCTGTGCACTGAAGATGACCTATTTCTTATATTTCCAGTTAGTATAATTAGATAACTGTATTTAAATAGCATCTCTTTTTATAGAGCTAAAATACTTGCATAATCACAAATTGCAGATTCAATTTGATGTCTCACGTAATTTGTTTATACCAGCGTTAAGACATTCCTACTTGTAAATATCTCTTTTCCTGCCATATACTAGTTTTATATGGATTTTGGTGTCATACATATATCCTGGGAATCAGTAAGGCTGTTTAAGTTCTTTATGTTCATTTTGCAGTCCTATTTCTTCATAAGCAAATCAGCAACGCCTGCTGATTCCACTCAGGAAAAAGGTTCTATTGGAAGGTTTTTTGATGTTATGCTGAATATGTTGTTGCCATCACATGCCATGCCATCATGATGTTCTTGGTCACCTGTTATTATTTTTTATCTTTGCTAGCCACTTCTGCTCATTCCAAGCATTTTGGTCAGTGCATAGTTATTATATAGCAGTAGCCCACCAATTCCAGAATGTTATCTTATAAGAAAGTCATTTAAATATGAAAATACACTTGAACATTACGTTATAATTACCAGGCAACGACACAGATAGTAGCTATGCCAGTTTGATAGTGAGCACTTTCTAAAATCATCGTTTTTTTGCTTTGTTTTGTTCCATTTCTGTTCACAGTTTATCACGTTGCAGGAAGCTTTGAACACATAGTGCTGAGTAACAGTGTCAGGCAAATATGTACGGGCTGAACACAGAGCCAGAAACAGCTAGTGGTACCAAAGCCTACCTGTGAAATGTTATGCAAATACACATCAGAAGCCTAAAGGAGCTGTAAGCAAGGATCAAGATTGTAATATAATTCAAAACAAGCTGCATGGAAACCTTCCCAAAAGCATCTTTCTGCAGAAAAAGTACTGAGCCAGTAGATAAAGATTCCTGTACTTACCCAGTCATGTTGACTCATGCCCTGGTGTAGTTAAGGAAGAAGGGACTTTAAACACTCCTTTCTTGCTTCTTGATAATGGAAAATTTCAATGTTCAGCATGAAATTATAAACATAAACTATTTCTTACAGAAAAATCTTGTGTCTACGCTGTCTTCAGCCTAGGTCAAAGCTTTTAAACACTGCAAAAAGATGGAGGGGGACAAAGAGGCAAACACTGGAATATATCCTTAATTAGGAATGAAACTTTGATATTTCAAATATGAGGCTTTTCCCATGTTTTTTTCTTTGACAAGCATTCCTGTAGAGCATCTTCACAGTGTACGGGTTTATCTTTTCGAGCATTCCCAGTACAGTGTTCTGCATTGACTCCTGCATTAGTGGTTCACCAAGATGCAAGGTTTTTCTGCCTGAAGCAAATAATTTGCTTAGCCTAGGCAGGAAATGTGCCATTTTTAAAGATGCACAGAGATCTAGAAACCCTTTCCTACTAGAAATGCAGTATGTAAACTGCATGTATTCCTGTAGTACAGGAAACTGCATAAGTAAGTTTTCATTTTCCCATCTATCTTGCATATTTTTATGCATGAGTTGTTTGGCTTGATGCTCTTTCTTACTAGATTTGAATGTGAATTGTGCTTTTACATTTTGTTACAGTATATATTATACAGCATTTAATGCCTTTTTATGAATGTAGATGCACAAAACTCAGAATTATTGTAACCTTAATATGGAAACAAAGTTTTCTTTTATTTTCATTTGTAGTTCAGAGGAAGAGTCCCTTTGTGATTTTTTGAAATTGCCACTTTTTAATGTTTATATATATATTTGTGTGTATATATATTATATATGTATTTATGTATATATGTGGCATAAAGAATATAAACATATAGGTATATAAACTATATAGGACATGTAGAGACTTTTGTGCAAAAAATAGTTGAAATTCCTGTGCATATAAGAGTTAGTTTCTAAAATATCAGAAAACATAAACAAGGGATGAGAAATCTCCTGATTGTATCTCCACAATAACCAGCCACATTAACTCATTGAATTATTTAAATGAAAATCAAGTCATAGCTTTGCCCAGTAAGACCAAAAATAAGCATTTAAAGAAAGAGATAATTTTAGCATAGTACTTCTAAAGTGGAGTACACACTGGTCTTCTGTATGGAATGGCCTGGAGATTCTGTATCCAGCCATCAGAAGTACCTTGCATTTTCATAGAATCTCTCAGGAATGTGGGACCATTGGAGTTGCTTTTCCAAGCTGCCTGTCTCACACTCCCTCTTAAGTAGAAAATTACACTGAAACATAGGCTTGAATTCTGTCTATTGAGCAGTTCTTCATAGAGTTTCATACTCTTGGGTTTTGGGTCTGGAGAAGAGACTGAAGAATGAAGATAGGTTTGGATGGATGTTCATCTTACTCCACTTCATATTTTCTTCTGTTTGGAGCATGTATCCGTAACTCCTCTCACTCTTCCCACTCTCTCCCAGCAGCAAATCCTAAGTCAAGTTGCCTGTAGTGTGTTTCCAACAGTGGAGTAGAAAATAAATTTCACCAGAATTATCCTCCTACTGTGTTGGAGACCAGTAGCTGCAGACCCTAGACCACATAGATAGTTCCTGCCCTTATTAGTGCCTGTAGTATTTTCTTTGTCGATTACTTATTATTTACATTATCTCCCAGCTAGAGTCAGCCTTTGGAGAGAAATAGTGCCAAAGAAAGGCTTCCCAGTTGCTTTGTGTTAAGCCCTCACTAATGCTAAATCATGGCAATCATGATAAATTAATTGTACGATGAGATATGGGTTTGAGGAAAGAAAGAAAACTTAATAAGATTTTAAAGGATGCTTCACTGTTGATTTTTAGTTGAAATTGAATGTTAGGGCCCTTGAATGACCCGTCTGTTTCCCCATTTCAGAATAATGAGAATGCATTAGCTAATCACTATTGGCTTTTTATTCATTTTGAGAATGCAATTGACACATTTGTGTGAATTATAATTTGCAATTTCATTTCAGTAGTTTAATTAATTCAAAATGATTCAGAATAGTTTTGAGGTTTGTGGAAAACAATGTAGTATGCGTGTAGATTTTGCAAAGTAGTTGCTAAGCTTAAGTGTTAGCAGACTTCTTATATACTGAAAAGTAACTTCTATCCATAGATACTTGGAAATATTCTGAATAATGAAAATACAAAATACAGAATCACTGTTTTCTTAATGCTATCTATTTTTCACCGTGAATGTTATTCTTTAATGAACTTTATATTTGCTATTATTTATCTGAATTAGCATAGCATTTAAATGCAGCAAAACATAATTTTTCTTCTTTTATCTCCAGCAATGGCAAGCCGGCAGGTAGACATCGCTACTCAAGGATGGTTCATTGGTCTTATGTGTGCTGTTGCTCTTCTGATCTTGATTTTACTGATTGTTTGCTTCATAAGGAGGAATAAGGGTGGCAAGTATCCAGGTATGCTATTTATCCAGAATAGTAAAATGCATCTGTTGGTAACCCATTAAGACAGATCTCAGACTTACCAGAAAATTACATTTGCTGCTGGTTTACATTTACACTGTGTATATGACAAATCAGTCTTATCATTTGGTGGGCTTGACAGGAACCATCTACCTATAGGTAGAAAACCTACATCTATTTCAGCCATGAGAAGGACCTTCTTCATCCCTGGAGGGTCATAGCAGCCCATGACCTCTCTAGAGAGGTTTGAGCTTTGTTTAGAACATCACCACTAGTGCACATTCCACTTTCTGAAGCCCAATGGAGATGGGTTTAATCCACTAACATGAGTTGAGTTAGAATTTATCTGGTCAGAAATTTCAGATCACAGCCAGTGAAGGTATGGGGAATGCATGTCATAAGACAAATCTCATCATATGTTATATTGTTTCCAATACCTTGAGTCTGTCATCTTCAGCCTCTGCAGTTTTGCAGCTAAGTTTAAAGTTGCCATCCTTCAGTTAGGCTGGAGTTTTTTTCTATAATTTTTTCTTTCTAAGAGGAGATGTAGAATAGGCAATTTTTATGGTAGGTCTAGGAATGACCAAGTATGTTTTATAATTTTTCATTAAAAATTAGTATGTGTTGTAATTTTTCATTAAAAATTGGAACTACACAATGTATGTCTTCTATCAAAACACACATCCTTCCTGGTATACATATTACAAAAAGCACGTATGTGTACATATGTATGTGGACATATAGGTACCATATATCTTAGGATGTGGATCTTATATGTGTATGTGGACATATAGGACATATATCTTTTCCTGGTCTTATATTTCTTTCCATGGAGTAGGTCCATAGACCAAAGCTGTCTTGAAAAGGATAGTGAGAACCACTTTGCACAGTGCTGCCAAATAGGATCTCAGAGCAGTTGTTGAGGTGTGAGTAGCTGTGAATGACCTTCAAGTGAGCATCAAAGGATAATCTGATTTTTCATTCTCCTATTCTAGCTGCAATAGAAAGTACAGTTGCTAAGATTCATGTAAAATCTTGATTTCATGAAAAAAATGTTTTCTCCTAAGGTTTGTCGATAACATAAATATCCAGATTCTAGAACATTTATTTAATCTCAACTCAAACATCTTGAGGTTCATACTGTTGATTTGGGCATGAAAAAGATGGATGCATTTAGAAAAGTACAAAACAAAAGTCCACACTTGGTTTTATTTTCTCCTACTTGTTTTGACCACTGCACTTCTGAAAACTTAGTGTCAGAGAACACTAAGAATTTTATTTCTTCATAGGGAAATCTGCTGGAATAGAATAGCAGATTATTTTTCTGAGAAAATCACTTTATTAAGTACAAG
Source organism: Brachypodius melanocephalos (assembly GCA_013398615.1). Lineage (NCBI taxonomy): Eukaryota > Metazoa > Chordata > Aves > Passeriformes > Pycnonotidae > Brachypodius > Brachypodius melanocephalos. The sequence continues at coordinate 1,312,383 of VZSR01000262.1, read as the reverse complement.
AATCCTACTCTGCACAATCTAACTGTTAGATTGTTTTACAGAGAGAGCAAAGATTTGTAGTGACAGGAGGAATTAGGAAAGAGAAGTTGCTGTTCCAGCTGCCTGTGGCTATGAAGAAAAGATTAAGGAACATAATGTTGCATAGAGTTATATGACAGGCTGAAGACATTATTTTAGGGGTTTTTTTCCTAATATTTGGAAATTTTTTTAAGAGAAAATGAGATAACAGAGGATATAGGAAAAGTGATTCGTGTGACTGAAACAAGGGAAGTGATGAAGCTGAAAAGAGTAGGGCAGATGTGGAGTTGAACCACTATCTAGAGAAGGGTAAAACAAAGGTTTTGAGTAAAAGTGTAGTTGGATGCTAAGGCTGTCATCACTTTGTGAGTCCTTGATATTCTGTCCTTTTTTCCTGCTTCTGCAGAATTATTAGTTGTAAGGCATATGTTTTTTCATGCACAGATCCATATGCATACACACGCACATATATAAAGGTGGACCTGGACTGTTTATAAGATTTCCAGAATCTGCATGTATTGGGGTTTGTAGCAGTGACTTTGTATTTCTTTGGTGATTGCAAATGTACTGTTCCACAGGTAGTGACAAATGGAAAGCACTAAGTTATGAAATCTACGAAAATTTAAGTTATGAACTCTTTTCATCACAATTTTTGCATGTCATCTTGAAATTGCTTGTGGTTTGTAGAAAGTAATCAATTACTTCAGTCTGAAATTGTAGCAGCCTGATATATCTCAAGGTGTTACGCATTATTGCAATTATGGACTTAGTAAGTATTGTCAGGAATGATTCATATCCTCTTAAATAACGGCAAATAAATCAATGATGTACAAATAAAGTGTGAAAATTTCCAGAGTAAAAGACAAGAGGCTGTGTATTGGATTATATAATTGTATTTGCTAGACAAGGGAAAATTTTGAATAGATGCCAGAAAAGGAGAAATGAAAAGGCAAAGGGAAGAACCATAAATAATTCTTAAAGTCAGTATATTGTTTTATCCTGTCAACAATCTTAACTTACAGGAATACATATCATCCGTAAATATCTGACTCCTCGGGTGCTAGTGGGTTTCTGTGTCACTGTGCTACATTTATTATTTTATAGGGACAAGTTGAATGCCTGGATTTATTCCCACTAGTGAACAAGGATTAAACCTAAAATCGGAATGTGCAAGAAATACAATTGTGTAAAATTTCAGTTCCGGTATATGTGACTTTGCCTTGGGTTTGATCATGTTGTAGAAAAAGAGAAATTAACAAACCATGAGAATGGTTTTTAAGAATTATTTTGAGAATTATTAAAATGGAAAAAAGTATCTATAATTCTCTGGAGGCTTACTACATGAAATTAAGGTAGAAAATGTACAAAGGGACAGTGAACAAAAGTGAATCTGATTCAGATTGAGAAGAATATAAAGAAGAAATAGAGAGCATTGTTAAGTAGAACTAAATAATTCAAATTTGATTAAACAATAACTCTATTAATAATCTAAGTAAGTTATTTTAGTAGGATTTTTAACTATTTTCTTTCTTTAGTGCTAGAAATAAAAGAAAGAAAAAGTTCTGTTAATACAAAATGACATACAGTCATACTTGAATGAAAATAAAATTCTATAACTCATCTTTTTCTTCAAAAACAAAAACCTAATAGCCTAAGGCCCCATTAAAAAAATAGTTTTTATTCAAACAACATTGTTGCCAAATGTGATCAGTTTGAGAAATTAGGGTCTTAGATTTTCTCATCTTGCAGTTTCGTGATTAAAAATTACTATGTCAAATATTTTAGTGAAGGAAAAGGAAGATGCACATGCTGATCCAGAAATACAACCTATGAAGGAAGATGATGGAACATTTGGTGAATACAGGTGAGCAGCTGATGTGGTTTGTCACGTTCACTGTTCATGTCACACATGTACTGTATATAGTATCACACTTACTAATTTAAGACTAACTGTTTTTTCCTTGTCAAAGATTCTGTATCCAGTGTTATTTGGAACTAAAATAACATTTCAACCACACCATTAGAAAAAAAAATTATCCAAGCTTCGTATAAGCCATTTGCTAATGCAAGGTGAAAACCAGATTCACACATAATTGTATGTGTTTGAAAGTCAAAGTGTGGAATGTTTATTTACAAAGCCATCTTTCAGATAGTTCAAATTCCAGATACAGTGTCCTTTCAGTTAGGGCACTATGTTGAGCATTAGACTTTCTGAAAATAAATTTCTAACTGAAGCCTAATAAAGACAATCTGGTGTTGACTGGAAAATAAATGCAGTTAAAATAGCTGGCAGTACTAACATGTAATCCAATAACAAAGAAGTGATGTCTAGAGGCGAAGGAGTGTCCTGTAAGAAAGCAAATCTCCCTTTCATGTGTTTCAGTACAAGATACATAGCAAGCAGCTTCAAAGCATGCAACACCGCTCTTATTCCTCACTCTCTCTTTCTTTATAGTAAATGCAGTCCAGCCAAATCTGGCATTAAAAAAGCATGCCTTGGCAAGACTATGCATATGACAACTACGAATATATCTTGTTAAATAAGCAGTTTATTTGGTTTTTGATAGTACAAAAAATAATGTTATTATTTTCTAAATAGGTCAATATGATTATATCTTACGTGGGTGTTACAATATATAGTGCATTCCTGTGTCAAAAGCAGTGTGGAAGTCCTTTATTATTGCAAAGATTTGACATTTATAAATGTACATAGAAAAAGCAGATTTTTTCAAGAAGGATCTACTTTGTTGCCATAGCTTCTTCATAGAAGGGAAAGGTGATCTGACAGAACTAGATGCACAGCTCTGAATGCTAAGGAGCAGTTTCTGTTTATTCTTCTTTGATTAAAAACAATATACTCTGTTCTCTAGGTTAATGAGTTCAGAATAGTATTTTATTACAGCTGTAAGTGTGTATGAATTACCTAAATTCAACTAATAAAAAGGGAACTGTGAAGCAATCTTTGGAAGTAGACTTTAAAAAGTACCGTATAAGTTTTCCTGGGAAGCCTCAGTTGCATACTCCTTTATTGCTCTTGATACTTGAAAGTTTCAGCAGCAGAAACTGACCTTTGTACAGAATTGTACAAATGATATGACCTCAATACATGTTTTCTCAGGCCTGGAATAAGTATTCAAGCCTGCTTTTGTGTGTGACCTCTAGCAAGATTTGAATTTATGTCTCCATATTTAAGTGGGTTGAGTTTATCTGAAGAATGATCTTGAGCTTTATTAAATTATTTTAAAATGCATTTATTCACTCATGTCTGGTAAATATGGGCAGATGCATGCCAAGCTTTCACATTTGTTCACCTGAAAGAGTTCATTCTATGTACCCTGCGAAAACTCCTTTTTAAAATGTGTTTCCATGTAATTAGTCTATACTGGGCTTTCCTCTTTTTTCCTTAGAGACAGGGCAGGAGCAGCAACCAGTCAGATTACAGAAGATACCTTGTCATCCTCTCTGCAGCCCAGCATCACTGCAGTCACTCAGTTCCCAGTTTGTCTGCCTCACATGATGCGGTGCTTCTTTGAGGAAAAAGGGTATAGGGTTTCCCTTGGAAAAAAATGTAATTTTTGAAAGATCTAGGAATTCGAGTATTTTGAACTTTTTTCATCACTTCAGGTCCATGTCTGCTTGGACAGGAAAGAAACTGGACAAGGAAAAGAAAAGAAAAGGTAGCTGTGCCAATTCTCCTGAAGCAGACCCTGTCTTTACCAAAGCAAAGTCTGTGAGATCTGACAGATCCAACTTCTTCAGAAGGTCAGGGGATCAATACTCCAGCACCAGATCAGAGACCTCCTACACCAGGAGGAGGGCTAGGCAGTCTTCAGAGCTTACAAGGGTTCGTTCTGTCTCTGCTTCCCTCTGCCGAGAGGAGAGGCGGTCAGATGAACGGAAGGACAGGCATGGCTCTAGACATCATGCTCCTGAGCAACAGATAATGGGGTCGCAGGAGGGCTCAGATTCTCAGGCAGGACAGCCATCCCTTTTCCAGCAACCCCTCAGCTGCAACTCACCTGGGGGCTTACTGCCAAGGCAGCATTCTTCTCTCCAGCACAGCCAGACCCCAGACTGCAGCTCAGATTCAGAAGACACTCAGAGCTCCTGCAACAGGAAGGTAAGACCTACTACTACTCCTCACTTCTCTGAATCTGAAAAGAATTCACTAATGAAATCTGTGATCTTGCCTGAGCTGGCCACTGTCTTAAAGGATGCTTTGACAGCAGCCAGACAAAGCATAACCTCTGTGGCACAGGCTAGGCCCCATTCAGTAAAGCATCCCAGGGTACCTATTGTGGAAGTTCCACTGGTTCCTTTAGAAGCATCTGGGAGCAGTTCCCAGACTTCTGAATCTGATCATATGGACAACTTAAAAGATCGAACAGCTTCTGGGAAGGGGAAACCTGAGGCTGACAAGGCCTTGGAGGTTGAATCAGCCCCTGAAGACGGGGAGGTGGCATCTGAGTCCCCTACAGAAGATCCAGAAAGACCAGATCCTCTGCGTAAATTTGACATGGAGAATCAGAATTACCTGTTTGAACACATAAAGAGGGTGCTAATGCTAAAATCTTCCAAATCTGAATGTGCTTCGGAAGAACTTCTTATCACCTCTGAAGAAGGCAAGGTAGATAATGCGCTTCCTATCCATTCAGCTGTGGAAGATCTTGTCTGCAGGATTTGGGGAAATCCTGAAGCCCAGCATGAAGCCCCACCAGTCCTACGTAAGCTCTATCCTTTTCCAGTGGATAAAGCTGCTTTGTGGGGGACCTTGCCTGAGGTAGACAGAGCACTGGTTGCTGGTGATTCTGTACTGTCAGTGCCTGATAATATAGATGCTCTCCCTAAAGATCCTACAGACAGAAAGATTGAGGAAGCAATTAAAAGATCTTTCAAGCTAGTTACAGCCCAGCTTGGAGTATCTATCTACTGCACTTACGCTTCTAAAGCTTTACTAATGTGGTTAGAGGAAGAACGAGCCAGATTCAAAAAGAAATGGGTCCCATCTGGTGCCATGCAGAGGAAACGCAGGCTGTGTAAAATTGCAGCTAATTTTATCCATGATGCAGCTGAGGATTCTCTTAGCCTCACTGTTAAAAATGTGGCATGCCTCACTGTGGCCTGGAGAGCTCTACGGCTGCGTCCTTGGAGCTCATCACTGGGTCTGAAATGTAAACTGCTGTCTTTACCATACTCAGGGGGCAAGCTGTTTGGTGAATCCTTAGTCCAGACCATGAAGGATTTCTCAGAACAAAAACACTCCTTACGTCAGATGAAAAAAAGGAACACTGTGGGAAGCTCTTCCTGTTCTCCTCACAAGTGTCTGAGCTCCTTGCGTTCTCCTCCAAAGTTCAAAGGAGGGAAGGGAAGGTATAAAGTCTCACAATCGTTTCAAGCCAAGTACGAAAAGACATCTCACTTTCAGAGAGATACCAGACCATCAAGAGGAACTTTCTGAGAACACAGACTTGCTTCTTAGTTTCTCAGGAACTGAGAAGAGTGAAAGACATGTCTCAATATTTCTGGACAAATAAACCCGGTGCTTAGAAAATTAGTTGTTTCAACCTAAGATTTAAATTATGAAGTTACTTAAATCTTAATAACTAATTAAGATATTCTAGAAAAATCATGGCTCTCAGTTTTTGGAGAGGTTTTTTTCACATTTAGTTTCTAGGCTTCCTAGTGGTCTTTGAATGGTTTGGGTTTGTTTGAAATTTTGCACTCCTCAACTTCAACTAAGAGAATATTTTCTGCGTGAGAGGCGGCTGGTCTGTAGGACCAGACATCAGATTTTTCTGCCATATTGACCTAGTGAAGGAAATAATGCTTTAGGAAATGCAGGTGTTTCAGGAACCATGGAATGATTGTGGTTCATTCCTGTGACTGGATGGATTCTTTAATTTTTACATTAAAAGGGAAAACAGTGCCTCTGTAGCAATCTGCACTGCATTCTCAGTGGTTTTCTGAGCTGTAGAAGACTGAGACAGTAAATTGTGGGCAGTCATTGTCTACACTAAGAATCTGCAAGAAACCGAATAAGTGCCACAGATGTGTGTTGAGGTCAGTGTAGGTGTATAAATCAGCCTAAATTTTCCTCCTGGTCCATAAATAAGAAGTTATGACAGCTACAGACCAGTGGGTTCATGAGTGGGAAGACTGGAAGCAAGGAACTACAAAGGGAAGGATGAAAGTCCAGCAGTCTGCAGAATGTTCTTAGAAGATAAAACAGCACAAGGCAACTACAGTAGTAGGATTGCTAGTGTGGTAACACAGGATATTTGCACTTTTTTGGTGAATTATTTTGCCTATATTCTTCAATATTTTGACACACAGCATTTTTCCTAGAAATTCTAGGATATGCTGTGAGACGCTGTAGCAGAGAGTTCTGGGGTTGCTAGATAATATATTACTCTTCCTTCTTCTTCTGAGTTGATTAACAATGAAAATAAAGTTTGTAACTACAACTGTGGGGTTTTTTTTTTCTCTTGTAGTTACTTAACTTGCAACTTAGGTGTGTTTCCACAGGGACCTAGCCAGGATTTTTGCCTCAGGACTGTGATTCTAAGCTTGGTCCCTTCCAGAACAAGATATTATCTCAATGGACTGCCTGAAGAACTGAATAGTCCAATACAATTTGGCAGTGTTCTTACCGTATTCCAATTTATGCACATGTACTTTCTTTGATGGTTCTTGTTTTAATTCTTGAATTAAACAACTCTGTGATAACAACTTTGTCAACACATTGGTTTTTAAAGCCAGAGCTTCATCACCTAGTTTTTCCAGCTTCTGCCAGAATTGAAGATTGACTATTACAGAGATGTTAATGAAAAACTACCCAGAAGACTGATATAGGTGTGCTTAAGTACTAGTTAAATCAGAAATAGTAAAATGGTTTAAAGTCTGGATTGACTCTAATAATATTAGGACTCACAGTCCTAATATTTTAGGAGTGCGAGCAGAAAGCTGTAGGTATAGGGACAGATTCTCCTGGAGTATGCAGGGAAGCCATAGCAGAAGGCATTTCTGTGGCCTTATCTGATTGCTTTTACTTAAACATTTCTGGGCTATTGACCTAAGGTCACAGAAAAAGGAATTTATCGCCAACAGTTTTCATCTTGTGCATCTACTTTCTCTGTCTCATAGCCCGCAGTGCTTTAGCCACTTGGTTTCATGTTTCCTTTCACTTGACAGTTGTGCTCTAAGGTAAAGCAGTATATTGCTAACCATGTATTGAGTCTTTTTGCATGTCTGTGGATGTGGCAAAGTTTAGTTGGGAGCTAGTTGCCTGCTGGACTGCAGAGGCATCGTAAAGGTGTCTTCCCCACTCTGACTGGTTGCTGCATGTACCCATATCTAAGGAAGAAAATTGAAAAGTTGAAAGAAGAAAGGAGATTTCAAGGTACATATTTCTTTCAATAACTGATAAGCTTGTGAAATGGAATTACTTTTTTTAAACAAATAAATTTGTACTTTGCACTTATGTTATTGTTACCTTCATACTTCTTATATGCTTTCATAATTAGCTTCAAGTTTGATATGTGTTTCATTTAACTAAGGAGAAAAATAAACATCTTCATATAATAGCAGTCATCAATGATTAATACTTAAATCATGCTTTCAGAGTATGCTTTAATATTAAGCACTTTTCTTACTGAAAAGGAGTGTATGTGGTACATATAAGTACTTACAAGAATGATTGGTACTTATGAGTCTTCTTTGAGAAATTTTCATCCTTAAAAAGATACTAGTATGGAATTTATTTATACAGCACAAAAATTGTAAAAGTATGAGTACACCTAACTTCCATGGCTCTAAATAAGGAATTCATACCCATTCTCACCTCATTTTTGATTCCCTTCCAGTATTGTTTTCTGACTATTAATTATATGCACTGCATAAATGACACTTTCAAAAACTTCTTCAATTTCCCAATGTAATTTTAGTCAACCCAATTTGCACTTCATTTTTAAATATCACAGTATTACACTAGGTACATAATTAAAGTCAGCAAGCAAAACCACAAACAGAAACCGAAAGAAAGTATATTTTATCCTGATTGCATTTTGGAATAGTTTTATGAACAATTGTAAGCAAGGTTGGCAACTCTTGTGGGTACAGTATCAATATTTATGGCTTTACCATGTTTTGGCAATATAATATTATATATTCTACAGCCTAAAATGTTCTATAGCTCTTCCTAATGTATGTAATTCAAGAGCTTTTGCAGTTTGCTTCTTGGCAGCAAAACAGATAATACATTCATTTTGCCAGAGCACCAGAGCCCCTCCTGTGTTTTGAATCCCCAGGGTAGCAAGTGTTGTCCAAAACATTGATGTGTTCACTTTTTTCTCCTTCTCCTATTTGTTTGATACAGAAAAATGGTACCATGGCATATGTTTTCTTTTCTGAACCAGGAGTGTAAAGCATCTTTGGATAATCCCACTTGTTTTTCCCCTGCCAGACTCGTGGCAGAACCTCTCTCTAGACTTATATAGTGCAACAAGTGAAGGAATCCCCGGGTTCAGATTTGATTTTTGCATTTGCTGTGACTGTGCTCTCACACCAGTGCCCGCTTCTGTGCAGATACACTCCTGGGTAAATCTGGAGTTTTGTTTGGTTTTAATTATAGACATAGTAGAAGTCACATCCTGACTAAAGTACAGAAAAATCTTATACACAATGCAATCAACTGTGTAAGTATTTCTTCATTGTTTCTCTTGTACATAAACTTTGTTTGCAAAAATATAAATAAGAAAACCATAAGAGCAACACAAAGCAGAAGTTCTCATACTCAGATTTTTTCTAAATTGTAAAAGCAAATCAAGCTTTTCATTGGATTAAACACAAAAATGTTGACACTTTTAATACAATAGTAGTCTATTATTTATTTATGTATATTCCAACCTAATGAATTACACTGGCTAGGGTCATGCTTTAGAGTATTTGCACAATGATTCATGAGCAGTTGGAATATGATATAATTGCAGTTTAAATTTATTTTCATTTCTCTGTATTATGGTGTAAGGAATTACAAAGTTATTCGTCTGAAGTTAAACAACAAACCATATGCCAGTGTTCTTTCCTTAACAGTCTTACCCAGAAAGCAGATCTTCCTTGGGAATAGAACTGGTTACAATTTCAAAGGGGGGGCCTGGCCTTTATTTGACTCGTACAGCCTATTTTAATGACTATTAATACCTTCTGATGGGGGCATTGGAGAAACTGCATTGTGTATAAGTATTAAATACTTGATCCCATCTTCAACCTTTTAAATATAGGGTTCTTCAAAAATGAACTCTCTTCAGTAATGTCTCTGTAATCTGCTTGTCTTTACAGTGTTATAAACATTTTCACTTTACTGCTGGATTCTTGAAATTTTGGAGTATAATCTTTTAAGTGTTACTGACCTGTATGTTTGCAGCACCAATGAGCACAGATCAATGACAGACATTTATCCTCATGCCTTGTACACAGCAATAAGTAAAACATCAGGCCTGATACAGGCACACTTGGTTTTGCATTTGTGTGCTTTGAGCATGAAGATTTTCTTACATGTAAATAAAAGAGATGTTCCTACCACTTTTTTTCTGGTGTATATGCAGAATGATAAAATTTCTGATATGCTTTTTCTGTAAATATATGCATATTAGAGGTGGCCTTCTTACAGTATTTAATAAGTTAGCGTTTTCCAAAACAAACAACAACAAAAAAAAAGGTGATGAGATGAGGAGAAACAGCTTGATGGAAAATGGGTATAATGGTTTTCTAGCAATAATTTCTCAACAGGGCTTTTGTTGACTAAGTAAATGATCTGTGTGGCCTTGTACAGCCTACATTTTATATAGATATGTATGGTTTCTCTGGGTGTTCAGTGGTTTTTAATTAGGAAAAACATGCAATATTTGAAGACCTAAGATGCTAGGTTTTAGGAATTAGAGGGTTAAAATAATTTGCTGAGTATATATTCAGCCTAGTGTTCTGGAAATTGTGAAATGTAATTTTGTTTCTTTAATATTTTATAGGTGTTTCTTCATGTTTCCCATAGGCTGTGAATCTAAATAAAAAACCCAAACCACTTCCTTTTTTTTGTACCCTATATGCAAATCAAGCCACATGTTCTGTTTAAGACAAGGTAAATAATTGCACCCAAAAGTGCAGCTGGCAGTAGTGGGTTTCAATTCAAAATGCTTTGGAGCTGCTGCTGAAATCTTCATCTTGAAACTGAAGTGCAGTGTAAAGGATTCTGAAAAGAGCCCAACTGTATCCATTTCATGAAATACAAGCCTACCACATCTGCAAATTTGTTTGAGGATGCTGATGGTGCTGCATCTTTTCCACTGACAGAGGAAAGACCACAGTACTTTGCTACTGAGATATCCTCTACTGGCCTTTCTTTCCTCTCCTTATTCTGTTGTACTCCAAACCACCATCATCATTGTCAGAACATCATCAGTCGTGGAGTAGGGTAGGGAGATGGATCTGATAAGAAATGAAAAAGAATAAGCATGCTCTCAAGTCCTCAGTTCTAGCTACTGTAAGCTAAATTGTTGCTTTACCTGTAATACAGTAAATATTGTAGCAATTTTAAGAGCAACTTATAATTGATAAAATACTGATCACTATCAGGATATGGACTTTGCTTTTCTTCTTAGGCTATTTTCATTTGTTTCTTCTGCACCCTTTTAATGGAATATGTAGGTCTCTTGAAAGGTAAGGTTGAAAATTGCAAGTCTGGCCTGCATTATGTAACAAATTATTTGAAATGCAGCACTTTTATTTTCTTTATACTAGTAAAGAAAATCAGTATATTTCATTTAACCAAATTCATTCTTCATTCATTTTCAAGGAGTCAAAGAAATTAAGAAGTTTAACAGACTAACTTCACAGCACATCATAAGCTTGTTACTTTGGAGAACAAACAAATTATTTTTTATAACTTTACAACCCACTTCTTAATGCTTGCAGTTGCATCTACATGGCCTCCAAGCCAAGGGCCCAGGTCTTACCACTGAAAATTCATGCACGATGAGAAAAAAAAAAAAAAAGTAAAAGAAACCACAACTCCCCCTCCCTCCACTGAAGACATTATCTGTTTAAACCATTCTTACACCATGTTTTCATGTGAACTGCATCATATTGATTTGTCTCTACAATGTGATGTGGGTTTACTAAAGGATTATAGGGCTGACACATGCTTTTCATAAACTCTGCATGCATGGCTGATTTTGTCTTAATAAATAGTACATCAGTTAATCCCATGTTTGTTTGTTTGTGTCTCCAGCGATGCAGAGGACCATAAACCTCTAAAAAAAGGAAGCCGGACACCTTCAGACAGAACTGTGAAAAAAGAAGATAGTGATGATAGTTTAGTTGACTATGGAGAAGGTGTAAATGGTCAGTTCAATGAGGATGGCTCCTTTATTGGACAATATAGTGGTAAAAAAGAGAAAGAACCTGCAGAAGGAAATGAAAGCTCTGAGGCTCCTTCTCCTGTAAATGCCATGAATTCATTTGTGTAACCACAGAACTTGATCCCCTTGTATCTTCAGTTTGCTTAAAGCACTTGTACATCCTCCTTCTCATACTATGAACACACAGGTAACAGAGCTCCTCACCACCAGATGTTAATGCTATGAGAATATGCAGGTTAATACCAGTACACAGCATAATGACACAGTAAGTGGTATGTTACTATGAATCAAAATAGAAAATTCAAATTTTGTTCAAAACTTGGGTATTTATTTTTTTTTTTTTAAGAAACTGACACAAACAGTAATACCAACTTGTAATTTTGTTTCCTGATGAAAATACAGTATAATGCATGGAAAAAAAAACCCTACACAATTCACAGATAATCTTGTGTACACTATAAAAACATGGTTTGACAATTTGTTATGCAGTCCTCAGCTGAATCCCTGGATATGAATTCAGTTCTCATTGTCAGAGTGTTATAGTAGTATTATATAGAACTTCAATGTCTTTGTGGACATTGTTGTGAAATTGGTGACTTAATGTCTAGATATCATATGTCTTTTTGCAAGACAGTTAGGAAGAGTATGTACAGTATATAATTGCTAAATGATTTAAGTATGACACTTGCATTTGCTGATGCTTAATGAGACCCTATTATCTGCTCTTTGCTCCTATTACTTTATAGCCTTTTTAATCTACCAAGTATTACAGCAGTACAGTGTTCTATTTTTACATCAAAACACATTGAATTGATTTTAGGGCATAAAAGATATCCATTGCAATGCATTTTGGAATTTGTACAGTCACTGAAGAAAAATTTTAAAAATTAGGGAAAATATTCCAGAAAACACAGGGCAAAGTACATTCAGTGCCTTTATACAATATGCATTCCATAATGCGCTGTACTACTAAATCAGTTGATGCAGTAAACTGTGATTAGCAGACTACTGTCATTGCCAAATAAAGGAAAAAATGTGAAGAAAAAGAAGTGTTATGAAACTATTGTGCTAAAAATGGAAAGTTTAAAATATTTTAAATTACATAAAGAAGAGTATGATTTTTTTTCTCCTTTAGAAAAAGCTTTCTACACAGTTACAGCACAACATGTTTTCATGGCCTTAGAATACTTAAAAATGAAAACAAACAAACGAAAATCCCAAAAAGCAACCAGAGTTAAATTATTTACTAACACAGCAAGGTAGAAGCTCTTGTAAAATAAATCATTAAAAACCCAAACCAGCTGACTCCATCGGTGAGAGTGCATTTCTGTCTGTGTCCCAGCCTGATTAGTGTGGCAGCTTTGTAATTATCTCCAGCCTGAAGCAGTGTGAGGGTTACCACTCGAACCACAGCATTCCATCTGACAAGTGCTAATACGGTTTATTGGTAAAGAATTACTCTTATCGGTTAAAAAATTCTTTTCTCGCATATTATATCAATCAAACGTTTACCTCCAAATATAAATTTTTATAACAACCTATGGTTGAAGGAATGCTCAGTTTCATTTGCCAATAAATTGGTTTTTCATAACTTGCATCAAGTTTAATTTTAAGTAAGCTTTTATATGTAGATATTTTGTTGAATTTGTAAATACACTTAAAGCGGAGATGCTATATGCTTCTAGGTGTTACAGACAAATAAACCAAGAAAGCTTATGTTGTACTGTGTAAGAAGTACTATAGCCAATGGTGTGCATGGTATTTTAAAGCATCTACTTAATTTTTTTTTTTTTTCTGTGAAAACAAAATAGCGATCTGCTCATTTACTGCAGATTCCAGCTGAACCATTCAGAGCTTTTGCCAGTGCACTACATTAGCCCATAGGACACCTTGCAGCTTTCATGTATATATTGTAGGTAAAGCACAACTGAAGTAATCCCAAATGTAACTCAGCTGTAATAAGCTTCTTTCGCACCTTTGAGCTTTCCATTGGTCAGTTTTTTTTAATGGCAACCGCAATACGAAATGAATTAAATGAACATTGATTACAAAGCACAAAAGGAACGTTTCTTAACAGGATATGCCAAGGGTTTTGGTAAAACAGAAATATCATTTTACTCTTATTTAAGTGTAGATGCTGAATTATCTGTGCATGTGGGGCTAAACATACAGGCTCACTTCTGTAATACTGCAACAGATTTTGTATTAAAAATAAATGTGGTTTTAAAATTTCACTGTTTGTTCTGTTTACACTAGCAGTAGAAATCACATCAGATTCATCCTGTAATTAAGAATTCAAAGGGGAAAAACAGCATGAAAGAACTCTGACAGAAGTTGCTCTCATGATGTTACAGAACTTCCATTGCTGCTACCAAATTATTTACAGAAAGTTGCATACCTTCACATGCTACCATTTGAAAAAATGGTAAATTTGTCTGACCAATTCCCATTGAAGTCTACTATTTGCATTTTACTTCCATGGATGTTTTTATTATTTATTTAGTCATATTACTGCAAAGAAAAGAACTGAAACAGTCAGGCTCTATACCTGTAAGAGTGAATAAGAAAAAGTAAGAATGTTGATGTGAAATTAAGAGCCCTCAGATAAGATCCCAAATAAGGATTTTGTGTCCTAAAGGAATTGTCTGACATACAAATTTATGATTATCTGTTTTTAAATAGTATAAGAAGTGAGGAATTTTTAGATATCATCTTTTAGAGTCCACAAAATCCATTGCAATGCTCTTTTCATATCTTGTCTATTCTATATATGAATGGAAACAGACTAGGCAGGAGGGCAGTTGCTCTGCATAGAAGACTGCAGGAGAGCCATGGATTCCAAGAGATGCAGGTGCTTCAGGAGATTAATCCAAAAGTGGTGTGTGGGCATGATGCTTGAAAGAGGGATCTTATCACTGAATCAGAAGCCATTCTGTCAGCCTTTCCGTATGTAACTGGAAACTCCTGGATATCTCAGCTCCTGTCATCTGCAGACTCAGTTCTGGCACTTCTATCTTCAAATGTCTTCACACTATCTTCAGAAATCTGCTGCCTTGGTTTTGGTACAGGTATCTGTTGATTTTTGCAGCAATGTAAATTTTCTGGGAGATATGAAATACAGCTGTTTCTGTTTCAATTAAAGAATATTTCCTGAAAAGAGGGGTCTGAGTTCCCTAGGTTTAGTTGGGAAGAAGGATTTCATACAGTAACAATTTTTGGAGACACACATACATTATTTGTGCATGTTCCCCAAAGTGTACTAATACGTGTAGTTGCTACATTTTCCTTTTACTGATATACCTTTGCTTTGGATTTTATTCTCACTGAAGTGATTGTATAAATCCTGAGGGAATTAAAGAAGATACCCCAATGGTAATTTTTCTTGTAATCTATTCTCACATTGCTCTTAGGAAAATACAATTTCCTCATTGTTCCATGTAGCAGAGGCAAAGTGGCAAAAGATTTGGGACCCAAATTCTCTTTTCATGATGTCTGGTTTATTTTAAAACAGAAACCCTAGGAACTGTATATGAAGAAATACTATCTACCATATGGAAGTGTCTTCTTTTCTGAAAAAAAGAACTGGGGAGAAGATCAGAAAGAGAATGAGATTCCAATCATTTCTGAAAAGCAATTGTCCTTTGCTATGTTTCTGTCCCACTCCCTTTCTCTGTTTTTCCCCTTCATCTACCTTAGGAAAGAACATTTCAGGAAGTTGGCAGAAGTAGCAACTGGTTTTGTGGGAAGATGGAAATAATTGAATGTGCTACTTTCAGGAATCATTTCCCAAATTATGCCCCTAGACTGAAAATAAATCCAACTGGCCATCATGTTTTAATCTCTGAAGGGATCTCTGGCTGCTCTTTGTACATGAGAAGTGGAAACTTTAGACCAAACTGTCAAGATAAATACTTGTCAGCAGGACTATGACAGACAGTAGATGTGATCTGTTGTGACTGTAAGCAAGAAGAAAAATGATGATCCCAGTACTCTCATGAATTTTGGCAGCAAAAATATACACAAAGTTCCTTACTGTGCTCACATGTAAATGAGCTGGTAAAAAAATTTGTGATCATGTTCAATACCTGAAGGATGGGTTCTTATCTAGTGTTGGAGAAGTTTGCCCAGTTATGAATTTGGCAGCACTGGCTTTGTCCCTCTGGGAAAGCTGCACAGGATAAATTTGAAGCCAGCTGGCAAGTAATAGGTTTGCATATGTTTAAATTGAAGAGAGGCAGGGCAGGAGACTGCTCCTGTCACCTGGACCCAGCCAGCCTTTTGACCTGTTTTTTCTTGCCCTAAGGTGCTCAACTAAAATAAAGAAGTTTACAAGATAGTGTGGTTTCCCTGCCAGCTGAAAAAAACCCTAGGGCATCATGTCAGAAATCTAAGCCACTGCTTAGATTTAATTCTGCCTGGCTTTCTATCACATTTTGGATATAAGTGATGCGGAGGAAACATACCTGGTCCATGCTGTACAAATATGGGTTTCATATTTTTTCAAAGCTCAGACCTGAGCTTTCGTACAGGGAAAGTTTAGACAGTCCAGTTCTGGTGCCAAACTTTTTAAAAATTTCCAGGTCTTGTGCTACATTGAGGAATGAACTACATTTATATTTGACAGTAAACTGTACTTGATATGTATCTTCCAGAGGGTGCTGCTCTATTTCCCCTGTCTAAAGACCTCAGAAGAGAGATGCTTTGGCTTTGAAACACAACATCTTACCTGAGAGAGGATAGCAGCCCACTCCTCTGCCCTGTGTTTGCAAAGATCTAAAGGGTTTCAAGACTTCACAGGAGTAAGGGAACAAACAAAGTTTTTTAAATGGCAATGTTCAGGATATATTTCAAATAGAAATATATTGTTCTGTTACATATGTACTCAATTGAAAGAGAGTTATGGCCATGCTGACATGAAAAGTTTGCCTGCCTGGTGTGGCAAGAAGAGGTAGTGAAAACGAAACTTTTGGGGCAGAGAAAATGCAAGAACAAAAGTATAATATCTGATGTTTCTTGGAAAGAGTTGAGGAGCAGCCAGCAGGAAAGCTGGCCTGAAAGGCAAAAAGAGAAAAACAGACAAATGGCAGAGGCAGCAGGAGCCCTTGCTAGCGTGGAGCAGCACAGCCTGCTGGATGCAGACCAGACTATCTGTTGCGCACAAACAGCATAAAATAGATCAATAGGACATCATTCTCCTTCCAGATTTATTTTTAATTATAATTTATTTAGTTATTGTTCCAAGAGACTTAGAAAGACTTGCCAATCCTAAAAATGTCTGTCAAACAATTGAAAATTCCTGGGAAATTTGTAGGTTTGGCATAGGGGAAGAACTAACCAGCTGGACAATCAAACAAAGCAGTTGCTTTAATTTTGTTACTTTTTGAGGTAAACTAAAACTATCTCCTGGAAAGCACCCACTTTCTGCAGGTAGAGGACTAGGCAATCTGAAGAGATCCTTTTGCCTTTTCTTAGAAATTTGACTAGTGGTATTCCAGTAAGATGAGGAAAGTAGGCATTTTTCTAGCTCTTGAGATAAGAAGATAGAAGGGAGCCATACAACCTGTTTGGTAGATGAAAAACCTACATGGTTGTTCATGAGGATGAAGAACCTCATCCTCATGAGGATAAGGACTCCAAACATGGAATACCAGAATTAATGCTTTTAAAAAGACTCTTCAATAATAAAACTAAAGAGAGGGGGGGAGGGAAAAAAGGACACGTAATTGCAACAGTTTCTGGACAAGTCAGAGGACAGATGAATGTAAAAGTGCTGACATGGGCAGAAATAGTTTGATTTCCAGTAAGGAGAGGGAAAAATGGCCTTTGCTAGGCTATGTGGTGGCCTGTAGGCACAAATACCATATGAAGAAACACAAGAAAACTCGTTACCCTGGCTGTAAGTGAATACTATAGCTTTAATTTTCTAGCAATATACAACCACATTTTTTTTGTATAATTATACAACTTGAACAATTAGCCAGCAAGAATTTCTATTTAACTGAGATTGTTTTTCCTTCCTGTCCTTTTCACCACAGGTTCTTGGTTCCAAAGTTTTGCTTTAATAGAGAAACAGCCTGTGCAGTTCTACTACAATTAGGCAATGACCATAAACTTTATCAAAAGGGAACTCATATATATTTTTCTAAAACAAGCTGATTTATCTTTTTTATAATGAGAAGCAGACAGGTCTTCAATCACTAGCATTTAAGTAACAATTGGCCACTAGAAGGAAGTTACAATTGTTGGTTAGAAGAAGCCCAAAGCATCTTAAAGTTCACATCTCATGTTAATGGACATAAAGGTGTGTGTGTGTATCTGTATGTATAAAGGCACTATAAAATAGTGGTTAAAAAGAGTAAGACACAGGTTCATAATCATTCACCTGTTTTGTGTAACGCATGCATTCTGTTTGAATATGCAACAATGGCCTTATTCTAATTCAACCATTTGTTATCACGATTGTAAGTTATAAGGACGTTTGGAGCAGAATTGCTGTTTGAAAAGTAAACTGGCAAGAACTATGGGACAGGGATGCTTGGTCTGAAATTTGGCAGATACCCCTGTCCCAAATGCTTTTTTTGAGGCAGAATCAGAAGCCAGACGAATGTCTTGCTAGGCTGTCAGTTCCCAGATATGTGTCTGTAGGTATGTGTGCCTGGCAGCTGTACAATAATAAAGATTTTAGAAATGGTGTTGACCTGGTTGGTGTGTAGCCAACTAGCTCAGCTCTTGCAGTTCATGTGAAGCCTACACTGCCACAATGGGTTTGAAAAGGTGCTGCCTGGTGCTGCTGAACCTGTGCAACTGGAGGAGACGGGTTCCCATGAGAAGTCCAGGAGTGCAGCCTGGCTGGGCCATTTGCAGGGCAGTGGTTCATCTCACCACAGTACCGTGCTTCATCTGTTTTTTAATTTGTCGGGATTGCCCTTAATCTTTGTGTCAAAGAAGGGAAGCTTAAGGTCTTGGCGCAAGATGGGAGCGTCTCGTCCGGCAGCAGATTGCTCCCTGCCGGGAGCGGGGCTCAGCACGGCTCCGCTCCGCGCCCCCAGCTCTGACTTTGGGCCGCTCCTGTTAGAGCATGGCCAGGACGGTGACCACCGTTCAGTGTTTGGATCAGGATGGGTAACACACGGCACATTTCCAGTGTCACAGCCCCAGGAGCCCTGCTGCTCTGAAATGAGATAAAGAAATGCTGAATTGATTCACGTTGTCACACAGCATCATCTTCAGAGGGACTCTGCCCGCGGGAACCAGCTCAGCACGTCAGGGCCCATTCATCGGAGGAGGACAGAAGCTCTGCCCTTTGGGACTGGCATCACATCATCCTTGTGGCGGCAGTGAGGGGTGGAAGGGGGAGGCATCTGCAGGGTGCACATGGTTTTGTAGCTGGAGACTTGTTGCATGGATCGAGGCAGTAAAATAAAATAAGAAAGCCCGAGGTGTTAAGAAAATAACAGAAGCTTTCAAAACACTACTACAGAAAAATCATCGTGTATCAGCATCATACCAAACAAATAGATGCATGCTGCTTTAAAGATGGGAATGCAGCCACAGGTTAGAGATTAACAATGAAGAAAATGTAGCAAGTTTTTCTTTTTGCTGGTGGTGAGAGCAGAGATGCTGAAAACTGGAACCCAGGACAGATGTTTCAGATGGAGCAGGCAGTTTCCACCCTGCCAAAGCCACTGAAGCTGCTTTCATTTACACCAGCTGAGACTAGTGCTTGTGGCATTTTAGGCAGATCTTCAGGCAGAGCTTTGAATATAATGAATATTTTTTAGTGAGTAACTGTCTAATAGAGTGTCAGGGTCTCTCCATAATGACAGCAGCCTCAGCCCCCAGTGGGCATATCATAGCCACAGCCAGTTTACATGTTGGAGATAGTAATCTGTCAGAACTGTGATTTTTTTTTCCTAAATCATGTATTTCAGCCTGCAACTGAAAAACATTCTACTAAAAATATTAAAAAAGCAAAACACTTTGATTATGTACCTAATGTTGGTGAGATTATTACTCATCACTTGTTCACTAAGAATTTGTAATAAAAAAATAATGTAACAGGCCCATTGCAGAAGCATAGTCCACGTTTTTATCAGGCTTGCTTTCATGGTGTACATTTTAATTCTATACATAAAAGCTTGGAGAGAATCACTGAAATATCCTTTTTATTTGTAGATAAAAGTTTCTGTTTTAATGGCTGGAATTTGATGTTCCATGTGAAAAATAAGAGAAAAAACAGGATAAATTTCACTATCACTCATAATCTTTTCTGCAGGTTCAGTTCTGGTTTTGGTTGTTTGTCAGGCTTTTTTTTAATACATCTAGTAGGATAGGTTTCAAGAGTGATTTACATCTATTCATAACTGGGTGATGAGGTTCAGAGATGTTCAGAGAAATGTTATTGTATACCATAAGATTTTGTCAAAAATGCGATGTGACAATCAGTGCAACCTAGTCTTGCATTTAGCAAGTCTTTCCCTGTAACTCAGATTTTAATGTCAAAGAAGCTTTCCATGTCAGACTTGAATTGGTATAAAAATACACAGATACTAAATTTGAAATGTTCAGCTACTTCGAGTGACAAAATCTAATGAATGAAATACATGGATTGCTCTAGTTCAAGACAAATGGAAAACCAGTAAATTATGGGGGGAGGGTGGGGTAGGGGGTGGATTTCTATTGAAGATAACATAAAGTGAAGCATATGGGAGCGGAAATTACAGACTTTCTAAAAGTCTTGGCATTAGTTTATTTCCTGTTCTCACATCAAGAGTACAATTCCTCTACCCCACACTCAGCCTTAAGGAGCCAGCTCTGCTCTGAGACAGGGCTCTCACTCAGGGCCAAATCCTACCACCATCCCAGAGAGGAAGAGTTATGAGGGAGAAAGGTCACTAAAGGAAGGCTAATCCTTGAAGCACATTTGATTTTCCACTCTTTCAAAGTGCTAGATGAACATCTCACACTATAACCAGGCACGCACTGGAAACAGTTCCTGCAAGCAGGGTGACTGTGGTCACTTGGTTTAACTTTGTCTTAACAAACATTTTGTTATGTACTTTGAATTTAACTCTATGAAGAGCTGACACATCCAGAGTTATTTATACAAGAAAGGAAAGGAACAGAGAGTAAACCAAGGCTTTGTGCACCTTTAATTCAGGCCAGCAAATACAAATAGACCAGTGTGTTATCACATAGAAGGTCAAAGACACATGACAATGCCCACCTCAGTTGGCAAGGTCACTCCTTTTCCTTACACAGGGCAGAGACTCGCATTGGCACAGAGATGAACATTTACCAATGTCATGAGGCTCCTCCTCATGGGAATGGCCCTGAGCCACTTTTGCACACTCAAAGAAAGTGTGCAAAAGCATTATTTCCAAAAAAAAAGTCAATGTGTTTCCTTTGCCGGTATGGGAAAAGCCTGCTTGGTTAGAGGAAAACGGGAAACCAGCATCACCCAGTGTCCAGATCTTTCTGAACCCACGTGATGTTGGTGCTGGCAGTCAAGTTTCCACCACAGCAAGCACCCACTAAGCCTGCTGCAGGGCAATAAATGGAGATGTAGCAGGACTTGGAGGTATGTTCCTGACCCCCTCCTGAATTACTCTGCCTGGAATTACTGATCACAAGTGAACTGTGCTAATGCCAAAACAGGGTATCATGGTTGCTGAGGAAGGGCATGCTTTGGTGTGGAGAGCCATGTGGCATTCTCAGGTTCTCTTTTGTCTTGCCATTGTGGTTGACTCCCAAAATAAGCTGTGACTTATGTAAAATCAAGCGTCTACAAATCTTTTTGGTTAATTCTCATTGTTATGTGTAATAGTGTGGATGCAATAGCTGTGGATAGGACAGACAGTCAAACTAAGTACTGAAAATGAACCTCTGAATATATTGTGAATAGACTACCCATTAGTGCTCCTTACTGATCTCACGATAAACAGGATGTTTTTACTGCATGTTACACTGTTGTGCTCTTACCTTGCATGCTGGTCAACAGAAAACTTGGAACTATTCTGTTGACTTTCGGCTTTTTTATTCTGATAGAGATGCTTGAGACCCATGTAAAGGAGCAGGAATTTAGACATCAGCATGGATTTCCTAAGCCCATTAACTTTACAGTAGATCCTCACTCCAAAAAACCCTTCAGAAATGAGTACACACACACACAATATTTTGTTGTACAAAACAGAAAAGCATTTGTCCTCCCTGCATAAAACACTCAGAGAGCTAAATCCTGAGATAGCTTGTGTCATGCAAAATGAGTGTATTCCTGAGATGCTGCAGGTTGGTGGCTGTTAATCACAGTGCTGCTCCGGAGGTCTGTAAGTCTCTCCATGTTTCATTACCCCTAACAGCAACAGGCGTCAAACTAAAAATGTATGGGTGCAACTCTTTTAAAACTGAATGTCTTTGGGTTTAACCCCAGCTGGCAACTTAGTAGCACACAGCCGCTCACTCCAAATGGTTTGCCTGGATAAATATGTTTGTTGAAAGGTTACTGTCCAGATTGAACAGCCCCAGGCATTCTGCACAGTTTTGGCATAGGTCCATGCATCAACCTTGCAAGAAATGTCAACTTTATTAATCTATCCACTTCTTTTTTCCGTCTTCTAAAATACTAATAGCTTATGAAAACATGCCTCACCTTGAAGTGATAGTCTAAATCATATTTGGGCACAGATAAAGTTGAAATATATACTGATTAAAATAAATTGCACATAGCTGAGCCGCATGTGGCCAAGTGCTAACAATGTGATAATGCAATTACCAAATGCACCCCTACCTTTTCAACAGGTATGCTCAAACTACATTCAGCATGTATACATATTTCCACTGAAATATACATATACCCAGATATTTTCAGTCATAATTTCTTAGAACATTCAAACAAGTGCTGAAGCCTCCTCTTGTTCCAAAGGTTCAGTGTAGCTTTGGAACACGTTAGTTTGCATCATTCTGCATTAGAGCAAACAACTGAAGCTAAGCCGTAATGCAAACATGCATTTGGAGTGTTTTTGACTTTGCACTGGCCTCAGTGGATTTGTCTCCACTGTTAATTAGAATCATCATTGGTCCAGGCTCAGTTCTGGGATCCAAACCAGCCCCACAGCACTGCTGTCAGCTCATTACCAGGCGGTCTTGAAGGGCTCTGCAAGAGCTCTGTAGGGTCTCAGAGGTACCTGCTCCCAGCTGGCAATGGGGACAGGACTGTGTGAGCTGTGACTCCCTTCAGTGCTGTCTTAGGACGTTCCATATGCCAAACTGTTGGGATGTACTAGAGTCATGCTGCAGGAAGAATGCGATCCCGTACCACTACCACAGCTTTTGACTTGGGGAGGGGGAAGGAGGGTCAGCCTGAGCCTCATTGGGGGCAGCTAATCCCCTGCTAAGTGGGGTCTACATATGGTTGTCAAGACCAGTTCTGTGCTCCTCGGTCTTGTGGCTACCACCTCATCCTACACCTTCCTTAATTTGAGGATATACATATAGCAGCACTTCTCTGGTCCTGTAACAAGTGTGCCACCCTAAAAAGGGAGATAGGAGGAGAGAGGGAAGGGATCCTTCAACAATAATTACTTTAAAGAAAACACCCCAAAATGACCCAATCGTATATTCTGAGAAAATAAATAGTTGGTTTAGAAAACCCATCTCTACATGTGTACTTTTGGAAGCAGAGCAGTGACCATGCCTAGCAGAAAGCAAGATCCCACCGAGTTCACCACATTGTGAAATAAACTCCAAAGTGGCTAGCAGGGAGAATACTCCACTCTTCTGTGAGGTTGAAGACTCTTCCCAACTAATGACAGTATAAAGTTGTGGGAAGACTGAGATAGAGCTAAAGGAAATCTTACCCCTGATACCTTGCAGCTGTGTTAATCACCAAAGAGTGGGAACAGCCTTGCCCTCAAGGCTGAGGATAAAGAGTTAGTTGGAGTCAGTTGAGGTTTGCTGGCTGTGCTGCGAGGACAAAGGGACAGGAGGTCGGTCAAGGGATAGATCAGGTGAGGCACTGTACAAGGGACAGACAGGGACAGGCGGCTGTGCAAGGGACAGGAAGCAGCGAGCTGGAACTAAAGGAGGAGCAGAGAAGAAGGAGAGAAAGAGCCAGAGCTGGTGGAGCTGCACATAGAAGGATACATAGAAAAGGTATGAAAGACTTTTTGCGTAACAAAATGCTGATACTTGAAGCCCCCTGAAGTTTTCACTGAAGCACTCTGAGTGCAGTGGCCATCTCGACAATGACATAAAGTAACTGTTCTGGTGTGGCTGGTGTATTTTATTGCAGTACTTAGCTTTTGCTCTATGGTCACAGATGAGTTTTATGACAGGTTATTTTTCCAAGGCTGCTTTCTTTTCTCTCTCATATGTCATGACCTATTTCTTAAGATAATATGCAATTAAATTTTTTGCTTAAGTTAATTTTTTTTTTGTTTGCTTAAGACACGAGAAATCATTACTATTAAACCTGCCTATATAAAGTGTGTTTCTCAAAATATTGTAGTTTTTAAGGACATGAACTAACAGCAAAAATGAACAGGACAAAATGCACAGACCTGAGAACATGCACGTATCTTATACATAGGGTAGCCAGTATACATGATGTAGGTGTACCCAATTTAAGGTACATGTCATGTATGCACTGATTTAAGGATTAACACTCCAGAAGAGTTCAGGGGTAAGTGCCAAAGAGGAGAACATAGGAGGGGTGAGGATGATGAGGAAATAGGTAAGCAACAGATCAGAGAAAAAAGGCAGAGATAAGAAAAGTGTAAGTGACCAAAACAAGACTTTTCTGCTACAGATATATTTACTTCTGCAGGTTTGAAAGAAATGAATCTCTAAGATCTTTGCATTGATTTTCTATGAATAGGCAAGAATAAACCCACCTAGAAAACCTTTATTGCCACTAAGACATGAAGGATTAGTGAATTAATGATGTTTCAAGCGTTGACCTTGAAACAAAAAGCAAAAACCTGACTGCCCAAGCCTAAAGGAAATCTGCCTGCCCATTGCTGTGTGTACATTTGTGTGATGCCTTAAAATGTTTTTTGTTGGAGAGAAAAGAACAATTTTAGACCCAAGTAAAAGCCACTCTTCTAGCAAATACTAGTTAACAGGACATCCATGGAGAATTGAGTTGTTTTAAATACTTTATTCTAAAGAGTATTCAGCAATCATGTTCTCACTAAATGGATAATCAAGTAAGCCACACTCTCCATTTAGAAATGAAGTCCATTGTTAATGGACCTAATACCGGGTGCACAGGGGTTTTTTTCCCAGAATCCAGCCGCCTTTGGGGGCTCACACTGTGCTAAAACCTCCAAGATGAAAAACTCTGCTTTACATTTTGGATAGTCAAATCACAAGTGGTGGACTACAGACATGTACATTATCAGCTTCAAAATTAGTAACTTCTTGTGGGTAATAACCTTAAGGGTAAATTGAAATTTATATGGCAGTGAAGTTCATGGAAAGAAAATCAGATTTTCACTGTTCATACCATACACTTTTGCAGTGGGTTCAGCTTGCTGTTGTGCTGCCCTTACCACTGTGTGCCCTTCTGGTAGCGAAAGAGAACAGAGTTGCTCCTGAGCCCACGTCAAACTGCTCCCACTGAGTGGGACGGAAAAGGTGGAAACAGATCCAAACCCTTTATGAAAATGAAAAACCAGGACTGTCAGAATTCAGGCAACTTGGAAAGGAGATCTCAACTAAGTCTCTTTTTACTATTCTTATGTCTGTGATTTTCCTCCATGAGATCAGATCCACCACCAGAAGGAATCCTTTATGGTTGTTATTATTTATGTTACAAAAGCACAGTGAAGCTTTTAGAGATCCCAATCTGTTAAGCAATTAAGTGATACTAAAAATGTCATTGTATCCCATTTCAGTTGCTTAAAAAAACAATTTAGCTTTTGACTTTAAGTTCATCTTTATCCTCACACAAGACACACTTATAAGATATTCCCCTATTTGGCAAATTCTCTTAAATAACAGCCAACTGTAAGTTTTGGGCCCATGTCTTAAATGCTTCTGCTAAGAGTAAAAATGCACATTATGGACTGGGAGAGGAAACTGAGACACAGCAGGACCCATGGGACTTGCCACTATCCACTCTCTAAGATGTTTGTTTGGCTCAGGTCCTCATAGCAGAAGGAACCAGCTTAACTTTTTTCTTCCCCAAGAACTGAAAGAGTGTTGCTTAAGGGACAGATTCTTATAAAAAATATACTCACCTCCAGCTAAAAGCAGAAGTTAAGGTACACAAATTTCTTCAGTAATACTAAGCAAGCTGACATACAATGTAGTTGTCACTGCAGGAACTGTGTGAGGGCTGGTGGAGAAGGGGAATGATGTGGGTGGGGAAGAGTTTTGGTGGTTAAAGGAAAGGCTCCCACTTTCTTCTGCCACCATCCTCAGATCTCCTTCCCCAGACTCAGGGGAGCCTTGCTGTAGTCATTCAATGTGAAATCTGAAAGCTTTTTGACTAGAAGTCCATTGCTGAAATTTTACTGCCTAATCTCAGGGGAATTTAATTTGTTAGCTTAGAAATGAGAGTGTACCTTAGTGTATTTTGAGGATATAGCCACAGTATTACCTTGGTGAAGGCTGGGTACAGTATGGATTTGTCCTGTGACTAAAATTTTAGCAAACTAACATGTTACAGTCTGGAAAATTAATGGAGGAAAACAGGAACTGAGTGACAGATTCTGGGTAGTTTACATTTTGATTAAGGACAGAAATAATGGAACTTACATGTTTTAAATCTTTATAGAGTCTGGCTGTAGGTGCAATCAATTATCAATCTGGAATCAGAAAACTCAAAATATGGGCAAGTTCATTAAAACAGGAAGATAAATGGGGAACTGCGCAGAACCCCCACTGTTCCTTAAATCACAGA
Source organism: Brachypodius melanocephalos (assembly GCA_013398615.1). Classification (NCBI taxonomy): domain Eukaryota; kingdom Metazoa; phylum Chordata; class Aves; order Passeriformes; family Pycnonotidae; genus Brachypodius; species Brachypodius melanocephalos. The sequence continues at coordinate 1,286,049 of VZSR01000262.1, read as the reverse complement.
TTCTGTAGGAAATCAAATCTCTGCCCTTGAAGAAAGATATTTCAGTCTGTTAAATCCTGGCAAGGGTGATTTGAATCCATAGTGTCAGAAGTATACTCCTCCTGCTGGAATAACTCCAGAAATAAGATTAGCAGTTGTTCAAGCAGGAAGTAATAAAAGCAATTCAGACTCCTCTGGGGAAAGGTAATACCACAACAATGTGATTTTTCCTGGGATAATGCAGCATTAGGCTGGTGAATGAGTTGATGTCATTGATAAAAGGTAGACTGGAAACTGTGATTACCCCAGTGAAATACTTCATTCTAAGAGAAAGGGCATAAATCATGATATGTACCTGGAAAATAGTCTGACATTATGCCCAAGAAGATAAAATGGCTACAAACACACAAGGGTATCATACAAAAATTTTTGAGATTATATTGATGACAATAATCTATCACTCAGCATTTTAGTTATCAAGTGTGAACATCTAGATACCATCCAAAATTAAAAAATGGACAAAAACAATATTTCATTAAACTTCTAGGTTTGCCCACATAGCTGCAGAAAGAAAAGCTGAACCCTGACCCTTTGGTGCCCTTGGAGCCCAATTCTGTTTTGAACAGAGATGGCAAAGAGGTGAGGTCCCACAGCCCTCTCCCACGGTGGGTCCAGAGCTATCAGTGATGTGATTTCAGTCTTGTGCTGTGGTGAGGAGATGAACTGTGATGAGGCTGTAGGAGATGTGCAAGTCAGCACCCTAGCCTGCAGCTGGACATGCCACTGAGAAAAGGTATTATTTCTAACAAATGCATGGTATCTTTTTGAGTTATCATTCCTAAAAGAACACAGAACACAAGAAGAAGCTGAGCCAGTGGGACAGGAAGATACACACAGAGTAAAAGCACTGATGGCAATTTGGCAGCCTAAGGAGTACTGGAGGGATGATAATGAATAGGAACTGTTTTTCCAGGCACTGAATAAAACTACTGTGATTCAGATTTGGAAGCTGTATAAAGGTCTGTAAAGAGTAGGAAAACAACATTATTGAGACTCCAGTTCTAAGCAGATCCTGTGTAACCCCAGGGGTCAGAGCTTGGTGCTACGATAACACGTCTGACTGCTCAACTGGAATGTTTTCATAGCTACATATAAAATGATTTCTGGGAAGACAGACCTGCAGCTGAACCATTTATCACTGTTTATGGGCTGGCTGGGTTCAGAACATGTCTCAGGAGCAAAGATGCTTCCTGTGGCTCTACCTTAAGTGTACATATCAGAGTAGATACCCTTTACTCCATGACTGGCACTCTTTCTCTCCATTGGAAACAAAACAAATCTGGACTCTGCAGTGTCAAAGGAGCCCTTAAATGCTCTCACTGGTCCAAAATAGTTCCTTTCCAATCTCATGAGTTGTACATTACCATGTGCAGAAAATGTATGGGCCTCAAAAGCGCTCCTTTTCTACTATAACAAAGACAAGTTTCCTTTTCCAAGAGACAAAGAGATGGACAGAGATTGGATAGAACTACTAATATTTGGAGAGAGAAAAAAATATGAAGGAGGCAGAAGAGTGCAGCTACTGTCTGGAGCTGTTACTCTAATTCAAACAAGGGAACAAGATGAGACCTAAGTCTGAACAGAGAGAGGCATAAAAACTCACATACAATGGGACACCAAGAAAAATATAATGGCTGTTGTGCTGAAAGCAAAGAGAAACTGAGTTGGATGACACAATAGTTCTTCTTCCATAAATGTTGTAAAATCTCTGTGCAGAGAATTTTCACAAAGCAAGGAAAAATGTGGGCAGAGGGGCTTTTAGAGGCAGTCACAGACAGCTCACTTGGTAGAAATGCAGAGGTAAGGATAAAAAGAGGAACTACATGGAACAGGCTGAGAACTCTCCTTTGGAAAGGAGGCATTAGATACCAAAATGGTGAGCAGACCTTGGTATTTCCATTGCATACATACACAATGAAAATTCTTTGTGAGTTTATGTGATAAGACTGGCAAAATCCCATTTATTTCTGAATTATTCACTTAATAGAAGTTTCTGCATTTTGCCAGTATGAAAACAGCAGTGTAATTAAATGAGTGTATAAACTGAGTAGATATCATGGTCAAGCAGACATAACCTATTGCAGGGAAATGCCATTGAACTTGCCCCATATAATTAACCACCAATCATCAGCTTGCTCAGGCCCTGCAGAGACGTGCTTTCATTAGCTTGAGCTGGCTATTGATAGCTCCCTGCATTTCCATCACCCCCTGGAGCATGAGGCAGCACTTCACACGTGTCTGTGTTCAGGACTGGTTGGTCAGACATGGGGAAAGGCTGCTAGGGGCCAGCTGGGATAATGATTTTTAGCAGCTGAACTACAGAATCCAAGGCAATTATATAAAATTAATTCAGTTTGTAAATCCAATTAAAAATAAGTTTTAGCACCATGAAAAGCAACACTTTTTACTGTAATTATAGAAATATGCTTATGCTAATTATTTTTCTCACCAGAATGCAAAACAATGTTTGATGAGTATAGTTCTGTATTATCAGCAGTTTACAAATATCACAGAAATTGTGCAGGTTTGAAAGCTCGGCTCTGGTTGTGAGAAATTAAGCAAGTCTAAACAAGTTCCCACACAGAATCAGAAATTGTGTCAGGCTTTTGATTCAGTGGCACCAGAAACTACCGAAGGTCTGCAGCCAGTGAGATTCTCACAACTGAAGAAGCAGCTCCTTGTTTAATAATTTTAGGCTGCGCATGTACACTGGCTCATAGCCACAACTTTGAAAGTAAATGAGTGCAGCTTTTGTGGGAGTAGCTCCTAGTCACTGTGTGATTACTGGGTTTTGGCATTCATCTGCTATACATGATCATGTATTCTAATAAGCATGTTAATGTTATAAAAATGTGATAAAATAAGCCTTTAGTAGACCACCAGTGAAACAACTGCTTCTGTTGTTATTTTATGTGATATTATGTATTTTTCAGGTTATCAGCATGGCAGCACAAAGAAATAAAAAATCTTTAAAATAATATAATTCAAAATTTCTATGAAACATCCCATTTCCTAAATTCCTAAATAAATACCAATTTATCATCTAAATCCACAATCTTGGCAATCTCAGTTTACGTATCTTTTTCTTCAAGTGTAAGTATAAGGATTCAGAGAGAGGGATGCTCCTGAAACAGGATATATTTTATTTTCAGTTAGTGTGAGCAATATACACTGACCTGCCTTTCTTGAGGTTAAAGAGTGGCCTCTCTACCTAGGTAGAAAAGCACAGTTGTGAACTTTTCAGTGTTGTCACTACATGATAAATACATCTAAAATACATCTAACAGATCCAGGTACTCTCTCTGGTATTTAATTCCCCATCTTTATTCATCTGGTGAGATGTAGGGCTCTTTCTGCCTTACTCAACATGGCCACAGTTGCTACACACAAGATGCCAATCAGATGGAAGACCCACACAGCCTTGACTCCTCATCTTACCCGACTTTTTTTTTCTTTGAGATGTCTTTTTGTTATTGGGCTTTCCACAATCACAAAAAATTTTGTAAAACATCCCAGTACCTTCCAAGTGTTTTCCACTTTGTCTTCACAGTCCTTACTAACCTTCACAGCCTTGTCCCAGTACTCAACCTACAAGATTCAAATTGCTTCTATCCAAGCAAATACAGAAAATATTTGACAATGTTGCCAACCACTTGGTAGCTGAAAAACTGTAAGGACTCATAGGAGGGCTTGAGTAATGTGGCACCTCTTGGGAAGATCACTGCAGAAGTTGTGTCCTAATTCTGAAAACCGAAGCAGTCAAACCCGTGTTATGTATTTTTTTATGCAGCTGTCTAAAATGGAACTTGAGGTCAACAGAGGGACTTACTTTTCTCTTGAGTGTTTTCACAGTATGTTGTTCCCTCCTGTGCCCAGGAACCATTTAGGAGTTCTGCCTCTGAGACTCCTGGAGGGACGGAGCCAATGGAAAGGATACAATCACATCTGCACATGGGCTACCTTCAACTTTTTAAGATTTGCTAAAAATAGTGGTGACATATCAACCCTTCCAGATCTGGACAATTTCAGCCCTACTCTTCCTTCAGTGTGCTGCAGTAGTTATCAGATGATGAGAAACTCTCCAGAGCCTGCCTCCCCTGGCAGCAAGGCTGCCAGCTCCAGGCCAATCTTGGCTGTCTCCCAGAGCAGGGCTGTGAGCCCAGACATTGATGAATGACCCTCTTCTGCCATATAGACCCAGGACACGCATTCCTTTTGAAGGAAACTGCTGTGAGGTGAGTCGTTCAGCTGTCCTTGCATTTAGTATGCTAAAATAATGCCCTTGTGTTTTAAGGAGGATGTGTTATGGAGATAGTAGACTTGCTCAAAATAGGTTCAAAGAAGCCAGGAATTTTGGGAACTCAAGGAAAGCAGGGCTGTGTATCTCTCCCACCTAAAGTTGATAAAAAAAACCCCAAACTCAAAGTTATTTCACTTTTCTACCTATTTAATCCCTGTTAAAAGTGCTTTGCAGCTCATTGACCATCATTGCGTTAATGAGAACAAAGTGTCTGTGAGGCATAAGGGGTGCCCGAATAGTTCTGAAATATCTCCTTCCAGATTGTGGACAATCTTCCTCTTACTCCATTCATTTAAGTGACAATGAACTCACAGTAGAGGTTACCAAGGGTGAGATAAATGTAGGCAAAGAAATAATTTGCTTGGTTTGCATTTTCTAGCCCTCTTTCCCCTAAGTGGAATACATATGTATGTTGATATATGTTGAAATTTCAAGCATACAGCCATCTATGGCATTTACTTTGGCTGACTGAGGGTGAAAACACCATATTTTTTTTTTAATCCTGATGTAGAGGTTCCTCATGTTTGGATGGTACTTTGTGGGCATCCAATACTGTCAGTTCTGACCCTGGATCCTGGCATCTAAGGACTGTATCTCTGCTTGCTGCTGTCCTCCTCTGACTTTATTAAGGACCAGGTTATCCTGCTGAGATGAGGGAATACCTATTTTTGTGTGTCACTGGCATTTATGAGTTACTGAGATAGCAAAGAAGCTCATTCTTGTAATACAGCCTGCACATTTCAATGCGCCCCAAGGGGAGATATTTGCTGCAAAGCACTGCCAAAAATACATGCTTAAAAATTAGTAGCTTTGGGGGATAAAAATTGAACTTGAGCAGCTATAAGGATGATTAGCTCCTTAAATCTCTTCTGTGAATCCTATTAAATTCAGCTTCTACTGCCTGAAGAGCTTCTTTCCTCTCCCCCTGCCAGCTCCCTAGATAAAGGGAATGTGTAATGCTGGACAAAGTATTATTCTAACAGAAGGCTTCCCTCATAATTAAAAATTAAGAAACACTCATCAGTTCCCAAATTACATGGGATTCAGCTCTATATAGACACCATTTCTGACCAATTTTGCACTCCCTTTACTAATCTGCAGAGTTGTTCATTAATACTTGAAAGCTATCAACTTCCTAAACAACCTCAGAAGCAACCAAGGAGAATATTTAGAACCACTGCATTTTCAGAGAGTGCTTTGTTGTTTGTCTCTTTGTGTAGAAACAAAAAGTAGAGCCTAAAATTATTCCCTTTTTTGGGCTTTAAGATATTGCAGTACTGTACAATAGTGCAGATGGTGAGAAAAAGGGCCTGTTGCTGAGAGTATCTGCTCCCTTTGAATTCACTGTGACCCTATCATCCCTTCTATGTTTAGCTGAGCTATCTGGAACCTGAAGGGAGCCTGGAATCTGGACTCTCTCCAAGATGCTCCCATGCACACTCAGCTTGTCCTTGTAGACAACCTGAAATTTAAGATGCAGTTTCTCTCCATGCTGTACAACCCCAAACACACAGTGCCTATTAATCCTCTGACCTCCCACTGGCACCTGTGGAGGCTTTCCACATATATTTTGATAAAAAGAATAGACACCAAAGTGTTTAAGGCCCAGATTTTAAGAGGCACAGAAATCCTTAGTGATGCACATAAATAACTGTGTGGGGTTCAGGCTGTACAGAAGATGACAAGAAGTTGGAACATGAAGTTGCCGAAAAGCACCTGGATAAGGGTCTTTTGGAGCTGAAAAATGAATCCTGGAAAAAAAAAAGGGCAAACACATAAGAGAAAAGAGTTCTCTGGTTTTAATGTGTTTTAATGTGGAACAGACATTCTGAAAAAAAATATTTTTGAATGGTTATCAGTTGTATTGCTGATTTCTGGTATTTATTGGAAGGATTTCTCACAAATACAGTCCTCCAAAACCATGCAGTTTGTCTAATTGCTCCCCTCATTAGCATGTGGTCACAATTAATTTGAATTTTAATCTTTACTGTGACCATTTTTCCCCCAGCCTTGAATCAAGTGTACTTCCCCAAGCCCTGTAGGAACACTGTAGGAACACTGTAGGAACACTGTAGGAACACTGTAGGAACACTGTAGGAACACTGTAGGAACACTGGCTGTTTGACTGCCAGCCAAATCCTCATCACCCCACTGACTATCCCAATCGCATACTGACCAATGTGTCCAAAAGGGTCAAGGAAAATAAAGGTCAGGAGAGGGTGGTGATGTAAACCTGTGTCCTCACAGTGGTGCTGCAATTTCATCACTGCACCTGATTCAAAAATACAGGTACGTGCAGTCTTGGAGAACCTACAGTGTATTCTTGGGAGATAATTAATTAGATTTTTAATATGAGGAGGGAGGCTGGGTTTGCCTCATGATATGTGCATGGATGATCCATTTCTTATGGAATCGGTCTCTTGCATTGTAAGACACTGAAATAATCACCAAATGCCAGATGTGACAAAAAATATAATCACCCTGGTTTTGACCCCATTTTTAATCTTGTGTTAGCTTTTTATTTAATGCACACACTTACAACTGAGCCCAGAAAATAAGGAGCTTTTATGCCATTCTGACAGAATGAGTACATATTGTGCCTCCAAATCTCATAATTTCAATAGGGGATCTGATGAATAAATAAAAGTTAATGTAAGCTCTATATCAAAAAGTTGCCTCCCTTTAAGTCTCCTTCTTTGACCTATCATCTCAATTATCTCCTATATTGCTACTGCAAGGCAAAGGCTTGATTGTATTCATTAGTTTATAGTCCATCTGATGTAATATTTAAAAGAGATGCACATCTCATTGGTATTTTCTCAGGTCATTACTTTTATTTCTATGTCTAAATCTTGGTGAAGTTTTGAGATAGTTTGACACAGTTTTCCTATCAGTAAAGCAAGAAAGGCTGCTGGAAGATGGTCTTCCTTGTGGATAAAACCAACACTGAATTCCTCAGGTTTGATTTTGCACAGATGCTGGTACAAGAGTTTAAGTAATCTATCTGAAGGTAATTCTTCACAGCTCTAAGCACCCCAGAGAGTCAATGAGTCCTTAATTTTACCATCAGACAGACGGTTTGTCAAATTCCTTTACTATGTCTTGTACCAAATATAGAATATTTGCTCTCATTACTACTGAAGAGTTCTCAGATGTGAACATTGAGTGTGTCTGTAATTAACTACAGCCTTTGTTCCAAACTCATTTTTCCAATAGTAAAGCAACATGCTCTTCAGCAGCTTATTACTACAGCTGTAAGTTGGTAATGTTTGCAGGGGCAGAGCACTGCAACTGCACCATCCTTCCTGCGTTCAGCCTGAAGGATGGCCTATGGCAAATTTGTCTGAAACAAACAGTAAAAATGCTTAAACTATTTAAACAAAAATATTGTTACCCAAATTTTGAATTTCTAATTGCATTTTCTAGAGAGTTTTGACTTAGCCATAGTACCAGGGCGCTCACAGAATCTCTGTAGAGAAAGGATAAATACATATTTATGCATTTTATCTTAAATGTCAAGTCAGAAAATCTGTTTTAATATTGCATTATTGATGTGGGAAAGACAAACACTAAAAAGTTACAAAGTGCTAAAAAAGAAACTTTTCTGCTCAAACTTAATTTGCTTTTTTTTATGCATGGATTAGAGTAATTTTTTTTCCAAAATAAGCATAGACTATTTTCTCCACTAAGATGTTGTCTCAGTAAATATATGCTAAGTAGTATGCAAAGTAGCACTGTGGACATACTCTGGGAATGGATTGGCATTATCTAACAGGTAATGTCACTCATTAATTTTCAACCAGTTTTGTCCACCTGATGCTGTTTCCCCTGCCCAGGCACCCCTTGTCTCTCCAGCAGCTCTAGCTGATAGCTCTCCAATGTCCCCTTTGACCTGTCTGGTCCACCTTGGTCAGCACATCAAACCTAGTAGGTACTGAGTCAGGCTGCTTCTAGCACAATACCAGGACCCAAAAGTGAGAAAAAGGGTGTCCTAAAGTTAGGTAAAAAAAAAAAAAGCAGTTTCAAGGAAAGTTTGGATTGCTACAGGTAGTTCTGGGCAAACACAGATTCCTTCTCTGTTGTTTATGTAACTCAAGCTTGTTAGAGAACAGGGAGTACAAAGCATGTTTGTTTGTAAGGATAGCACATAGGAGCTCTGAGGTCAAAGCTGTACTGGTAAACTAAACAGTCTTGGGTTACTGATATCCACCTGTCTGCACTCTTAAGTGATGGTGTAGTTTTGATCCAGACCAACAAGCACTCTGACAATGGTTCACTGGCACCATTCAGAAACTAGCACAGCCAGGGACCTTTCCCAGCAGGCAGCAGCAACGAGGCCCCCCTGCTGTACAGAGTGAGATTATAAGGATGCCATGGGCAATGTCAGGCCAGCTGGTCTCTCTACGAGACATGGCACATTTAATTTTTTTTTTTGTCTGAATATATTCGGACTCAGTCATGCTTGTTGTGCCCTGACACACTACACCTTTAACCTGTAAAACAGTGTCAGTCTTTACTCACTTGGGCAAACTCATTTGCCTGAGTTTGACCAGAATTACACAAGTAACAGCACAAAAACTACATCCCTGTCTAATGACAAAGACCATTCCAAAAGGATAAAGTTCTAGGGTTTCCTAAAGAGAAACATCAGCATTTTAGGAATTTGTTAAAAACTGTATTTGGGCATGGAAAATGTCAAATTGTATGCCTAAAAACATCCTAGTTTGGCAATCATAGAAGTAAGCTGAACAAAATTTCCTGATGCAAATAAAAGGTGACATTGATAGTAAAGTTGCTCCAATAATGACACCATTAGGAAGCTCTTTAACATAAGGAATAGTAAGGCTGTAGAGATTACATTTACTTTTCTTAGTTCCACCAGCACAGCAGCAGAGAGCTCATCAGCCTCAGGAGTATTGAACCTGTGGTGTGAGCAGCCCGTCTGTTCTCTCCAGCACACTGCTGGCCAGTAATTTATATTTGGGGTACATTAAAGCCTCAATTTTCAGCAACTTTATGATTTTTTTGGTCAGGCAGAAAGCATTGCATTCCCTCTCCAGAAACTGCCTAAAAGGTCAGCTCACCAAGGGGGGGCCTTTGGAAAGCTGCAGGAATGGCATGTGGGCTGCCACCTAAGGTGCGCTTAGCTGGTGTTCAGCAGCTGTGAGCTGACAACCAGTATAGAGCTCCAAAAAGACTGCTGCCAGGCTGCTAGCTTGTTGGATTTTGTGCTGGGATTTATTTTATTTTGCTACCTAACAGTGATTTTCTGGTTTTGATTTTTTTGCTGTCTGTACACATGGCTTTAAAATTCTCATTTGCTATGGGATCATTACTGGCAATTCCATCTTTTATGCTTTACTGGTGTCAGGTTTGTACACAGAAGGAGCCTTCCTGGCACGTAGCTGCAGCATTTTGTGGAGATGACTGGGTCTGTTGGAAAGTATCACCTAACAGCATGACAGTGTCACTGTAGATGCCTGAAATGTGTCCTCATGTGTCCAAAAAGTCCTTAATGCAGCTGGAGTTAACTGGACACAGCTGATTTTCAGATTCTGCTTGAAAAACAGAAACTGAATGGAAAAACACTCCATCACATATGACCCTGGATCTATGGGTGCTTTGGGGCCTCTTACATGGTGTCTCAGTGTTCTCCACCACTGGCTCTGCAAAGGCCAGAGCAGAAGCAGCCTGGCCACAGCCCTGAGTGTTCATCTGCATCTGCTTCCAAGACACTCCTTGCTTACCCACAGAGGAACAATCTGCCTCTTGCTTCAACCTAAGCCAAACACTGGGGAAATAAGCAGAGACTTTTGCACTCTCTTCTGATTTGTACTCAGTCTCTTTTCTGATCTTTTGCTTGTTTTGTATTCCCACTCTGTTACGGAATATCTCACATCTATTTGGGTCTTTGCTTGGAGCACCTGCATCTTTTGAGGAGACAATTTAAATCATAGTAAAGGGATATAGTGTTGTTCTCAGTGTTAACTCCAGAGAGCAATAACCCTGTGGCATTCTGGGATCTCATTTACCCACCTGTGTATTTGGCTTTTTGTGTCTATATTGTTTATTTATAATGCAATTTCAGTGACTGCAGTCAGGAGCATGTCAGTTATCTGGAAGTCACTGGAAAACAAATAAATATGCGCATTAAATATTGATGAATCTTTTTTTCCTACAGTATATAAAATGCTAAGCTGGAAATCAGGAGCTTGACCCAGCAAATTTCACCATGTATGTAGTTTCATTTACCTCATCAGCAATGGGAGGCCTTTGTGCGTAAGGATCTTTTAAATCTTTCCATGAGACAGTGACAAGAAGCTCAATAAATTTCTCTAACAATGTCTGAATTTCAGTGCTTAGCAATTTAGGGGAACACAAGAGCTTTGTCTGTGATACATTTTAGCAAAGCCACATTCAGTGTACTACTTTTTAAAAATATGTTGATATTTAGGAAATACAGGCATGTGATGGTTGAGTATGCAATAGAGTGGTACACCAAAGTTTACAAACACTTCACAGTGCAAAAAACATTTAATTTTTTTACAAGGTGTAGTATCTTTATTTTTCCACCCTTTAGCAAAATTATGGGGTTTTGCCTTGGAAAATCCATGTAAGCCTGTTGGGGAGTCAAAATTTCATGGTAAAGAACAGGAAAGTATTGTAGCTGTTACAAAAGGAGTGGAATTAACTAGCATCTCTTTCTACACATTGTCCTTTTTCATCTCAACACGAGTTCCAAGTAGCCATCTAAAAACATGTTTATAATGAAGCTCTAGGGACTGCTGCCTAACACCTTCTTGTACGGAGAAAGGTTCTTCAACCTGCTATTTCAGGACTCTAATGCATCTGGGTAATATACATTGAACTCCCAGAAATTCTCTTGTGATCCCTAGTTATTCCATTAACTGAACTTATTCTGTGTTATATACAAGCTACATATTTCCTGTCAAACTTGATGGGGTTTTTCAAGATGACAAAAAGAAATACAGTCCAATGCTGTATATATTTTCAGGGGTCTCTGTGTAGGGCAAATGTCTAGAGGGTGATCTTTGTTCATCTTGACTGGCTTTTGTATTCTGGATCCTCAAGCAATAAAAAAAAATTAAAAATTTATTCCCTTGAGGAAACATTGTCTCTAGTAGCCCCAGAGCTAAGAGTTTTCTTCTGTTTTTCTCCTGCAAATAACTGACTGAGAATGATTGCAGCACTGTGCAAGGTAATATTCAGAATGGAACCTGGTAACTAAATGCTTCTGCTAAGAGGGTACATATACTGCAACCACTAGAATAGGATCTGACTGTCATAAGCAATCCCAGAACAGAACGTTGTAATAAAGAGAGAGAAATATACTGGGGGGGAAATGTTGAAGAGGAGCAGGTGAGAAGAAGAAATAAGTGTGCAATGGAACAGACAGGAATCATGGATTCAGTCAAGATGCCTGACCCTTCGAGGGAAGCTCTGGTAAAAATCTGTATATCTGGTAGGGTTCCAGTGCTATATTGTTTAATTTAACACAGTTGATGAGTCCAGAGGAAAAGAAAACTATGTGATCTTGTAGGAAGAAATTTGATTTTGTAGAGGAAGGCAAAAGAGTGCATTTTGTTCTTTTCTCAATTAAAAATAGTTTTATGAAAAATCCTAACATAGGAAAGGGAGACATTTTCAAGATAAAAATCTTAGGCCAGTAGTGCCTTCCTTTTAGATTATTTTTTAATGATTGAAAATACTATTATCTGATAATGAATATGTAACTGTAGACATAGCATGAACCTAACCTTCGGACTTCATCTAGAGAGCCCAAGGGAAGGAATATTATGCTTTTCAATCTATGCAGTCATTCTAATTCAAAATAAACACCAGTAGACAGCAGTTTCAATCAACAGACTTTTAAGCTGAAAGATATTTTCTCTGATTTTACACATTAATTCTCTGGTTTTAACATAATGTGCATGATACATTCTTCTTACAGGGTCAGTCATTTCAATTTTATAATTTCTACCTCCTAGTTTTATCTGCAGTTGACACTGTAGGAGTCAACTGAGAGGTGCAGTGAGGTCTCCCTATTACCTTTCAAACATCTGCTGGTCATCAGAGTTGTTTATCTAATACTGTCATGTCAATACTGTTGGACTCTGAACACAGACACACCAGACACATTTCTTTTCTTAGAGAATGAGGATATATACCATGGAGAATTCTCCATCTGATCTATTCATCAAATCTCCCTCTAATCAATGGAGAATAATAAGTATTTCTGTTCATCTCACCGTGATATGGACATCTTCAATAACTTAAATGAATTGCATCCTAAAATTGCTTCATTTCTCTGTTTACTGTGAATGGAGATCAGCATGAGTTGTGTGGTTGTAGGCATTTATACAGTAGATATAGGAAGGTAGGTGAGATTAATCACTGCCTTGGCATTTCCAGAGTTTTCTCTGTTTTAAAATTGACGGGTTATGGTATGGCTGAGCAGGTTCCAGGCAGGGTAATAAATGACGCAGACATTGTTTGTGTTGCACTATCTTCTTATAGAAAGTAGCAGGTGTTTCCATCATCATTGAGTTAATGCAAAATAATACAGGCAAAATAAACTTTTACAGCTTCAGAACACAATATTGCTATGGCCTGGATAACCTAAAATCGGCACTGAAGATAGCCAGGAATTGGTTTTTCTATTGCCTGTGGCTCTTGAGACAGCAAAACAGTCTAGTTGAGATTTAGACATCAATAAGACAATCAATCACAAGGCAGAATGAGCTTTAAAGAGATCCCCCGCTACAGACAAACTCGTAAGGCAAGGTCATCCTTAGTGAGATTATTTTTGTCTTTAGAAAGCTCCCAAGTTGGAGACTGCAAACCACTAGTATTTGAGCTGATGCTTCCTAGTTGTAATTTATAGCCACTACTTCTTGTCTTCTCTACTATGGGCTTGAACAAGTGAATTTCCTTCTCTTCCACCTCTTCCATAACAGACTGCTGTCATGTCCCCAGCTAGTTCCCTGTTCTCTAAGCTAAACAATCCCAATTTGTCTGATTTTTTCATACAACACAGTGACTCTTCTCAGCATGTCTCAGCTCTGTCCAACTACTCCACGTCCATTTGTTGTCATGTCCAAAAATAAACACGGTACTGTTAGAAAACCTTGCCAGACCTGTGGCAAGTAGAAGGACTGGCTTACAAATTGTGTATGTTGCTGTTTCTAAGTCTCAGTGCAATGTGCGATTTTTCTTGCAGCACTATGACACTGTTTCCCTGTGCTTGGGAATTATCTCAGATAACCCACAGATCCTTTCCTAGAGTACACTGGTTTTCCTCAGATGGATTCTCCACTTGTCCACTCTACTTTCAAGTAACCTGTCCTCTGTCAGACTAACTCACTGCCATCTAGACCATCTTTGAAATTAGTAAGCATGATGGGTCTTTGCATGCATTGTTCCCTCAGCCCCCACTCCCCTTCTCCATCTCTGATGGCTACAGTGGTTTGTCCCAAAATGCAACCAACCAGGTGGGTATTGCAGGAGGAACCATCTAGGTGCTTGCATAATTAACATGCCCCAGTGATGGGGGAGATGAAGAGTTTGCCATTTACTTTGGAGGTCATCAGCCTGCACACATGTATAAAATGCTGCTGGAGACTGGGCTAATTGGGTAAACTGGTATCCTAAGGTTACAGGCAGCTTCTATGTGGACTGCTCCCTCCACACACACCCCAGCAGGGACTCCTGCAGGGTGTGTTCAGCCCAAAGACAGGAAACACTCCCTGTTGTATGCATGAATGAAAAGCATCAAGATCTAATCAAACAGGGAGACAAAATCCTGAAGTAGCTACATAGATGTTTTGTTGCTTTTAACTGTGAATTCTAAAAGCCAAGGCTGTGAACTTTATGTTTCTAGCTGAACCAGCTTATATCATAACCCTTTAGAAATAAACTGTTGACCAAATCTGAGACTAAGTGGACTGAGCCACACCTGGAAGTTTAGAAAGCAAGTGGGTCTCACTGAAGCTCTTGACTCAACAGGAGGGACCACAATCTGAGTGCACTATAACCCATGTAATAAATGAGAGAGTTGTTATTTACACACTGCACTGGCAAAATTAGCAATAAATCTAATCACAATCAGCCACATAATCACTGTGTCTGTCCTACTTCTCGTGTCTGGCCAAGAGCCTTCTCTCCACTATTCTGCCACTGTAAGCCGTGTAGCATTTCCTATTGCTCCTCCAACAATGCAAGAATTAACACCACGCCAAGGCAGGCCCTTGTCACATCTCTCAGATACCTTCCCATTTTGACTCTGAGTCACTGCTAATTACCCTGAGTGTTCTTTTCCAACTGCTTTTGTAGGCAGGCAACAGCATTTTTATCTAAATCATCCTCCCCAATTTTTTCAGTATCTATTATGAGGAACTTAAAAAACCTCTGGGTATTTAACTTTTATCTTTCCTCAATATAGGTTAGGCTGCTGTATGAGGAGGCTAGACCTCAATTGGTCTACAATTTGGTCTTGACATATCTGCAGAGAAGCAGACAGATGGGTTTACAAAAGGACCTAAGTGCCACCTAACTGTCATTTCAGATATCTAAGACATGTATCATACAAACTCATAGCTTCTGGTAACTGAAATTCCCTGGATTTTATGTTTCTTGTAGGAAGTGTGTATTTTCCCAAATACAATCTGCACCCCAGTAACACTTGGCTCCTAAATCCTAGCAGGATTAAGAATCTCCAACTGAAGCTTTGTGGAAAATAAATGAAGATTTAATGGGAGAGAAGTGAAGAAGAAAAAATCATGTAATTAACCAGGATAGAGACCTCCAAGTTCTGGTTGCTGTCCAGAACAGTTTCTACATGTTCCATTAGAATGTCACTGGATGAAAAAAACCCCAAACAGATGGATAATAGGCTGAATTTAAATTTTTCTCTCCCAACTACCCTTTGAACAGAGGAATTGTGTGCGTTGCAGTGTAACAATGCAGTTTGTTGTGATTAGTCACAAAACTGTTAGGAACTAGAGAGGCATTAATTGTCAACTGTAATTATTGGGGTTTCTTGTCCCCTGAGGTATTGTATCTGCTAAGCACAATCGCACCAAACCACCAAGGAACAAATCCTAACTTCACTGGAGCATTTTATTACCTCTCCCTTTATTTTCTGCCCTTTTAGAAGACAAATACCTTGCTTGAAAAAACGAGTGAAAAAGTATAATCTTTTGAAGTGGAAGTTTCTGGCCAAGTTTAAAGATTGGCCTTTTATTAGAAGATCTCAACTACTGAGCAACCAATTTGCATGAGTCCCATGAGAATTCCTTACATTAAGTTTTGTCATTTTTAGTTGAGAAGATTAAAGACTTTTTGGAGCTCAAAAAGAAAATATTTTATTGGATGAAAATTAGAACATAGTCCTTTTCACTGTTTTCTTCCAGACGAAAATTATTCTAAATTAATTTGTACATGAGAACATGCATACATACAGCATACATACAGCATACATGCCTGTACTTATCTCAATATCATCTCTCTTTATAATCTATCTATATCTTCTATATGCACATGCAGTCAAGACATGGTGAACAACACATTTCAGATATTAATGGAGTTTTCGGGGTTGTAGCCTTTTCATTAGCACTAGCAGGTATGTGACAGAATTCTGTGTCACTCATGTTGTAGCTGTAGGGCTACAGCATGCTTTTCAGCACCTACATTGTCATACAATGTCATTCACACAATGCCCAATCTTATCAGGACACAAAGAAAAGCTGTAATACAACTTTTGAACCTGATAAAGGTGAGGTTAGGCTACCTAAGACAGGATATTAATAACACAGAGGTACAGAGAAAATGTGATATTTAAGGAGGCCCGTTCTGCAAATGAGATAAAAATTAAAACTCATTGAAGGTGATGGTAGCCTTTGGTGACGTATTTTGATGATGCTCCAGTACATCATTTTGATACATCTTATGTCCTATACTGGTGATCATCAGGCAAATGTGCTGGCAAGCAGTAAACCTGACTGTGTCTTTACCATTGAGCTGATACAGTGGTTGTTTTGCTTTAGACATTTGAACGGTAAGATGTTCTCAGAGTAGCTTTGCAAGCACTGCAGCATTCCAGCCTCGACCACAGACATGTCCATATTCCCCAAGAAGACAATGGCAGTAACAAAGAAGCCACCCACTTCTGACCTTGATGGCAACTAACAGCAGAGATAACAGCAGACACACAATTTTTAGCACTAATCTTTCTCCCATTTCCTCCCACAATCAGGCAGGGCTGTATCAGCTTCTGTATCTTGTCCTGTTAGGTGGATTTCAGATAAGATTTAGGAAAAGGAGGTTAAATCCCACACTGCTAATAAGCAATGACTAGCAGGGTAGTGCAAATATAATGTACTGGAAGTCTAAGGCATCTGCCCCACCTTAGGGGAAAGCATTTGATACTAATGCTAATGTATATAATACACAAGTACCTTCTGTGACTGAGAGTCTTCCATTAGAAATGCTCCTTCTAGAAGAGCTTCTTAAAATAGCATCAAAGAACTGTTTAATACTGTTCAGAAAACTGGAGCATGCTGTAGCCTCTACATATATGCTGGATTCTACTGAACAGAAATTCCTCCTCTTTGAAGTAAATTAATTTTTTTGGTATGTCTGATGAATATTTTATTTTAAAAAGCAAATAAAAGGTGACATAGAAATATGCATTATATATTTCTCTCACACAATGATGCTGAAAGAACACAATAATCCAGAGTCCAAAGTAAAGATTATGTTTGCATTGTTACTGAGGGTTGAATGAAGTGACTTCCTCTGAAATCTGTGTATTCTCTTGAGAAGGCCTTACACTGCAGCACGATTTCAATAGCAGAAAGTGCTTAAAAGAAGTTATCAAGACAGGAGAACTAAGCTCCATGTCTTTCACAATCTATGTGTTACTGCACAAGTCACTTCAGTCATTTTTATTTGCAAAGACAGTAGATGTGCTCTTTATTCTCCATTCAACCAGCTTGAAGTGCCAGTCTCAGCCCTGAGTTTAGGTCATCTAATCTAACTTCTCCCTTGCCTATAAAGAATATAGAAAATGTTCAGCATTTCTGAAAAAAACAGGGCATCTCATTGCTGAGATATTTGCAATTTATCTAGTGATTTCCACATGTCATTTTGTATCTTAGACGCATATACTGAAATGAAGATGCTATCTGTCTTGTCATACCTGTGTCTTTGGAAGAAAAGTTTTGAAGATGGGAATCTCGGAGAACATCAGGAGATGCACTCACAATAAAAAAAGAAGAGGAATTTTTACTTAGCACCCTTTATCTGCAAATTATGTCTGAATCAGTTGATTGTTTTGGACATAAAGAAGTATTACAGAGATGCCGTATCACACATATTCACTTTTTATAGTGAATGAGACAGGAATTCTTAGAAGAAAACCCACTTAGCCCTTGCAAAACTCTAATGGGTAAGATTAGGGTGAGAAAACTAAGGTAACACAGTATGTCTTAAATTCAAAGACTTGCAACAGCAGTATTTTTTTCCATAGTGTTTATGCAGATTTTCACATATACTTAAAGAAAACTGAAATAATTTCCCTATATATGAAACTGCCAGTAAACTGCAGAATTTTGTGCTCATGAGAGGATGGTCTATCACCTGGGCTAAATGAGTAACTCCGGGAATCAAAAGTAATCAAGAGCATCAACATCACATGTGAGAAATAGCTGATACAGGGCTACACAATCTATTTTCTAAAAACGTTTGGTTTAATTTCCTCCTTTTTTTGCTGTGAGAAGGCTGTGTCTATGCATCTGGCTGTATGCATCCATGGAATATGGACTGGACTGGTGAGCGATTGTACTTTTGACTCTGGAGAGAATAGGGGCAATTTCTGCCTCTCTGAAATTGTACTTGAATCACCTGTGCTGTGCTATTCTGGTAATAGCCCATAGAGAAAACAATTTCAAGCGAAGGTTAAATATTTTTATTTGTGGGTAGATTCACAGGAAAGTTGAGATCTGCCTGCAGAGAGGAAAATCTAATTTTATATTCACCCAACCCATGACATGATGTGACTTCTCCTTAAAGAAAGTCCAGTGCAACTTACAGCAACCTAATGATCAAAGTTGGACTGGTATCAAGAGCATATGGTACTAGTCAGTGATCAACAGATTGTAAACATATTATCATGTCATCCTCTTAATTTCTCTCCTGCTCCAGTTCTTTGTCAGATATTAATATTTGTTTGTACAAAAAACCTGTCTGAGCTCTAAGCTACTTTTTTTTTTTTGCCAGACCTCAAGTTCTTAATCCCTTCTGAGGAGGGATATAGCAACAGTATTCCCATTACAAGAATGGTTGAAAAGTTGTTTCTCATGAAAAGTATCTAATTTTTACCTTTGGCATCCTCAAAAACGTCTAAATCATTTTACAGAAACATTTGATTCATGAAAGGGATCAAGCATAGGAAATAACAGCCTCAATGATTAAACTTCAAGCTATTGAGAATAGACTCATACGTTACAGAATCTAATTTCAACCTTAAGTCTTGCCGTATGTTCTATTTTAAGCTCTATAATTAAAATTACCTTTCTGATGTGTTTCATTCGCTCTGAAAAGCTTGGAATTCAACAAGAATAGTGTTCAGCTCAGTTAAGTCTGACTCTAAAGCTTGCTTTCATCTGAAAATATTTAATATCATGGGAAATATTTTGCAACATTTGGGAGCAATGAAAAGGAACTTGCATGTGTCAATTTCATGGATGATAGGCTTGGGTATAGCCAGAGTTCAAATTATCTCTGCAAATATACATGTGGAATTCAAATAACCAAGGATTTTTAAATGGATTGTTAGCATTGTTAGCCTTCTTTCAGCAGCATAAGGTGCAGCAAGATCCTTCAAAGGAATACTCTTAATCTATTTTAATGTGTTACCCTCAACCAGGTAAGACTCCGTAGACACAGAGTTGAAGGGCAAATTAATTGCTTTTTGGAAAATTTGCAGTTGGAACATGACATTCATTCTTTACCTTTAGTAGTATCCCAAGGCAGCACTGGAGTATAGAGTAACATATGGTCATTTCTGTATGTTTACAAGAAAAGCCATTTTTCAAATAAACAACCATTAGCAAAACAATAGGGGCTTCTAATCTCATTAATCCTCTAAAAGATTGCTGGGATTGGCTAGGGGAATATAAAGCTCATGCTGGTCTCTGTCTCCATTTTATTACAATAACAGAAGGCTGTTGTTCCTCCTTCATATTCCCTTCCCCCTTTCTCCCATGGTGGATGCTGTGAGTATCATAAAAATATGAAGTGAGGTCAGTGGTTGCTGTCCCTCTGTAAGTGCTGCAGGCAGAAGCCATGCCTATTTCATCCTTATGTTTGGATCCCAAGTATCTTTTATTCTTTCTAGGGAGCAAATCCCTCACAGGAAGCAAGTACCCGGGGATATAGGTATGTGTATGAACTAAAATATACATTGACTGTAGGGAGAATGTTAGGGAATAATGGGCAGCTGATGATTACAAACACACAGGGTGCTGAAAGCACTCTGTTTCTGCTTTTTGCATGTCTTCTGTTCCTGTTTTGCATTACTGACTCCCTGACTCTAGTGAAGGACGTTTGAATCAAGCAAAGGCAGAGACAGACGTTTTGTGCAGTGCAGAGACACCCACTGGTATATTTAAGTAAAAAAAAATTACTCTGCTTCAGAATGTGTAAGACAGCCATCTTAACTTCTGGCAATGAAATCATAAACTGAAATTGCCGAATATTAGGGAGGAACATTCTTCAGAGAGTACTGTAAGTGCTGAATGCACAGTGGCAGTATATAGCAGCCCATGCTGTACATCAGAGGGGACACGCCACAACACTTCACCAACTCATCCTCGAGCTGACTTTGCGTTTTAGAGCTTCCAGCAGCAAATGCAGCCTGAGGCAACTGAATGCCATTCAGTTGTAAGACTGGTCTAAATTCTGGCAAGGGCTGAAACAGTTTTATAGTCCTCACCATAAGAAAACAGTTAAGGTGTCTAAACACTGACATTCATGTAAGGTCTGTGCCAGAGGTTCAAAGCTCACTAATACTTAAAATGCCTTATGTTTAATGACTGTACACTGTGCCAATATGGATAATCTGACCTGTTTACCTTAATATGCTGTTCGGTCTTTATTTCCCTTTTTTTTTTTTTTTTTTTTTTTTCTCTTTTGCTATCACCCAATTTTTTCCCTGGCATGTAATCTCTGTCCCTGCTGCTTTGAGAGTACACCAATGATGACTATGTACACATACAATGGTCAGTATTGGGTTAAGAATTAAAAGATCCAAGTCTAAATTTCCAACTCTGGAATGATTAAATGAAAATCTATTGGGTTGGGGTTTTTTATGAACTATCTTTTTTATGCTTGAACAAGCTTCTGATCCATATGGTTGTGAGAGTATGAGCTCACTGAACTTGACATAACCGTATTTGGTGCAATCAGCAAACAGTAAAGCCGTAAAGTCGGTGCTATCTTGTGTTTTAGAGTTCAAATCCTTTCAGACATGTGAGAACTACCCAAGATGACAGCTCTAAGTGAAGTAGTCCTCCCCTCCTTACTTCCAGTGGCTGAAAAAAAAGAACCGTAGAAACCTGATTTTTCATAAGCGGAAATGTATGTTGCTTTGGTGTTACTCCCACCATAAGGATTGATCATGAGGGGCCCCAGGCAGAGAGCCTTGGACTAGATGAAGTTTTTCACTCTCTAGTCGTTACTGTCATGCAGGTGGTGCAACCTAGTCAAGTGTCATTGCTGCTGTGCATGCTAGTAGCTGTGTCTTATCTGTCACTCTCTGTACAGATAAAGTGCCATGGCTGCAGCCCCTGCTACCATCAAAAATTGCATTTCATATACAGGGTGAACTCATGCCTCAAAATTTTGCAGGTTTCATGTTCCATCCCTCATGAGTCCTTCCTGCAGCAGTCGTCACATATTTGGCAGCTCATGAATCTTCAGTGGATCACGTCTCCACTTCTCTGGACCCGTTTGCTTTCTACAAGTGGGCATGCAGAAAGCCCCATATTTGTCTTTTGTTTTCCCTCTGGGAGTTTTGATTCCTGCAAGCCGTAATGTGGAAAATACCAAAAGGCTTGGGCTCAAGGGACAAGTACATGCTTTAAAAATAAATAGCTAGTCTTTATGGTAATGAAAAAAAAAATTAAGAAATACGGTCCTACATAGAAGATGCAAAGTTCAGAAAATAAATCGAGCCTGAAGACAAATTATGTAATTTCAAAA
Source organism: Brachypodius melanocephalos (assembly GCA_013398615.1). Lineage (NCBI taxonomy): Eukaryota > Metazoa > Chordata > Aves > Passeriformes > Pycnonotidae > Brachypodius > Brachypodius melanocephalos. Next base: position 1,264,427 of record VZSR01000262.1, on the reverse strand, counting down.
TCATTCTCCTGGTTTGTGAGGAGGGTATGGATTGAAACTTTGAACTCGGCCTTGCCGAGAAATCCCTCGGCGGTCCCGAGCATCACGATTCTTGCCCAGCTTTGAGGTCTATCCCGTCTCCCGCCTCCTTTTTGTTGCGGTCCGTGGATGCCGATGCAGCTGAGAGCCACGCTCGGGGTAGGGGCGGCAGCTTAACTTGGGCTACAGCCGCCCATCGGGCATGTGCAGCGCGCACGCCTGTGCCCGTGTGGCTGTGTCTGTATGTCTGTGCCTGTGGCTGTGTGTCTGTAACTACGTGTGAGTGTCTCAGAGACCAGCAGCTTGCGGCACAAGCTCCCTGGACAGCGCGGGGTGCTATTCCACCTGCAGTCATGTGTCACGGCCAGCGGGATGGGCGCGGACGCAGGGATTCCGAGCCCCCTTCGCCCCTGCTCACCTTCGCCCCTCCCGCTCTGCAGAGGCCCCTCTCATCCCGCCCACCGCAGCCAGGGCTGCCGGCCGGTGCGCGCCTCCGCCCCACGGAACTGCTCGCCCCGCTTTCACCATACTGCTTCCATTATGGCTCTCCTCCCACGCCTCGGGAACAGGGGACACGAGCACCCATCCCCGCTCGCTCCCCCGCTCTGCCTTCATCTCTCCCCACTCTGCCTCACCGCCCAGCCCGCGCGCGCTCCCGCTCGCTCGCGCGCGCACGAGTGACATCACCCCCGTCCAATCAGCCGCCGCCGCTCCCCGCGCCCCGCTCGGCCCCGCTCGGCCCCGGCGGCCCCGCGCGCGGCCGGGGCGGGGGCGCGCGGGCGGCTGTCAGCCCAGCCGAGCCGGGCAAGGACGCGCCGAGCCGAGCCAGCCGTGCCGTCCGGGCAGGGCCGTCCGAGCCGTGCCCGGTGCGCAGCGGAGGTGGGGACGGCGCGGGGTGACAGCCCGGCCGTGCGCCGGCACTGCGCAGGTAGGGCAGGGCGCGCTCGGCAGCGCAGCGGGGTCCCGCGGTAGAGCGGCAGTGACAGAGCGGCACGCGGCCACCCGCACCGCGCGGTCCTGGGGAGGGGGCACCGCCCCGGGTGGGTCCCCTCAGCGGCGGCCAGTCAGAACTTTGCCGGTGCGGCTGGAGGAGCCCGGGGAGCTGGGGCAGGTGCGGGGCGGCGGGGCAGCCCGGAGCCCCGACACGGCTCAGGGTGGAACTCGTTCCTTTGCGGCGGCCGGGAGCGGCGGCCCTTAGCCGGCACGGGAAGCGGGGCGGGCAGGGGGAAGCCGCCCCCTCCCCAGGGCGCCTGCCCGCCGGGCACGGGATTACTCGGCACCCCGGGCTGCCGAAAGTGGGCCGCCTGCCCCGGGTAATCCCCCGGCGAACGCTGTCCTCGCCGATCGTGTGCTGGGCGGCGGGGATGCTGGCTGGCGAGGGACCGGGATGCTGCCGCAGGGGAAGCCTCGTGCGCGGTTTCCTCTCCGTTTCCTAAGGCGCACGTAGGGATTTTGGCAGCGTGTGTAAAAACGCGTCCGTACCGTGGTCTTCCAGCGCATCATTTCAGCACCATGGTCTGTGTGCCGGAGCAGCCGCAGCCTTGCGCCGTACGCTGATGTATCTGCGTTTTGGGTGTGTTTAGTGGTGACGGGCTAAAAAGGGTGGTGTTTGGTGGTTTTTTTTTCTTTTTTTTTTCAGTGCGCCTTCTTGCAGTAAAAATAATAGCGTTTCACTTTGTTATCTCCTTGTAAAATGCTAGTAATGCCTCTTTTTCAGTGCCGCGTTTCGGTACCTGTTAGTAATTCGGAGCGGCTGTGGTAACCTGATGGTGAGGACAGAAATGCCATTGCTGAGCTCCGCTAAAGGCACCTGGAAGGGCTGAGCCTGCCCGAGGGTGCCGCGCCTGAGCTGCACCTCGCTGAGCGGCTCTTCGGGAATCGCAGCTGCTCTATGGAGCGCTGTTTAATTCTGCTTATGAAATCTGCGGGAGATTATCTATGCAGTTAATCAACTATGCTCCATTTAGTAATGAAAGTAAACTGTGACCTTCGAGCTGCGAATGTTTTCGAGTGTTATATTCTAGCATAGTCACAGTTATATAACGGTATTATAATACAGTTATATTAAAGCACTTTAAAAAGGGTTTGTTAACGTTTTAAAAAGAAGCCATTATGTAATTATTAGGCTGTACAACTTAGGGAAAATATGACTAAAATGCAGCCACCTGTGCAAAGGTGGCTGTATCAAAGAAGATATTAACAAAGAAAATATTATGTTATTTAGACTCTTTTGTATAGACTTACTTATAAATCAATAAAAATCATGAACACAGGCCTTGAAATTACATAAGACAGGGGAAAGCTTTCTGAAATAACTTGAAGTTATAAAAATTCTGGGTTTTTTTCATCTACCATTAGTAACATCAAAATGTCCTTGTAGTGCAAATACTGTACAGATCTCTGTGAAAAGATGGTCTTTGACCCATGTTGTATCAATGATAATGCACCAAAATTTCTTTAGTAAGAACTCACCTTAATGTTTCTAAAAACTGTTGATAGTATGAGTCTTTTGTTTAGTCATTACATTCAAATATGTGTTATATGTTAGCAGTTCCTTGGTTTTTGTCTTTAGTGATAGTTGACATAATTAAAAAAATACATGTTTTCCATCCCTAAATTTTGCAAAAAGTAAAAATAACCTAAGCAAAACCCTCCTATCCTGGTCCGTATTTGTATTATCCACTGTGCTGCTCTTAACCAGCAAGAGATTTCCAGTTTCATTTTTGAGAGGTGCTAAAAAGTAGTGCAACCTCAACACAACCTCATGGTAATGCAAGAACCTTACTTGATTTTATAAAATTTTAAATTGAGTGTCTTAAACACCTTTTGTAGAGAAATCCCACATTATTAAGGTTATGGAACAAAGATGTTTCCAGTGCCTTTTTTGAGCTTGTACTTCTGATATGGTCTTAATTACATGATCACATACTATGTTTTTTTCCCACAGGAGTCCTGTCTTTCACTGCATGGGATAGATTGAACTTAAGAGAATTCAGTATTTTTCATTGATCATTATGTGAGCCCATGATTTATTTATTCAGTGTTACTCAGCTCTGCTTTGAAGACAGGACTGATAACATCTGTATGAGCTTTGCTAAAGTGCTTACCATTAGGTGATCAGAATGCTCCACAAGCATTAGCAGTTTATCAAACACTACCTAAGGTGAGGCAACACTTCTGCAGATGGTGAAGAAAGGCACAAAGAGAGTTAGGTGGAAAGTATTCACTCATTTTTGGTGTCCAGTTTGAAATTTCTACAATTCTTGTAAATATGTTTGCTGAAGTTATACGTGCTAGTACTTTTTGTAACAGTCCTGACTACTCCACCTCTGTGATTGTATCTGCATAGTGAATGGGGAAAAAGAGGAATTTACAATTAATTACAAACTATGGAAGTTTTAGGTTTGCTGCAAGTCAGTAAGGGGAATGAGGGAAACTACAACAGAGAGAATGTTAGCCATTCAAGTCTTTGTGGCATATTACAGAGCCCCTGTCCCTTTTTCTTTCTGCAAGTTCAGTTCTTCAGTAAATAAAACAAGAGTCCTACCTACCTTAAGTTCTGTGTCATCTTCAGTGGCAAGGTAACTTTGAATAAGAAGCATGTATTTATTTAAGTATTGTAGAAAAACCCAACACGCTCAAGAGAAGTTAATTATGGTTGCGCAAGCAATAGTTTGTCATTTTACACCTTTTGAGTGCTTGATTTAGTAACCTTAATAATAGTCTTTTCTGTTTGTGAAGTAAAATGTATATACATGTCCCATAAATGTCCTTAAAACCTAGAAAATTAAATTTTAGGGAACTAAAAATAAAAAACAAACATGCCAACAAACCCAGAAAATGCAGAAAAATTTCAGTTTTCCAAGTAAATTTCTTATTGTTTTACTGTATTGGAACTACAGTGGTTACAAAGAGAATCAGAAAGGTTTAATCCTTTGCAAAAAGCTCCTGAACTTTTACCATCATGATATTATAAGAGTGCAGTCCCTTTTATGTACAGCAGTGGTAAAACCGAATGGCGTAACTTCTGGTGCATTTGCTTGGGTAGTGGAAAAATGGTGGAAGACTGAAATCCCTTGTATTGTAGGCTTTAGAATGTGTTGTGGTGCATGAGGGCTCTTTTGCTAGACTTCTGCAAGCACAGTCCTTGTCACTTCATCATTTATATGTATCCTAATGACAGTGCCTTTATCGTCCCATAGCCAGTCTCAGTATTTTAGGCATTCCTGCTCTTCACCATTCCAAAGTGTTTTCATATCTCACCCAGTCCTGTCTCCTTGCTTTTTTTCCTGTCAGCTTTCCTTTCATTTACTTTCCTTTATTCCTTGGAGCCTCCTCATCCTGATTTGCTATGTCAGCCCAGTCTAGTCTCCTTTTCGCAGTCTCCAGTCACTTTTTCTGTGCTTTTAGCAGACGTTGGTCTCAATTTTTATTCCTCTTCAGAGACTGTAAGGTGGCTTTTATTCTTCACTGAAACAACACAGTACTTTCTTCCTAGAAGTTGGTCAGTCTTTGTTAGATTTTCAGAGATAAATGAAAGAGCATAGCATTAACTCGAAACCTGTGTATTCTGATGGCTTCAAAACATAGTCAGAAACATTTTTGAAGAAAAATTATTGTGGTTTTCCTCCATTGTTCCTTTTTAAAAATTGAAATCTTAAATTTTTCAATGTGGCATATATGTTTTATATGCATTGGCAGAAAGCAGGGAAACACAGGACACTTTGACAATGTTGTTAAGTAGTAGTAAACTGTAGAAATGCTGGGCAACCTCAATAGTCCTAATTATGCAGAGAAATCAGCAATTTTAACTGTAGCATATTCTGTCTTTTTTGCTTAACTCAGCTAAGTTTTGCAGGGTTCTGTGCTGGGACATAATATAACAGATGATATGGGTTTTGTTTGGATTCATGCTAATTTCTTTCATTTTATAGCAAGGATGTGTTACAACCTCTTGAGACAAATACTTACAAAAAGATGATGTAAGCCTCTCACTGAATTGAGATCTGGATAAAACTGGTGGAGTCAGCACTGCACCATAGTGGTTTTGTTTCGTATGGTAGTCTTTCAGATGTGGTAAAATAGTATTTGCAATAACTTAATAGCTCTTGTGTCTGAAATAAGGGATGTGGTTGAGCTATGGTTAACACTACAGACTGAATAATTAATGTGATAATATGTTAAAATGAAGAAATATAAATATACATATTTGACAAGTTCTTTGCTTTTGTTTACCTAATGTTTCCATAATTGACACATAGTGGACAGATTATATATTGTTCCCATGCAAATGAGTTAGCTTGGAGCACAGGGATCAGGATTTAGACATGAGACGAGTGATATTTTAATAGCTTTATTGGAAACATCCTATTTTACCATAGACAATTCAATTTTCTCCAGTTCAGCAGTTGAACAGATGCATTACTATTAGTTATTCCTAGTCAAGCAAATACTCAGAGTTGTTAGACGTGGACTTGAGTTTACTGCTGCATTAGATTCTGCATGAAATTGTTTTTCTTTTCCATAAAATATGAGTAGTGCACTTCAGCTTGCATACTGCTAAATGTAATTTGTTTGTAAAAATCAAAGAGAGATGTTTATATGTTCAGTCAAGCATCGGAACAGGTTACTCAGAGAAGTTGTGCAGTTTCTCTCCTTGAAAGCTTTCAAGACTGAAAAAATAAAGCCTCCCGTAACCTGACCAAATGTCTTAGCTTTCAGCAGGAGGTTGGGCTGCAAACCTCCTGATGTCCCTTACAATATGAGTTATCCTATGACATCCCTTATTCTGACTTCTCTTACAGCATGAAATATCCTATGAGGTTATTTTGTAATTCCTAAGGTGGGGGGAGAAAGTCAATATACAGTCTGAGCAGTGCTTTCTGAAAGGATTGTTGTGCCAACAGACAAAATATTCAATGTGTGGATGAAATAATGTTACAGACTGAATTATTTTCATAGTTTTCCTTGGTAATTGTACTGAAATGCACTACTAGATTTGATGTGGATTAGTTAGTCTTGATGTTTTATTACAGGTTTGTTTTCAGGGAGATTATAGCAGGATTCAGAAGCTTCATCAGTTAACACTTACATTGTAACAAGTCGTAGTTCTTCATCTGTAAGTTCATAGGAAAGAAGAATCGAGTCTATTAAAAAAACTGTTCTTTATGAAAATTGTATTTTTCATACAAAATCTCATACTCAAAATCTGAATGTAAATATTTAGAACAAACACTGATGCTGCTCAGTGGAACAGGCTGTTCATGTTGTCTCGATGTTGTTCCTAGTTACGGTGCTGATCTTTCTGGGAATGATTGGTGCTTACTGCATGAGGAGATAACTAGGTGCCTTGTCTTAAGCAGAGGGTCAGGACAACAGAAGAGTGGCTGGTTCTAACACATCAGCTTCAGTGAGATGGGAAATTTTGTATTTTCCACCATCAGGACAGAAATCCATGTAATTTTAAATTTTTGTCTACTGTAAAACCACTGGTTTTTGTTGGTTTGTTTTTTTTTTTTTTTCTTATGGTGCCTACTTATAAGTCAATTAATATGTGATGCAGTGATAAATATGTAACTTTTCGAAAGCTTTCTTGATTTTATGAGTACCATAAATTAACCTTTCACATATAGTTTTGTTTTTCACTATGTCTTTTATTGAGGCTTTTCATGTTTAAGATTCATCAGAGCTTAGGAGAAATAAACTATTTTTTTTTCTTCAGTGAGAAAAGAGAAGCAGTCATATACCTCAGATATTTCTTGATGAAGACTTCCTACTAGATGTCTGTATTTCCAACTAGAATGCTTTCTTTGAAACTAGGAATAAAGCTGACTTTGTTTTGATAAAGGCAATCAGTTGTCCTGCCAACTACTCACTGATAAGATCTTAAATAAAGTAAAAATAGATTAAAGATGTCTATGTTGTACAGCAAGACTCTATTTTCCTTTACCAAGTATTATTAGTAAACTTGTAAAAGTGCTTAGAAGGATAACGTACCTGTTGATAAGGCTTGCTTTTTCTAGAAGTGTGAACTCTGCCATTACTAGTAGTACTTTAGGGAAAGCATTGCATTCTTTCACTATAATTATTTTTTGAGCAAGGCAAAAAGAAAATAATTAAGATAAATGAGGAAGAGCAGCTAGAAATAACACTTTTTTGTTTTCTGAATGTCTTCTGAAGAATAAGGTCATCTCTGTTTTGTACTACTGCCAGAAGCCCAGCTCCCCTTTCATCAGCAGTCTACAGCTTACTTCTTTTATAAAAATGAACTTTGGAATATTGAACAGTTTCCACTTCAGATTTTCGTTATAAAGGAGCTCCCAGGGAGACCAGCTGCTGTTGAAATAGATCTTGGGAAGCCAGGCATTCTGAAACGCTCCTTTTTTTGCCTTCTTGTTGTCACTTCCTGAACTCTCTTTGCTCTGTATTTTTATTATATCTTTTCCTTCTGACTTTCCCTGACCCTGCAATTTTTCCAAAAATTTTTAACATGTTTTGAAGAAGTATCCAGTTCTGCCACTTAGACAAGGTGTAGCCATGATATACCTGAAAAATGCATAAACAGGCCATCACAATGGCAGAATTGGTCTACAACTTGACTGTAATAGGGTGCTTTTAAAATAAAAGGGAAAGTTCAGCACTTACTGAACTTTAAAAACTACCTATGATTTTGGTTTTGATTGCTTTAATTTCTTTCTTGACATAAGTATTCTGCAAGTATTGTAAAACAAGCAGATAAAACCCAGAAAAAACCATTGAAGGACAATTACTGGAATGTACCAATGCTGACTTCCATTCTAAACAGCTGGGGTTATACTTACACTTACTTATTTAAACATTTTGTTTTAGTTTTGCATTATGCCTTGTTAGATGGATTCTTTGGATACTTTGGTTGTGGGTTCTTTATTTTAGTTGGGTTTTTTTTTAGTTGTAGGAGTAAAGGTTTATTGTCAGAGTTTTAAGATAATGTTGAATAAGATCTTACATCCTTTGCCTCATCATAATAGTTCATTGCCTCTTTAATTTCTTGATCTGCCCCATTCAAAAGTAGAATTTTGCAAACTTTATTAATGTATTAGCTGAAAAATGCGTGTATGTGGTAATTTCTATCACAGCCAATTTACCTTATAATTCTTGTCTTTTTATAAAAAAAATGTGTAAGCATATAGAAGTTTAGATGAATAATTAATTTCCTTTAAAGTAGCTGGTATTTATAAAATAAGAGTCCTAATAATAAAATTATTAATAAAACCTAATTAAAATTATTTTAAAAATTTTCCTAATGGAAAAAACCCCTTAACTGTCTTATTAGACACATTGACCTTGTCCAGTCACTATTACATTAACTTATATTCATACACTCAAACATATCTGTATACAAGGTCTTTCCCCCCAGGCACTCCTATTTGTTTGAAGATAGTGAACTGAAGAAGAAAGTTACCTCTATTAAATACTCCCAAAAACAAAAGGAAAGAGAAGTAGATAATCTCAAGTAGGATAATTTTGAAGAACTGAGTTTGGAAGTTACTAATTCCGTTAGTAAAATGTCAGTGTGAAAACTGCTTTGACTTAATTGCGTTGTAGTACTAAAATGAACAAGTACATTTACTTCGTAGAGGATGCTTTTTATTTTTCTGGGGATCTTCTATCAATATGTGCAAAAAATGAGTCATTACTTAAGGAATTTCTTGGACTGAAGTATTTCCCTGTTTCATCTTGGAAATTTCATATTGACTAAGAAAAAGGAGCAAGAACAATATAAATTCTCCCTCTGGGATAGTAGAGTGGGTGATTGTTTTAAAATATTAAGTAGCTTTTTGTTTTTAAAATGATGGTGATCTGTGTTTTATTTTAAGCTAAGAATACTTGAGATAGCTGAAGGGGTTTGAGTAAAAAAGACATGATTGCATTTTTATTACTAGCAATTTTTTGGTTCATTTATTATTAGGCTGGGTGATTCCAAAATGTGATTTTGGAGCATAAAGGAAAGTGGTATATGTGAGAAAAAGGGTTAATTTGCACTTAACTGTATAGGTGAAACACAGAAAAATGCAAATTTGATTAAACCAAGTATTTTGTTGTTGTGAAAATGGGAGTTTACTTACCTGCTGCTCAGAATGGCAGAGGTTGCTACAGAAACCTAAAGGCATAAAGAAGGTTCTGTAGTTAAAACAGCCTCAGGTTTGTAATAAAGCACAGCTGTTGCCGCTTCCGCTGACATTCTTTTATAGTAATACATTCTGTGGGTTCTCTACAGACCAGCTGACCCAGTCTTAAATGTGGCTGAACCATAAAACCTGTTTTGTCTCATTTCTATGAGATCTTATTTGAAGCATTCAAAAGATAAAAAGGCTTTTTCTTTTTTTTTTTTTTTCCTTCTGAAGGGTTAACTCCAGTCAAATGTGATGTTTGTATCTGAAGTTACAGCATCTTCATACATATCAGCATCTTCAGACTTTGCCTATGCATATACTGAAAGGAAGCACAGAGTAGCTGCACAGGATTTATTTTTTTTTTAACTAGGACAACTCTGAAAGAAATATACTTCAGTGCATTACCATATACTTACGTATTACCTCAGTTTTATTTACATTCATTTAGCAGGCTTTTGTGACCTACTAAATATTTTTAGCTGATCTTATCCTTGGCAGTGTTGCTAACATAGTATTTAAAGTGACAGTGATTAGATAAAGCCTGCAAACAGTCACTAAGGTTTCCCATGTGTGTGTGTTATGTGCTTTTTTTGTTTTTACGAAGCATCAACAAACCAAAGCCGCCCCCCCCCAAACCCGGCAAATACCTGGTAAGCATTCTGGTATGGCATAAGTGTCACGATAAGCAAGGACAGTGTGGAAGGAATATAAGTGGGTTTTTAGCCACTGTTAAAAAATTCTAGTGTACCACTTAAACCAGTGAAAACAGGTCAGAATTTACTGTTCTGGGATTATTTAATACTAACAAAGCACCTATGTATTTTATGTAACAACTAGCTTTAACTAACAAATAGCTTTCAGATATTCTTTCCAGACCAGCTTCAAGGAAAACTGGATTAATATAATGACAATGAAGGATATAGAGCACCTCGCAATGCAATTTCTATTCCAGCAGTTCAGTACCTGTCTCTGGACAGCCGCTTGTTAAGGTTAGCATGTTTCTAGGTAGAACAGTTTTGATACTTGTTTGTGATTGTCTGAACTAAAGCATTCCAAACATTTAGGATATTCTTGGCCTATTTTTCATGGACCATCATGTTTAATGAGGTATTGAACTTTTTTATAAGTACCAAGTGCCTTTCTAGAAGGGTAAAACATTTATTGTATGTGTACTGGCTAGATACTGTGCTGTTTAATGGGGTGTGTAAGCAGCCAAAGGGCACTTATTTGGCATTTGTCTTGGATCCATTGTAATCTACAATAAGAAAATAACTAAAAAGGAAATATGGTTATATGTGTAGCTACTAAATTAAAGTTTTGAAATTTTGGTCTACCAGCAGGCAAATTTCAGTTCAGCTTCATGAAACATAGGTAATCCTTCCAAAGAGTCCAGAGGCTAATTTCTTGCCTGTTCTGGGAGAATCAGTTGTTAAATACACATTCTCAGTATTTTTTTGGTTGTCAGTTGATCTTCCTCATCTGAAAGTTTTGTCAGAACACAAAATTCAGAGTTAAAAACAGTTGAATTTAAATGAGAGGACTTCTTGTTAGCTGTTAACATTAGTTCTTTAACCTTTATTGTACAGATGCAAGTTTGGGATTGGACAGAGCTCTCTCTGGGTGAAGGTGTTTACCATAGAATAGAACATCAATATTCAGGTGTTGGGAGTAACTTCACAGAACACAGACACTTGTGCTTCCTCTAAACAATCCTTCAGGATGTTGCTAAGCACTTATGTAAAAAGTGTATTTATTTTTGTGGGTTTATGTCTCTTAATCTACAGTGTAATTTTATTGATTCTGACTTCATTATTCCTGTCCCGGGGGATCTTTTTCTGGGAGTTTGTTTAGTACATATGAAAAAATGCCAGTGTGTGCATTTGGGTGACATTTAAAAACTTACTCTTTTTGAAAAATAGCAAAATTTTCTGTTGCTGGATATATCAGTTTGATACATTGTTTGTACTCATGCTTGTCTCCAAATTCAAGGCTCATTAAAACTTGAAAACCAGGCTTTCATCCTGGATTGTTTGTTCATCTTCCCTGGAAGTTCTCTTGATGGCCTGAGAACTTCGGTAGATGTAATCTCACATCTCAGGGTAGGGAGTCATGAGAAGCTAGGTCAGAGGAGGCAGTAGCTAACAAGGGCAAACACACATTTCTTAATTTGCCTAGCTTGTTCTGTTCTTCGCTCTGAAGTTGTTTGTATGAGTTTAAAGTCACATCAACAATTTCAAACAAGTAGTCTGATTTTGCCCTACTCTGGATTAGGATTGCTCGTAAATTTGCTGACCATGTTTTCTCAGTGCAGTGAGATATAAAAGCAGAAATATTTGTTGCAGACTTTTAGAAATACTCTCTTACGATTTTACAGACATTCACAAATGGTGTTTTGGTTAGATTGTTAAAATGATTTTATTTAGTTTTGTTAATTCTGACTGCAGAAGTGTATGAAAACATGACTGTGTCTCTTCTCACTCTGTTGGTCTAGTGACAGTTGGCAGGTGCTGGCTCCTAGTGAGAGCTGTAAGTTGCACAGCCTGGTAGTTGGCCTTGAAATTGAGTAAGGAAATCGTCTCCTTCTCTTATGCTACAATACAGGCTTTCTAAGACAAGTTCTTTCTCTTTTCCTTTTCCACAGAAAATCAACCATTATTAAATTTTCTCAAAAAGGGTATACATGTGGGCAGAATGAGGAAGAATTACTTGCTCTCTGAATGACTTGTGTCACTAAGAGTCCACAGCTCAGTCTCACCTAGATCTCTGAAAACCAGTCAAAGAATGTTTGGAAATTGAAGAGGATGATGACTGGGAAAAACTTCAAGGATACCTGTGTGAAATGAGTGGCAAAAGATATTGCTGTACAAGGAAGAAAAAAGTTGTCAGTCTGCAGTTATACAAAAAATGTCTCCCTCTCACTAAAAATCAAATTTCTATACTGTGCGTCTGAAAATACGATTCATTACTATTTCATTTTCCTTGTCTTTCATTTATTTGTTAGTTGGGATTTTTTTTCTTTGTGTGTTTTATTTTTTTAATGGAGCAACACTGAAGTTAATAGTGAGTTATTTTGTGGGATATTACTGTTGAGAGATACTTAAAAGTGCATTTTGCTTTAAACAGTTACTGGAGATTGTGGCAGTATGTATGGGTACAAATCACAGCGCACTTAAAGCCAGAATTGCAGAATTCAAAGAAATCTGTCATTGGATGGTGAGGCTAGTGGAGTCTCTTAATGCATCAGATGTGAGATCTGAGCTGATCATATCTTGCAGTTTGTAGTACCTTTTCTTCTTAAAGAAAGTCTGAAAAATCCATTTATTTGAGTATATTTTCAGACACAAGTTGTATAAAGAACAAAATTACATGTTTGCTTTGTTTTGCAAGTGTTGTAATGCATGTTGGGGTATGCAGGAGATAAAGTCCTCATCTCATTTAGAACATCCAAACATGCTTGTAAATTCTCTTTTCCCTGATAAGAGAGTGAGTCAGAGAGAGACAGATTCCAGTGAAAATATATTAGAACAATTTTTATCAATTAAGCTTTTACTATGAATAGAGTAAGACTATTACTAAAAGCAGATACTTGCATGGTACATTTGTCTTGTGCCTCTGTTCCCACTGCACAGGGGCACATTGTGACAGTCACTGTGACAGACACGGTTACACAGACACGGTTACACGGTCACACTGTGACACTGTCACACAGACACAGTCACACAGTCACTGTGACACAAACACTGTGACACAGTCACTGTTGCACAGATGTGGTCACACAGTCACAGCCACACAGCCACTGTCACACAGCCACTGTCACACAGACACGGTTACACAGACACGGTTACACAGACAGTGTCACACAGTCACTGTCACACAG